>OX411557.1:4392521-4992521 GCA_948146395.1 Fragum whitleyi
GTGGTTTAAAGAATCAACAAATAATAATCCTTAAACTAATTTTTAATTCTCCGCAATCTTCATATCAACTCAAAGAGTTACAAATCTTAAAACTATCAACCAACTCCTCGATTTCTTCCAAAACATGCCCTAGTATACAACATTGATTATGTGAATATTAAATATGATAACGCTTGTATTGGCTATCCAATCTCCATGTCTAGACTTCGCATGCTTAACTGGCCACTGGCTATTTGGTTAGACCGCCCCAATCTTCAACTGAAGTATTGACTCGACCCGCCCCCTAATAGCCTTGTTCCCTAACAAATACAAATGTATCTTAACCCTTTCCTAATACTGATTATATTACATTACGCCCCATACAAACAGATTTTATCATGGGAACATATAAAATATAGACAACCAGTAATGCTTTTCAAACTCCAATACAAACGTATCATCGTATCATCAACATTGATTAATCAATACATTTTAAAAATACATAGGCCCACACACATATATATATATATATATATATATATATATATATATATATATATATATATATATATATATATATATATATATATATATATATATATATATATATATATATATATATATATAAAACGAGATAGAGGAAAATACCAACGTAATAACTTTCTAAAACACCGGATCCCTAAGGATGCACGAATACTGAATATTTTGAAATAAATTTGAGATAAATTGTATTCAAACAGTGTAAGTAATGTGGATTATTGCTAAAAGCATGAATAACCCTAGCGCTTTCGAAACTCAATGTTTCTTCATCAGGGGTTCAATGCGAACATTAAATCAGGATTAAATAATTCCTATTTAATCGAATAACAAGGGGTCAGGGATGCTGCATAAACGCACAGACGGATGCATCAGACGGCAACGAAACCGGTGTTAATTTGAAGCGCAGATGCATAGCTAGTGAACGCGCGTGTTTGGGACGACGTGGGTATGGATACATAGGCGCATCAGTCGATCGAAAAATGGGTACCCAAAATATTTAACATTAAATCAGGATTAAATAATTCCTATTAAATCGAATAACAAGGGGTCAGGGATGCTGCATAAACGCACAGACGGATGCATCAGACGGCAACGAAACCGGTGTTTATTTGAAGCACAGATGCATAGCTAGTGAACGCGCGTGTTTGGGACGACGTGGGTATGGATGCATGGGCGCATCAGTCGATCGAAAAATGGGTACCCAAAATATTTAACATCTAATCAGGATTAAATAATTCCTATTAAATCGAATAACAAGGGGTCAGGGATGCTGCATAAACGCACTGACGGATGCATCGAACGGCGACGAAACCGGTGTTAATTTGAAGCGCAGATGCATAGCTAGTGAACGCGCGTGTTTGGGACGACGTGGGTATGGATGCATGGGCGCATCAGTCGATCAAAAAATGGGTACCCAAAATATTTAACATTAAATCAGGATTAAATAATTCCTATTAAATCGAATAACAAGGGGTCAGGGATGCTGCATAAACGCACAGACGGATGCATCAGACGGCAACGAAACCGGTGTTAATTTGAAGCGCAGATGCATAGCTAGTGAACGCGCGTGTTTGGGACGACGTGGGTATGGATGCATGGGCGCATCAGTCGATCGAAAAAATGGGTACCCAAAATATTTAACATTAAATCAGGATTAAATAATTCCTATTAAATCGAATAACAAGGGGTCAGGGATGCTGCATAAACGCACAGACGGATGCATCAGACGGCGACGAAACCGGTGTTAATTTGAAGCGCAGATGCATAGCTAGTGAACGCGCGTGATTTGGACGACGTGGGTATGGATACATGGGCGCATCAGTCGATCGAAAAGTGGGTACCCAAAATATTTAACATTAAATCAGGATTAAATAATTCCTATTAAATCGAATAACAAGGGGTCAGGGATGCTGCATAAACGCACAGACGGATGCATCAGACGGCAACGAAACCGGTGTTAATTTGAAGCGCAGATGCATAGCTAGTGAACGCGCGTGTTTGGGACGACGTGGGTATGGATGCATGGGCGCATCAGTCGATCGAAAAGTGGGTACCCAAAATATTTAACATTAAATCAGGATTAAATAATTCCTATTAAATCGAATAACAAGGGGTCAGGGATGCTGCATAAACGCACAGACGGATATATCAGACGGCAACGAAACCGGTGTTAATTTGAAGCGCAGATGCATAGCTAGTGAACGCGCGTGTTTGGGACGACGTGGGTATAGATGCATAGGCGCATCAGTCGATCGAAAAATGGGTACCCAAAATATTTAACATTATATCAGGATTAAATAATTCCTATTAAATCGAATAACAAGGGGTCAGGGATGCTACATAAACCCACAGACGGATGCATCAGACGGCAACGAAACCGGTATTAATTTGAAGCACAGATGCATAGCTAGTGAACGCGCGTGTTTGGGACGACGTGGGTATGGATGCATGGGCGCATCAGTCGATCGAAAAATGGGTACCCAAAATATTTAACATTAAATCAGGATTAAATAATTCCTATTAAATCGAATAACAAGTGGTCAGGGACGCTGCATAAACGCACAGACGGATGCACAGACGACAACGAAACCGGTGTTAATTTGAAGCGCAGATGCATAGCTAGTAAACGCGCGTGTTTGGGACGAAATCGGTATGGATGCATGGGCGCATCAGTCGATCGAAAAATGGGTACCCAAAATATTTAACATTAAATCAGGATTAAATAATTCCTATTAAATCGAATAACAAGGGGTCAGGGATGCTGCATAAACGCACAGACGGATGCATCAGACGGCAACGAAACCGGTGTTAATTTGAAGCGCAGATGCATAGCTAGTGAACGCGCGTGTTTGGGACGACGTGGGTATGGATGCATGGGCGCATCAGTCGATGGAAAAATGGGTACCCAAAATATTTAACATTAAATCAGGATTTAATAATTCCTATTAAATCGAATAACAGGGTCAGGGATGCTGCATAAAAGCATAGACGGATGCATCAGACGGCAACGAAACCGGTGTTGATTTGAAGCGCAGATGCATAGCTAGTGAACGCGCGTGTTTGGGACGACGTGGGTATGGATACATAGGCGCATCAGTCGATCGAAAAATGGGTACCCAAAATATTTAACATTAAATCAGGATTAAATAATTCCTATTAAATCGAATAAAAAGGGGTCATGGATGCTGCATAAACGCACAGACGGATGCATCAGACGGCAACGAAACCGGTGTTACTTTGAAGCGCCGATGCTCAGCTAGTGAACGCGCGTGTTTGGGACGACGAGGGTATGGATGCATGGGCGCATCAGTTGATCGAAAAATGGGTATCGAAAATATTTAACATTAAATCAGGATTAAATAATTCCTATTAAATCGAATAACAAGGGGTCAGGGATGCTGCATAAACGCACAGACGGATGCATCAGACGGCAAAGAAACCGGTGTTAATTTGAAGCGCAGATGCATAGCTAGTGAACGCGCGTGTTTGGGACGACGTGGATATGGATGCATGGGCGCATCTGTCGATCGAAAAATGGGTACCCAAAATGTTTAACATTAAATCAGGATTAAATAATTCCTATTAAATCGAATCACAAGGGGTCAGGGATGCTGCATAAACGCACAGTCGGATGCATCAGACGGCAACGAAACCGGTGTAAATTTGAAGCGCAGATGCATAGCTAGTGAACGCGCGTGTTTGGGACGACGTGGGTTTGGATGCATGGGCGCATCAGTCGATCGGAAAATGGGTACCCCAAATATTTAACATTAAATCTGGATTAAATAATTCCTATTAAATCGAATAACAAGGGGTCAGGGATGCTGCATAAACGCACAGACGGATGCATCAGACGGCAACGAAACCGGTGTTAATTTGAAGCGCAGATGCATAGCTAGTGAACGCGCGTGCTTGGGACGACGTGGGTATGGATGCATGGGCGCATCAGTCGATCGAAAAATGGGTACCCAAAATATTTAACATCTAATCAGGATTAAATAATTCCTCTTAAATCGAATAACAAGGGGTCAGGGATGCTGCATAAACGCATAGACGGATGCATCAGACGGCAACGAAACCGGTGTTATTTTGAAGCGCAGATGCATAGCTAGTGAACGCGCGTGTTTGGGACGACGTGGATATGTATGCATGGGCGCATCAGTCGATCGAAAAATGGGTACCCAAAATATTTAACATTAAATCAGGAATCAGGATTAAATAATTCCTATTAAATCGAATAACAAGGGGTCAGGGATGCTGCATAAACGCACAGACGGATGCATCAGACGGCAACGAAACCGGTGTTAATTTGAAGCGCAGATGCATAGCTAGTGAACGCGCGTGTTTGGGACGACGTGGGTATGGATGCATGGGCGCATCAGTCGATCGAAAAATGGGTACCCAAAATATTTAACATTAAATCAGGATTTAATAATTCCTATTAAATCGAATAACAGGGTCAGGGATGCTGCATAAAAGCATAGACGGATGCATCAGACGGCAACGAAACCGGTGTTGATTTGAAGCGCAGATGCATAGCTAGTGAACGCGCGTGTTTGGGACGACGTGGGTATGGATGCATGGGCGCATCAGTCGATCGAAAAATGGGTACCCAAAATATTTAACATTAAATCAGGATTAAATAATTCCTATTAAATCGAATAACAAGGGGTCAGGGATGCTGCATAAACGCACAGACGGATGCATCAGACGGCAACGAAACCGGTGTTAATTTGAAGCGCAGATGCATAGCTAGTGAACGCGCGTGTTTGGGACGACGAGGGTATGGATGCATGGGCGCATCTGTCGATCGAAAAATGGGTACCCAAAATGTTTAACATTAAATCAGGATTAAATAATTCCTATTAAATCGAATAACAAGGGGTCAGGGATGCTGCATAAACGCACAGTCGGATGCATCAGACGGCAACGAAACCGGTGTAAATTTGAAGCGCAGATGCATAGCTAGTGAACGCGCGTGTTTGGGACGACGTGGGTTTGGATGCATGGGCGCATCAGTCGATCGGAAAATGGGTACCCCAAATATTTAACATTAAATCTGGATTAAATAATTCCTATTAAATCGAATAACAAGGGGTCAGGGATGCTGCATAAACGCACAGACGGATGCATCAGACGGCAACGAAACCGGTGTTAATTTGAAGCGCAGATGCATAGCTAGTGAACGCGCGTGCTTGGGACGACGTGGGTATGGATGCATGGGCGCATCAGTCGATCGAAAAATGGGTACCCAAAATATTTAACATCTAATCAGGATTAAATAATTCCTCTTAAATCGAATAACAAGGGGTCAGGGATGCTGCATAAACGCATAGACGGATGCATCAGACGGCAACGAAACCGGTGTTATTTTGAAGCGCAGATGCATAGCTAGTGAACGCGCGTGTTTGGGACGACGTGGATATGTATGCATGGGCGCATCAGTCGATCGAAAAATGGGTACCCAAAATATTTAACATTAAATCAGGAATCAGGATTAAATAATTCCTATTAAATCGAATAACAAGGGGTCAGGGATGCTGCATAAACGCACAGACGGATGCATCAGACGGCAACGAAACCGGTGTAAATTTGAAGCGCAGATGCATAGCTAGTGAACGCGCGTGTTTGGGGCGACGCGGGTATGGATGCATGGGCGCATCAGTCGATCGAAAAATGGGTACCCAAAATATTTAATATTAAATCAGGATTTGATAATTCCTATTAAATCAAATAACAATGGGTCAGGGATGCTGCATAAACGCATAGACGGATGCATCAGACGGCAACGAAACCGGTGTTATTTTCAAGCGCAGATGCATAGCTAGTGAACGCGCGTGTTTGGGACGACGTGGGTATGGATGCATGGGCGCATCAGTCGATCGAAAAATGGGTATTCAAAATATTTAACATTAAATCAGGATTAAATAATTCCTATTAAATCGAATAACAAGGGGTCAGGGATGCTGCATAAACGCACAGACGGATGCATCAGACGGCAACGAAACCGGTGTTATTTTGAAGCGCCGATGCTCAGCTAGTGAACGCGCGTGTTTGGGACGACGTAGGTATGGATGCATGGGCGCATCAGTCGATCGAAAAATGGGTATCCAAAATATTTAACATTAAATCAGGATTAAATAATTCCGATTAAATCGAATAACAAAGGATCAGGGATGCTGCATAAACGCACAGACGGATGCATCAGACGGCAACGAAACCGGATTAAATTTGAAGCGCAGATGCATAGCTAGTGAACGCGCGTGTTTGGGACGACGTGGATATGGATGCATGGGCGCATCAGTCGATCGAAAAATGGGTACCCAAAATATTTAACATTAAATCAGGATTAAATAATTCCTATTAAATCGAATAACAAGGGGTCAGGGATGCTGCATAAACGCACAGTCGGATGCATCAGACGGCAACGAAACCGGTGTTGATTTGAAGCGCAGATGCATAGCTAGTGAACGCGCGTGTTTGGGACGACGTGGGTATGGATGCATGGGCGCATCAGTCGATCGAAAAATGGGTACCCAAAATATTTAACATCAAATCAGGATTAATTAATTCCTATTAATTCGAATAACAAGGGGTCAGGGATGCTGCATAAACGCACAGACGGATGCATTAGACGGCAACGAAACCAGTGTTAATTTGAAGCGCAGATGCATAGCTAGTGAACGCGCGTGTTTGGGACGACGTGGGTATGGATGCATGGGCGCATCAGTCGATGGAAAAATAGGTACCCAAAATATTTAACATTAAATCAGGATTAAATAATTCCTATTAAATCGAATAACAAGGGGTCAGGGATGCTGCCTAACCGCACAGACGGATGCTTCAGACGGCATCGAAACCGGTGTTGATTTGAAGCGGAGATGCATAGCTAGTGAACGCGCGTGTTTGGGACGACTTGGGTATGGATGCATGGGCGCATCAGTCGATCGAAAAATGGGTACCCAAAATATTTAACATTAAATCAGGATGAAATAATTCCTATTAAATCGAATAACAAGGGGTCAGGGATGCTGCATAAACGCACAGACGGATGCATCAGACGGCAACGAAACCGGTGTTAATTTGAAGCGCCGATGCTCAGCTAGTGAACGCGCGTGTTTGGGACGACGTGGGTATGGATGCATGGGCGCATCAGTCGATCGAAAAATGGGTACCCAAAATATTTAACATTAAATCAGGATTTAATAATTCCTATTAAATCGAATAACAAGGGGTCAGGGATGCTGCATAAACGCACAGACGAATGCATCAGACGGCAACGAAACCGGTGTTAATTTGAAGCGCAGATGCATAGCTAGTGAACGCGCGTGTTTGGGACGACGTGGGTATGGATGCATGGGCGCATCAGTCGATGGAAAAATAGGTACCCAAAATATTTAACATTAAATCAGGATTAAATAATTCCTATTAAATCGAATAACAAGGGGTCAGGGATGCTGCCTAAACGCACAGACGGATGCATCAGACGGCAACGAAACCGGTGTTAATTTGAAGCGGAGATGCATAGCTAGTGAACGCACGTGTTTGGGACGACGTGGGTATGGATGCATGGGCGCAACAGTCGATCGAAAAATGGGTACCCAAAATATTTAACATTAAATCAGGATTAAATAATTCCTATTAAATCGAATAACAAGGGGTCAGGGATGCTGCATAAACGCACAGACGGATGCATCAGACGGCAACGAAACCGGTGTTAATTTGAAGCGCCGATGCTCAGCTAGTGAACGCGCGTGTTTGGGACGACGTGGGTATGGATGCATGGGCGCATCAGTCGATCGAAAAATGGGTACCCAAAATATGTAACATTAAATCAGGATTTAATAATTCCTATTAAATCGAATAACAAGGGGTCAGGGATGCTGCATAAACGCACAGACGGATGCATCAGACGGCATCGAAACCGGTGTTAATTTGAAGCGCAGATGCATAGCTAGTGAACGCGCGTGTTTGGGACGACGTGGGTATGGATGCATGGGCGCATCAGTCGATCGAAAAATGGGTACCCAATATATTTAACATTAAATCAGGATTAAATAATTCCTATTAAATCGAATAACAAGGGGTCAGGGATGCTGCCTAAACACACAGACGGATGCATCAGACGGCAACGAAACCGGTGTTGATTTGAAGCGGAGATGCATAGCTAGTGAACGCGCGTGTTTGGGACGACGTGGGTATGGATGCATGGGCGCATCAGTCGATCGAAAAATGGGTACCCAAAATATTTAACATTAAATCAGGATTAAATAATTCCTATTAAATCGAATAACAAGGGGTCAGGGATGCTGCATAAACGCACAGACGGATGCATCAGACGGCAACGAAACCGGTGTTAATTTGAAGCGCCGATGCTCAGCTAGTGAACGCACGTGTTTGGGACGACGTGGGTATGGATGCATGGGCGCATGAGTCGATCGAAAAATGGGTACCCAAAATATTTAACATTAAATCAGGATTTAATAATTCCTATTAAATCGAATAACAAGGGGTCAGGGATGCTGCATAAACGCACAGACGGATGCATCAGACGGCATCGAAACCGGTGTTAATTTGAAGCGCAGATGCATAGCTAGTGAACGCGCGAGTTTGGGACGACGTGGGTATGGATGCATGGGCGCATCAGTCGATCGAAAAATGGGTACCCAAAATATTTAACATTAAATCAGGATTAAATAATTCCTATTAAATCGAATAACAAGGGGTCAGGGATGCTGCATAAACGTACAGACGGATGCATCAGACGGCAACGAAACCGGATTATATTTGAAGCGCAGATGCATAGCTAGTGAACGAGCGTGTTTGGGACGACGTGGGTATGGATGCATGGGCGCATCAGTCGATCGAAAAATGGGTACCCAAAATATTTAACATTAAATCAGGATTTAATAATTCCTATTAAATCGAATAACAAGGGGTCAGGGATGCTGCATAAACGCACAGACGGATGCATCAGACGGCATCGAAACCGGTGTTAATTTGAAGCGCAGATGCATAGCTAGTGAACGCGCGTGTTTGGGACGACGTGGTTATGGATGCATGGGCGCATCAGTCGATCGAAAAATGGGTACCCAAAATATTTAACATTAAATCGGGATTAAATAATTCCTATTAAATCGAATAACAAGGGGTCAGGGATGCTGCATAAACGCACAGACGGGTGCATCAGACGGCAACGAAACCGGTGTTAATTTGAAGCGCAGATGCTCAGCTAAGGAACGCGCGTGTTTGGGACGACGTGGGTATAGATGCATGGGCGCATCAGTCGATCGAAAAATGGGTACCCAATATATTTAACATTAAATCAGGATTAAATAATTCCTATTAAAACGAATAACAAGGGGTCAGGGATGCTGCATAAACGCATAGACGGATGCATCAGACGGCAACGAAACCGGATTAAATTTGAAGCGCAGATGAATAGCTAGTGAACGCGCGTGTTTGGGACGACGTGGGTATGGAGGCATGGGCTCATCAGCTCATCGAAATTTGGGTACCCAATATATTTAACATTAAATCAGGATTAAATAATTCCTATTAAATCGAATAACAAGGGGTCAGGGATGCTGCATAAACGCACAGACGGATGCATCAGACGGCAACGAAACCGGATTAAATTTGAATCGCAGATGAATAGCTAGTGAACGCGCGTGTTTGGGACGACGTGGGTATGGAGGCATTGGCTCATCAGTCGATCGAAATTTTGGTACCCAAAATATTTAACATTAAATCAGGATTAAATAATTCCTATTAAATTGAATAACAAGGGGTCAGGGATGCTGCATAAACGTAGAGACGGATGCATCAGACGGCAACGAAACCGGTGTTAATTTGAAGTGCAGATGCATAGCTAGTGAACGCGCGTGTTTGGGACGACGTGGGTATGGATGCATGGGCGCATCAGTCGATCGAAAAATGGGTACCCAAAATATTTAACATTAAATCAGGATTTAATAATTCCTATTAAATCGAATAACAAGGGGTCAGGGATGCTGCATAAACGCACAGACGGATGCATCAGACGGAATCGAAACCGGTGTTAATTTGAAGCGCAGATGCATAGCTAGTGAACGCGCGTGTTTGGGACGACGTGGGTATGGATGCATGGGCGCATCAGTCGATGGAAAAATGGGTACCCAAAATATTTAACATTAAATCAGGATTAAATAATTCCTATTAAATCGAATAACAAGGGGTCAGGGATGCTGCCTAAACGTACAGACGGATGCATCAGACGGCAACGAAACCGGTGTTGATTTGAAGCGGAGATGCATAGCTAGTGAACGCGCGTGTTTGGGACGACGTGGGTATGGATGCATGGGCGCATCAGTCGATCGAAAAATGGGTACCCAAAATATTTAACATTAAATCAGGATTAAATAATTCCTATTAAATCGAATAACAAGGGGTCAGGGATGCTGCATAAACGCACAGACGGATGCATCAGACGGCAACGAAACCGGTGTTAATTTGAAGCGCAGATCCATAGCTAGTGAACGCGCGTGTTTGCGACGAAGTGGGTATGGATGCATGGGCGCATCAGTCGATCGAAAAATGGGTACCCAAAATATTTAACATTAAATCAGGATTTAATAATTCCTATTAAATCGAATAACAAGGGGTCAGGGATGCTGCATAAACGCACAGACGGATGCATCAGACGACAACGAAACCGGTGTTAATTTGAAGCGCAGATGCATAGCTAGTGAACGCGCGTGTTTGGGACGACGTGGGTATGGAGGCATGGGCTCATCAGTCGATCGAAATATGGGTACCCAAAATATTTAACATTAAATCAGGATTAAATAATTCCTATTAAATCGAATAACAAGGGGTCAGGGATGCTGCATAAACGTACAGACGGATGCATCAGACATCAACGAAACCGGTGTTAATTTGAAGCGCAGATGCATAGCTACTGAACGCGCGTGTTTGGGACGACGTGGGTATGGATGCATAGGCGCATCAGGCGATCGAAAAATGGGTACCCAAAATATTTAACATTAAATCAGGATTAAATAATTCCTATTAAATTGAATAACAAGGGGTCAGGGATGCTGCATAAACGCACAGACGGATGCATCATACGGCAACGAAACCGGTGTTTATTTGAAGCGCAGATGCATAGCTAGTGAACGCGCGTGTTTGGGACGACGTGGGTATGGATGCATGGGCGCATAAGTGGATCGAAATATGGGTACCCAAAATATTTAACATTAAATCAGGATTAAATAATTCCTTTTAAATCAAATAACAAGGGGTCAGGGATGCTGCATAAACGCACAGACGGATGCATCAGACGGCAACGAAACCGGTGTTAATTTGAAGCGCAGATGCATAGCTAGTGAACGCGCGTGTTTGGGACGACGTGGGTATGGATGAATGGGCGCATCAGTCGATCGAAAAATGGGTATCCAAAATATTTAACATTAAATCAGGATTAAATAATTCCTATTAAATCGAATAACAAGGGGTCAGGGATGCTGCATAAACGCACAGACGGATGCATCAGACGGCAACGAAACCGGTGTTAATTTGAAGCGCAGATGCCTAGCTAGTGAACGTGCGTGTTTGGGACGACGTGGGTATGGATGCATGGGCGCATCAGTCGATCGAAAAATGGGTACCCAAAATATTTAACATTAAATCAGGATTAAATAATTCCTATTAAATCGAATAACAAGGGGTCAGGGATGCTGCATAAACGCACAGACGGATGCATCAGACGGCAACGAAACCGGTGTAAATTTGAAGCGCAGATGCATAGCTAGTGAACGTGCGTGTTTGGGACGACGTAGGTATGGATGCATGGGCGCATCAGTCGATCGAAAAATGGGTACCCAAAATATTTAACATTAAATCAGGATTAAATAATTCCTATTAAATCGAATAACAAGGGATCAGGGGTGCTGCATAAACGCACAGACGGATGCATCAGACGGCAACGAAACCGGTGTTAATTTGAAGCGCAGATGCATAGCTAGTGAACGCGCGTGTTTGGGACGACGTGGGTATGGATGCATGGGCGCATCAATCGATCGAAAATGGGTATCCAAAATATTTAACATTAAATCAGGATTAAATAATTCCTATTAAATCGAATAACAAGGGGTTAGGGATGCTGCATAAACGCACAGACGGATGCATCAGACGGCAACGAAACCGGTGTTAATTTGAAGCGCAGATGCATGGCTAGTGAACGCGCGTGTTTGGGACGACGTGGGTATGGATGCATGGGCGCATCAGTCGATCGAAAAATGGGTACCCAAACTATTTAACATTAAATCATGATTAAATAATTCCTATTAAATTGAATAACAAGGGGTCAGGGATGCTGCATAAACGCACAGACGGATGCATCAGACGGCAACGAAACCGGTGTTAATTTGAAGGGCAGATGCATAGCTAGTGAACGCGCGTGTTTGGGACGACGTGGGTATGGAGACATGGGCGCTTTAGTCGATCGAAAAATGGGTACCCAAAATATTTAACATTAAATCAGGATTAAATAATTCCTATTAAATCGAATAACAAGGGGTCAGGGATGCTGCATAAACGCACTGACGGATGCATCAGACGGCAACGAAACTAGTATTATGTGAAGCGCAGATGCATAGCTAGTGAACGCGCGTGTTTGGGACGACGTTGGTATGGATGCATGGGCGCATCAGTCGATCGAAAAATGGGTACCCAAAATATTTTAACATTAAGTCAGGATTAAAAAAATCCTATTAAATCGAATAACAAGGGGTCAGGGATGCTGCATAAACGCACAGACGGATGCATCAGACGGCAACGAAACCGGTGTTAATTTGAAGCGCAGATGCATAGCTAGTGAACGCGCGTGTTTGGGACGACGTGGGTATGGATGCATGGGCGCATCAGTCGATCGAAAAATGGGTACCCAAAATATTTAACATTAAATCAGGCTTAAATAATTCCTATTTAATCGAATAACGAGGGGTCAGGGATGCTGCATAAACGCACAAACGGATGCATCAGACGGCAACGAAACCGGTGTTAATTTGAAGCGCAGATGCATAGCTAGTGAACGCGCGTATTAGGAACGACGTGGGTATGGATGCATAGGCGCATCAGTCGATCGAAAAATGGGTACCCAAAATAATTAACATCAAATCAGGATTAAATAATTCCTATTAAATCGAATAACAAGGGGTCAGGGATGCTGCATAAACGCACAGACGGATGCATCAGACGGCAACGAAACCGGTGTTAATTTGAAGCGCAGATGCATAGCTAGTGAACGCGCGTGTTTGGGACGACGTGGGTATGGATGCATGGGCGCATCAGTCGATCGAAAAATAGGTACCCAAAATATTTAACATCAAATCAGGATTAAATAATTCCTATTAAATCGAATAACAAGGGGTCAGGGATGCTGCATTAACGCACAGACGGATGCATCAGATGGCAACGAAACCGGTGTTAATTTGAAGCGCAGATGCATAGCTAGTGAACGCGCGTGTTTGGGACGACGTGGGTATGGATGCATGGGTGCATCAGTCGATCGAAAAATGGGTACCCAAAATATTTAACAATAAATCAGGATCAAATAATTCCTATTAAATCGAATAACAAGGGGTCAGGGATGCTGCATAAACGCATAAACGGATGCATAAGACGGCAACGAAACCGGTGTTAATTTGAAGCGCAGATGCATAGCTAGTGAACGCGCGTGTTTGGGACGACGTGGGTATGGATGCATGGGCGCACCAGTCGATCGAAAAATAGGTACCCAAAATATTTAACATTAAATCAGGATTAAATAATTCCTATTAAATCGAATAACAAGGGGTCAGGGATGCTGCATAAACGCACAGACGGATGCATCAGACGGCAACGAAACCGGTGTTATTCTGAAGCGCCGGAGCTCAGCTAGTGAACGCGCGTGTTTGGGACGACGTGGGTATGGATGCATGGGCGCATCAGTCGATCGAAAAATGGTATCTAAAATATTTAACATTAAGTCAGGAATAAAAAATTCCTTTTAAATCGAATAACAAGGGGTCAGGGATGCTGCATAAACGCACAGACGGATGCATCAGACGGCAACGAAACCGGTGTTAATTTGAAGCGCAGATGCATAGCTAGTGAACGCGCGTGTTTGGGACGACGTGGATATGGATGCATGGGCGCATCAGTCGATTGAAAAATGGGTACCCAAATTTTTTAACATTAAATCAGGATTAAATATTTCCTATTAAATCGAATAACAAGGGGTCAGGGATGCTGCATAAACGCACAGACGGATGCATCAGACGGCAGCGAAACGGGTGTTAATTTGAAGCGCAGATGCATAGCTAGTGAACGCGCGTGTTTGGGACGACTTGGGTATGGATGGATGGGCGCATCAGTCGATCGAAAAATGGGTACCCAAAATATTAACATTAAATCAGGATTAAATAATTCCTATTAAATCGAATAACAGGGGGTCAGGGATGCTGCATAAACGCACAGACGGATGCATCAGACGGCAACGAAACCGGTGTTAATTTGAAGCGCAGATGCATAGCTAGTGAACGCGCGTGTTTGGGACGACGTGGGTATGGATGCATGGGTGCATCAGTCGATCGAAAAATGGGTACCCAAAATATTCAACATTAAATCAGGATTAAATAATTCCTATTAAATCGAATAACAAGGGGTCAGGGATGCTGCATAAACGCATAAACGGATGCATCAGACGGCAACGAAACCGGTGTTAATTTGAAGCGCAGATGCATAGCTAGTGAACGCGCGTATTTGGGACGACGTGGGTATGGATGCATGGGCGCATCAGTCGATCGGAAAATGGGTACCCAAAATATTTAACATTAAATCAGGATTAAATAATTCCTATTAAATCGAATAACAAGGGGTCAGGGATGCTGCATAAACGCACAGACGGATGCATCAGACGGCAACGAAACCGGTGTTATTCTGAAGCGCCGATGCTCAGCTAGTGAACGCGCGTGTTTGGGACGACGTGGGTATGGAGACATGGGCGCATCAGTCGATCGAAAAATGGTATCCAAAATATTTAACATTAAGTCAGGAATAAAAAATTCCTATTAAATCGAATAACAAGGGGTCAGGGATGCTGCATAAACGCACAGACGGATGCATCAGACGGCAACGAAACCGGTTTTAATTTGAAGCGCAGATGCATAGCTACTGAACACGCGTGTTTGGGACGACGTGGATATGGATGCATGGGCTCATCAGTCGATCGAAAAATGGGTACCCAAATTTTTTAACATTAATTCAGGATTAAATAATTCCTATTAAATCGAATAACAAGGGGTCAGGGATGCTGCATAAACGCACAGACGGATGCATCAGACGGCAACGAAACCGGTGTTAATTTGAAGCGCAGATGCATAGCTAGTGAACGCGCGTGTTTGGGACGACGTGGGTATGGATGCATGGGCGCATCAGTCGATCGGAAAATGGGTACCCAAAATATTTAACATTAAATCAGGATTAAATAATTCCTATTAAATCGAATAACAAGGGGTCAGGGATGCTGCATAAACGCACAGACGGATGCATCAGACGGCAACGAAACCGGTGTTAATTTGAAGCGCAGATGCATAGCTAGTGATCGCGCGTGTTTGGGACGACGTGGGTATGGATGCATGGGCGCATCAGTCGATCGAAAAATGGGTACCCAAAATATTTAACATTAAATCAGGATTAATAATTCCTATTAAATCGAATAACAAGGGGTCAGGGATGCTGCATAAACGCACTGACGGATGCATCAGACGGCAGCGAAACGGGAGTTAATTTGAAGCACAGATGCATAGCTAGTGAACGCGCGTGTTTGGGACGACGTGGGTATGGATGGATGGGCGCATCAGTCGATCGAAAAATGGGTACCCAAAATATTAACATTAAATCAGGATTAAATAATTCCTATTAAATCGAATAACAAGGGGTCAGGGAAGCTGCATAAACGCACAGACGGATGCATCAGACGGCAACGAAACCGGTGTTAATTTGAAGCGCAGATGCATAGCTAGTGAACGCGCGTGTTTGGGACGACGTAGGTATGGATGCATGGGTGCATCAGTCGATCGAAAAATGGGTACCCAAAATATTTAACATTAAATCAGGATTAAATAATTCCTATTAAATCGAATAACAAGGGGTCAGGGATGCTGCATAAACGCACAGACGGATGCATCAGACGGCAACGAAACCGGTGTTAATTTGAAGCGCAAATGCATAGCTAGTGAACGCGCGTGTTTGGGACGACGTGGGTATGGATGCATGGGCGCATCAGTCGATCGAAAAATGGGTACCTAAAATATTCAACATTAAATCAGGATTAAATAATTCCTATTAAATCGAATAACAAGGGGTTAGGTATGCTGCATAAACGCACAGACCGATGCATCAGACGGCAACGAAACCGGTGTTAATTTGAAGCGCAGATGCATAGCTAGTGAACGCGCGTGTTTGGGACGACGTGGGTATGGATGCATGGGCGCATCAGTCGATCGAAAAATGGGTACCCAAAATATTTGACATTAAATCAGGATTAAATAATTCCTATTAAATCGAATAACAAGGGGTCAGGGATGCTGCATAAACGCACAGACGGATGCATCAGACGGCAACGAAACCGGTGTTATTCTGAAGCGCCGATACTCAGCTAGTGAACGCGCGTGTTTGGGACGACGTGGGTATGGATGCATGGGTGCATCAGTCGATCGAAAAATGGGTATCCAAAATATTTAACATTAAATCAGGATTAAATAATTCCTATTAAATCGAATAACAAGGGGTCAGGGATGCTGCATAAACGCATAGACGGATGCATCAGACGGCATCGAAACCGGTGTTATTTCGAAGCGCCGATACTCAGCTAGTGAACGCGCGTGTTTGGGACGACGTGGGTATGGATGCATGGGTGCATCAGTCGATCGAAAAATGGGTATCCAAAATATTTAACATTAAATCAGGATTAAATAATTCCTATTAAATCGAATAACAAGGGGTCAGGGATGCTGCATAAACGCACAGACGGATGCATCAGACGGCAACGAAACTGGTGTTAATTTCAAGCGCAGATGCATAGCTAGTGAACGCGCGTGTTTGGAACGACGTGGATATGGATGCATGGGCGCATCAGTCGATCGAAAAATGGGTACCCAAAATTTTTAACATTAAATCAGGATTGAATAATTCCTATTAAATCGAATAACAAGGGGTCAAGGATGCTGCATAAACGCACAGTCGGATGCATCAGACGGCAACGAAACCGGTGTTAATTTGAAGCGCAGATGCATAGCTAGTGAACGCGCGTGTTTGGGACGACATGGGTTTGGATGCATGGTCGCATCAGTCGATCGAAAAATGGATACCCAAAATATTTAACATCTAATCAGGATTAAATAATTCCTATTAAATCGAATAACAAGGGGTCAAGGATGCTGCATAAACGCATAGACGGATGCATCAGACGGCAACGAAACCGGTGTTAATTTGAAGCGCAGATGCATATCTAGTGAACGCGCGTGTTTGGGACGACGTGGGTATGGATGCAAGGGCGCATCAGTCGATCGAAAAATGGGTATCCAAAATTTTAACATTAAATCAGGATTAAATAATTCCTATTAAATCGAATAACAAGGGGTCAGGGATGCTGCATAAACGCACAGACGGATGCATCAGACGGCAACGAAACCGGTGTTAATTTGAAGCGCAGATGCATAGCTAGTGAACGCGCGTGTTTGGGACGACTTGGATATGGATGCAGGGGCGCATCAGTCGATCGAAAAATGGGTACCCAAAATTTTAACATTAAATCAGGATTAAATAATTCCTATTAAATCGAATAACAAGGGGTCAGGGATGCTGCATAAACGCACAGTCGGATGCATCAGACGGCAACGAAACCGGTGTTGATTTGAAGCACAGATGCATAGCTAGTGAACGCGCGTGTTTGGGACGACGTGGGTTTGGATGCATGGGCGCATCAATCGATCGAAAAATGGGTACCCAAAATAATAACATTAAATCAGGATTAAATAATTCCTATTAAATCGAATAACAAGGGGTCAGGGATGCTGCATAAACGCACAGACGGATGCATCAGACGGCAACGAAACCGGTGTTAATTTGAAGCGCAGATGCATAGCTAGTGAACGCGCGTGTTTGGGACGACGTGGGTATGGAGGCATGGGCGCTTTAGTCGATCGAAAAATGGGTACCCAAAATATTTAACATTAAATCAGGATTAAATAATTCCTATTAAATCGAATAACAAGGGGTCAGGGATGCTGCATAAACGCACTGACGGATGCATCAGACGGCAACGAAACTAGTATTATGTGAAGCGCAGATGCATAGCTAGTGAACGCGCGTGTTTGGGACGACGTTGGTATGGATGCATGGGCGCATCAGTCGATCGAAAAATGGGTACCCAAAATATTTTAACATTAAGTCAGGATTAAAAAAATCCTATTAAATCGAATAACAAGGGGTCAGGGATGCTGCATAAACGCACAGACGGATGCATCAGACGGCAACGAAACCGGTGTTAATTTGAAGCGCAGATGCATAGCTAGTGAACGCGCGTGTTTGGGACGACGTGGGTATGGATGCATGGGCGCATCAGTCGATCGAAAAATGGGTACCCAAAATATTTAACATTAAATCAGGCTTAAATAATTCCTATTTAATCGAATAACGAGGGGTCAGGGATGCTGCATAAACGCACAAACGGATGCATCAGACGGCAACGAAACCGGTGTTAATTTGAAGCGCAGATGCATAGCTAGTGAACGCGCGTATTAGGAACGACGTGGGTATGGATGCATAGGCGCATCAGTCGATCGAAAAATAGGTACCCAAAATAATTAACATCAAATCAGGATTAAATAATTCCTATTAAATCGAATAACAAGGGGTCAGGGATGCTGCATAAACGCACAGACGGATGCATCAGACGGCAACGAAACCGGTGTTAATTTGAAGCGCAGATGCATAGCTAGTGAACGCGCGTGTTTGCGACGACGTGGGTATGGATACATGGGCGCATCAGTCGATCGAAAAATGGGTACCCAAAATATTTAACATCAAATCAGGATTAAATAATTCCTATTAAATCGAATAACAAGGGGTCAGGGATGCTGCATAAACGCATAAACGGATGCATAAGACGGCAACGAAACCGGTGTTAATTTGAAGCGCA
Organism: Fragum whitleyi; assembly: GCA_948146395.1. Classification (NCBI taxonomy): domain Eukaryota; kingdom Metazoa; phylum Mollusca; class Bivalvia; order Cardiida; family Cardiidae; genus Fragum; species Fragum whitleyi. Next base: position 4,411,765 of record OX411557.1, read on the forward strand.
GATGCATAACTAGTGAACGCGCGTGTTTGGGACGACGTGGGTATGGATGCATGGGCGCATCAGTCGATCGAAAAATAGGTACCCAAAATATTTAACATTAAATCAGGATTAAATAATTCCTATTAAATCGAATAACAAGGGGTCAGGGATGCTGCATAAACGCACAGACGGATGCATCAGACGGCAACGAAACCGGTGTTATTCTGAAGCGCCGGAGCTCAGCTAGTGAACGCGCGTGTTTGGGACGACGTGGGTATGGATGCATGGGCGCATCAGTCGATCGAAAAATGGTATCTAAAATATTTAACATTAAGTCAGGAATAAAAAATTCCTTTTAAATCGAATAACAAGGGGTCAGGGATGCTGCATAAACGCACAGACGGATGCATCAGACGGCAACGAAACCGGTGTTAATTTGAAGCGCAGATGCATAGCTAGTAAACGCGCGTGTTTGGGACGACGTGGATATGGATGCATGGGCGCATCAGTCGATTGAAAAATGGGTACCCAAATTTTTTAACATTAAATCAGGATTAAATAATTCCTATTAAATCGAATAACAAGGGGTCAGGGATGCTGCATAAACGCACAGACGGATGCATCAGACGGCAGCGAAACGGGTGTTAATTTGAAGCGCAGATGCATAGCTAGTGAACGCGCGTGTTTGGGACGACTTGGGTATGGATGGATGGGCGCATCAGTCGATCGAAAAATGGGTACCCAAAATATTAACATTAAATCAGGATTAAATAAATCCTATTAAATCGAATAACAAGGGGTCAGGGATGCTGCATAAACGCACAGACGGATGCATCAGACGGCAACGAAACCGGTGTTAATTTGAAGCGCAGATGCATAGCTAGTGAACGCGCGTGTTTGGGACGACGTGGGTATGGATGCATGGGTGCATCAGTCGATCGAAAAATGGGTACCCAAAATATTTAACATTAAATCAGGATTAAATAATTCCTATTAAATCGAATAACAAGGGGTCAGGGATGCTGCATAAACGCACAGACGGATGCATCAGACGGCAACGAAACCGGTGTTATTCTGAAGCGCCGGAGCTCAGCTAGTGAACGCGCGTGTTTGGGACGACGTGGGTATGGATGCATGGGCGCATCAGTCGATCGAAAAATGGTATCTAAAATATTTAACATTAAGTCAGGAATAAAAAATTCCTTTTAAATCGAATAACAAGGGGTCAGGGATGCTGCATAAACGCACAGACGGATGCATCAGACGGCAACGAAACCGGTGTTAATTTGAAGCGCAGATGCATAGCTAGTAAACGCGCGTGTTTGGGACGACGTGGATATGGATGCATGGGCGCATCAGTCGATTGAAAAATGGGTACCCAAATTTTTTAACATTAAATCAGGATTAAATAATTCCTATTAAATCGAATAACAAGGGGTCAGGGATGCTGCATAAACGCACAGACGGATGCATCAGACGGCAGCGAAACGGGTGTTAATTTGAAGCGCAGATGCATAGCTAGTGAACGCGCGTGTTTGGGACGACTTGGGTATGGATGGATGGGCGCATCAGTCGATCGAAAAATGGGTACCCAAAATATTAACATTAAATCAGGATTAAATAAATCCTATTAAATCGAATAACAAGGGGTCAGGGATGCTGCATAAACGCACAGACGGATGCATCAGACGGCAACGAAACCGGTGTTAATTTGAAGCGCAGATGCATAGCTAGTGAACGCGCGTGTTTGGGACGACGTGGGTATGGATGCATGGGTGCATCAGTCGATCGAAAAATGGGTACCCAAAATATTTAACATTAAATCAGGATTAAATAATTCCTATTAAATCGAATAACAAGGGGTCAGGGATGCTGCATAAACGCATAAACGGATGCATAAGACGGCAACGAAACCGGTGTTAATTTGAAGCGCAGATGCATAGCTAGTGAACGCGCGTATTTGGGACGACGTGGGTATGGATGCATGGGCGCATCAGTCGATCGAAAAATAGGTACCCAAAATATTTAACATTAAATCAGGATTAAATAATTCCTATTAAATCGAATAACAAGGGGTCAGGGATGCTGCATAAACGCACAGACGGATGCATCAGACGGCAACGAAACCGGTGTTATTCTGAAGCGCCGATGCTCAGCTAGTGAACGCGCGTGTTTGGGACGACGTGGGTATGGAGACATGGGCGCATCAGTCGATCGAAAAATGGTATCCAAAATATTTAACATTAAGTCAGGAATAAAAAATTCCTATTAAATCGAATAACAAGGGGTCAGGGATGCTGCATAAACGCACAGACGGATGCATCAGACGGCAACGAAACCGGTTTTAATTTGAAGCGCAGATGCATAGCTAGTGAACGCGCGTGTTTGGGACGACGTGGATATGGATGCATGGGCTCATCAGTCGATCGAAAAATGGGTACCCAAATTTTTTAACATTAATTCAGGATTAAATAATTCCTATTAAATCGAATAACAAGGGGTCAGGGATGCTGCATAAACGCACAGACGGATGCATCAGACGGCAACGAAACCGGTGTTAATTTGAAGCGCAGATGCATAGCTAGTGAACGCGCGTGTTTGGGACGACGTGGGTATGGATGCATGGGCGCATCAGTCGATCGGAAAATGGGTACCCAAAATATTTAACATTAAATCAGGATTAAATAATTCCTATTAAATCGAATAACAAGGGGTCAGGGATGCTCCATAAACGCACAGACGGATGCATCAGACGGCAACGAAACCGGTGTTAATTTGAAGCGCAGATGCATAGCTAGTGATCGCGCGTGTTTGGGACGACGTGGGTATGGATGCATGGGCGCATCAGTCGATCGAAAAATGGGTACCCAAAATATTTAACATTAAATCAGGATTAAATAATTCCTATTAAATCGAATAACAAGGGGTCAGGGATGCTGCATAAACGCACAGACGGATGCATCAGACGGCAACGAAACCGGTGTTAATTTGAAGCGCAAATGCATAGCTAGTGAACGCGCGTGTTTGGGACGACGTGGGTATGGATGCATGGGCGCATCAGTCGATCGAAAAATGGGTACCTAAAATATTCAACATTAAATCAGGATTAAATAATTCCTATTAAATCGAATAACAAGGGGTTAGGGATGCTGCATAAACGCACAGACGGATGCATCAGACGGCAACGAAACCGGTGTTAATTTGAAGCGCAGATGCATAGCTAGTGAACGCGCGTGTTTGGGACGACGTGGGTATGGATGCATGGGCGCATCAGTCGATCGAAAAATGGGTACCCAAAATATTTGACATTAAATCAGGATTAAATAATTCCTATTAAATCGAATAACAGGGGGTCAGGGATGCTGCATAAACGCACAGACGGATGCATCAGACGGCAACGAAACTGGTGTTAATTTGAAGCGCAGATGCATAGCTAGTGCACGCGCGTGTTTGGGACGACGTGGGTATGGATGCATGGGTGCATCAGTCGATCGAAAAATGGGTACCCAAAATATTTAACATTAAATCAGGATTAAATAATTCCTATTAAATCGAATAACAAGGGGTCAGGGATGCTGCATAAACGCACAGACGGATGCATCAGACGGCAACGAAATTGGTGTTAATTTGAAGCGCCGATACTCAGCTAGTGAACGCGCGTGTTTGGGACGACGTGGGTATGGATGCATGGGTGCATCAGTCGATCGAAAAATGGGTATCCAAAATATTTAACATTAAATCAGGATTAAATAATTCCTATTAAATCGAATAACAAGGGGTCAGGGATGCTGCATAAACGCACAGACGGATGCATCAGACGGCAACGAAACCGGTGTTATTCTGAAGCGCCGATACTCAGCTAGTGAACGCGCGTGTTTGGGACGACGTGGGTATGGATGCCTGGGTGCATCAGTCGATCGAAAAATGGGTATCCAAAATATTTAACATTAAATCAGGATTAAATAATTCCTATTAAATCGAATAACAAGGGGTCAGGGATGCTGCATAAACGCACAGACGGATGCATCAGACGGCAACGAAACCGGTGTTATTTCGAAGCGCCGATACTCAGCTAGTGAACGCGCGTGTTTGGGACGACGTGGGTATGGATGCATGGGTGCATCAGTCGATCGAAAAATGGGTATCCAAAATATTTAACATTAAATCAGGATTAAATAATTCCTATTAAATCGAATAACAAGGGGTCAGAGATGTTGCATAAACGCACAGACGGATGCATCAGACGGCAACGAAACTGGTGTTAGTTAAGCGCAGATGCATAGCTAGTGAACGCGCGTATTTGGAACGACGTGGATATGGATGCATGGGCGCATCAGTCGATCGAAAAATGGGTACCCAAAGTTTTTAACATTAAATCAGGATTGAATAATTCCTATTAAATCGAATAACAAGGGGTCAAGGATGCTGCATAAACGCACAGTCGGATGCGTCAGACGGCAACGAAACCGGTGTTGATTTGAAGCGCAGATGCATAGCTAGTGAACGCGCGTGTTTGGGACGACATGGGTTTGGATGCATGGTCGCATCAGTCGATCGAAAAATGGATACCCAAAATATTTAACATTAAATCAGGATTAAATAATTCCTATTAAATCGAATAACAAGGGGTCAAGGATGCTGCATAAACGCATAGACGGATGCATCAGACGGCAACGAAACCGGTGTTAATTTGAAGCGCAGATGCATAGCTAGTGAACGCGCGTGTTTGGGACGACGTGGGTATGGATGCAAGGGCGCATCAGTCGATCGAAAAATGGGTATCCAAAATTTTAACATTAAATCAGGATTAAATAATTCCTATTAAATCGAATAACAAGGGGTCAGGGATGCTGCATAAACGCACAGACGGATGCATCAGACGGCAACGAAACCGGTGTTAATTTGAAGCGCAGATGCATAGCTAGTGAACGCGCGTGTTTGGGACGACTTGGATATGGATGCAGGGGCGCATCAGTCGATCGAAAAATGGGTACCCAAAATTTTAACATTAAATCAGGATTAAATAATTCCTATTAAATCGAATAACAAGGGGTCAGGGATGCTGCATAAACGCACAGTCGGATGCATCAGACGGCAACGAAACCGGTGTTGATTTGAAGCGCAGATGCATAGCTAGTGAACGCGCGTGTTTGGGACGACGTGGGTATGGATGCATGGGCGCATCAATCGATCGAAAAATGGGTACCCAAAATAATAACATTAAATCAGGATTAAATAATTCCTATTAAATCGAATAACAAGGGGTCAGGGATGCTGCATAAACGCACAGACGGATGCATCAGACGGCAACGAAACCGGTGTTAATTTGAAGCGCAGATGCATAGCTAGTGAACGCGCGTGTTTGGGACGACGTGGGTATGGATGCATGGGCGCATCAGTCGATCGAAAAATGGGTACCCAAAATATTTAACATTAAATCAGGATTAAATAATTCCTATTAAATCGAATAACAAGGGGTCAGGGATGCTGCATAAACGCATAAATGGATGCATCAGACGGCAACGAAACCGGTGTTAATTTTAAGCGCAGATGCATAGCTAGTGAACGCGCGTGTTTGGGACTACGTGGGTATGGATGCATGGGCGCATCAGTCGATCGAAAAATAGTTACCCAAAATATTTAACATTAAATCAGGATTAAATAATTCCTATTAAATCGAATAACAAGGGGTCAGGGATGCTGCATAAACGCACAGACGGATGCATCAGACGGCAACGAAACCGGTGTTAATCTGAAGCGCCGATGCTCAGCTAGTGAACGCGCGTGTTTGGGACGACGTGGGTATGGATGCATGGGCGCATCAGTCGATCGAGAAATGGTATCCAAAATATTTAACATAAAGTCAGGAATAAAAAATTCCTTTTAAATCGAATAACAAGGGGTCAGGGATGCTGCATAAACGCACAGACGGATGCATCAGACGGCAACGAAACCGGTGTTAATTTGAAGCGCAGATGCATAGCTAGTGAACGCGCGTGTTTGGGACGACTTGGGTATGGATGGATGGGCGCATCAGTCGATCGAAAAATGGGTACCAAAAATATTAACATTAAATCAGGATTAAATAATTCCTATTAAATCGAATAACAAGGGGTCAGGGATGCTGCATAAACGTACAGACGGATGCATCAGACGGCAACGAAACCGGTGTTATTCTGAAGCGCCGATACTCAGCTAGTGAACGCGCGTGTTTGGGACGACGTGGGTATGGATGCATGGGTGCATCAGTCGATCGAAAAATGGGTATCCTAAATATTTAACATTAAATAAGGATTAAATAATTCCTATTAAATCGAATAACAAGGGGTCAGGGATGCTGCATAAACGCACAGACGGATGCATCAGACGGCAACGAAACCGGTGTTATTTCGAAGCGCCGATACTCAGCTAGTGAACGCGCGTGTTTGGGACGACGTGGGTATGGATGCATGGGTGCATCAGTCGATCGAAAAATGGGTATCCAAAATATTTAACATTAAATCAGGATTAAATAATTCCTATTAAATCGAATAACAAGGGGTCAGGGATGCTGCATAAACGCATAGACGGATGCATCAGACGGCAACGAAACCGGTGTTAATTTGAAGCGCAGATGCATATCTAGTGAACGCGCGTCTTTGGGACGACGTGGGTATTGATGCATGGGCGCATCAGTCGATCGAAAAATGGGTATTCAAAATTTTAACATTAAATCAGGATTAAATAATTCCTATTAAATCGAATAACAAGGGGTCAGGGATGCTGCATAAACGCACAGACGGATGCATCAGACGGCAACGAAACCGGTGTTAATTGAAGCGCAGATGCATAGCTAGTGAACGCGCGTGTTTGGGACGACGTGGGTATGGATGCATGGGCGCAACAGTCGATCGAAAAATGGGTACCCAAAATTTAACATTAAATCAGGATTGAATTATTCCTATTAAATCGAATAACAAGGGGTCAAGGATGCTGCATAAACGCACAGTCGGATGCATCAGACGGCAACGAAACCGGTGTTAATTTGAAGCGCAGATGCATAGAAAGTGAACGCGCGTGTTTGGGACGACGTGGGTATGGATGCATGGGCGCATCAGTCGATCGAAAAATGGGTACAAAAAATATTTAACATTAAATCAGGATTAAATAATTCCTATTAAATCGAATAACAATGGGTCAGGGAAGCTGCATAAACGCACAGACGGATGCATCAGACGGCAACGAAACCGGTGTTGATTCGAAGCGCAGGTGCATAGCTAGTGAACGCGCGCATTTGGGACGACGTGGGTATGGATGCATGGGCGCATCAGTCGATCGAAAAATGGGTACCCAAAATATTTAACATTAAATCAGGATTAAATAATTCCTATTAAATCGAATAACAAGGGGTCAGGGATGCTGCATAATGGCACAGACGGATGCATCAGACGGCAACGAAACCGGTGTAAATTTGAAGCGCAGATGCATAGCTAGTGAACGCGCGTGTTTGGGACGACGTGGGTATGGATGCATGGGTGCATCAGTCGATCGAAAAATGGGTATCCAAAATATTTAACATTAAATCAGGATTAAATAATTCCTATTAAATCGAATAACAAGGGGTCAAGGATGCTGCATAAACGCACAGACGGATGCATCAGACGGCAACGAAACCGGTGTTAATTTGAAGCGCAGATGCATATCTAGTGAACGCGCGTGTTTGGGACGACGTGGATATGGATGCATGGGCGCATCAGTCGATCGAAAAATGGGTACCCAAAATATTTAACATTAAATCAGGATTAAATAATTCCTATTAAATCGAATAACAAGGGGTCAGGGATGCTGCATAAACGCACAGACGGATGCATCAGACGGCAACGAAACCGGTGTTAATTTGAAGCGCAGATGCATAGCTAGTGAACGCGCGTGTTTGGGACGACGTGGATATGGATGCATGGGCGCATCAGTCGATCGAAAAATGGGTACCCAAAATATTTAACATTAAATCAGGATTAAATAATTCCTATTAAATCGAATAACAAGTGGTCAGGGATGCTGCATAAACGCACAGACGGATGTATCAGACGACAACGAAACCGGTGTAAATTTGAAGTGCAGATGCATAGCTAGTGAACGCGCGTGTTTGGGACGACGTGGGTATGGATGCATGGGCGCATCAGTCGATCGAAAAATGGGTATCCAAAATATTTAACATTAAATCAGGATTAAATAATTCCTATTAAATCGAATAACAAGGGGTCAGGGATGCTGCATAAACGCACAGACGGATGCATCAGACGGCAACGAAACCGGTGTTTTTTTGAAGCGCAGATGCTCAGCTAGTGAACGCGCGTGTTTGGGACGACGTGGGTATGGATGCATGGGCGCATCAGTCGATCGAAAAATGGGTACCCAAAATATTTTACATTAATTCAGGATTAAATAATTCCTATTAAATCAAATAACAAGGGGTCAGGGATGCTGCATAAACGCAAAGACGGATGCATCAGACGGAAACGAAACCAGTGTTAATTTGAAGCGCAGATGCATAGCTAGTGAACGCGCGTGTTTTGGACGACGTGGGTATGGATGCATGGGCGCATCAGTCGATCGAAAAATGGGTACCCAAATATTTAACATGAAATCAGGATTAAATAATTCCTATTAAATCGAATAACAAGGGGTCAGGGATGCTGCATAAACGCACAGACGGATGCATCAGACGGCAACGAAACCGGTGTTTATTTGAAGCGCAGATGCATAGCTAGTGAACGCGCGTGTTTGGGACGACGAGGGTATGGATGCATGGGCGCATCAGTCGATCGAAAAATGGGTACCCAAAATATTTAACATTAAATCAGGATTAAATAATTCCTATTAAATCGAATAACAAGTGGTCAGGGATGCTGCATAAACGCACAGACGGATGCATCAGACGGCAACGAAACCGGTGTTAATTTGAAGCGCAGATGCATAGCTAGTGAACGCGCGTGTTTGGGACGACGTGGGTATGGATGCATGGGCGCATCGGTCGATCGAAAAAGGGGTATCCAAAATATTTAACATTAAATCAGGATTAAATAATTCCTATTAAATCGTATAACAAGGGGTCAGGGATGCTGCATAAACGCACAGACGGATGCATCAGACGGCAACGAAACCGGTGTTAATTTGAAGCGCAGATGCATAGCTAGTGAACGCGCGTATTTGCTACGACGTGGGTATGGAAGCATGGGCGCATCAGTCGATGGAAAAATGGGTACCCAAAATATTTAACATTTAATCAGGATTAAATAATTCTTAATTAAATAGAATAACAAGGGGTCAGGGATGCTGCATAAACGCACAGACGGATGCATCAGACGGCAACGAAACCGGTGTTAATTTGAAGCGCAGATGCATAGCTAATGAACGCACGTGTTTGGGACGACGTGGGTATGGATGCATGGGCGCATCAGTCGATCGAAAAATGGGTACCCACAATATTTAACATTAATTTAGGATTTAATAATTCCTATTAAATCGAATAACAAGGGGTCAGGGATGCTGCATAAACGCACAGACGGATGCATCAGACGGCAGCGAAACGGGTGTTAATTTGAAGCGCAGATGCATAGCTAGTGAACGCGCGTGTTTGGGACGACTTGGGTATGGATGCATGGGCGCATCAGTCGATCGAAAATCGGGTACCCAAAATATTAACATTAAATCAGGATTAAATAATTCCTATTAAATCGAATAACAAGGGGTCAGGGATGCTGCATAAACGCACAGACGGATGCATCAGACGGCAATGAAACTGGTGTTAATTTGAAGCGCAGATGCATAGCTAGTGAACGCGCGTGATTGGGACGACGTGGGTATGGATGCATGGGTGCATCAGTCGATTGAAAAATGGGTACCCAAAATATTTAACATCAAATCAGGATTAAATAATTCATAGCTAGTGAACGCGCGTGTTTGGCACGACGTGGGTTTGGATGCATGGGCGCATCAATCGATCGAAAAATGGGTACCCAAAATATTAACATTAAATCAGGATTAAATAATTCCTATTTAATCGAATAACAAGGGGTCAGGGATGCTGCATAAACGCACAGACGGATGCATCAGACGGCAACGAAACCGGTGTTAATTTGAAGCGCAGATGCATAGCTAGTGAACGCGCGTGTTTTGGACGACGTGGGTATGGATGCATGGGCGCATCAGTCGATCGAAAAATGGGTACCCAAAATATTTAACAATAAATCAGGATTAAATAATTCCTATTAAATCGAATAACAAGGGGTCAGGGATGCTGCATAAACGCACAGACGGATGCATCAGACGGCAACGAAACCGGTGTTATTTTGAAGCGCAGATGCATAGCTAGTGAACGCGCGTGTTTGGGACGACGTGGGTATGGATGCATGGGCGCATTAGTTGATCGAAAAATGGGTACCCAAAATATCTAACATTAAATCAGGATTAAATAATTCCTATTAAATCGAATAACAAGGGGTCAGGGATGCTGCATAAACGCACAGACGGATACATCAGACGGCAACGAAACCGGTGTTAATTTGAAGCGCAGATGTCTAGTTAGTGAACGCGCGTGTTTGGGACGACGTGGGTATGGATGCATGGGCGTATCAGTCGATCGAAAAATGGGTACCCAAAATATTTAACATTAAATCAGGATTAAAAAATTCCTATTAAATCGAATAACAAGATGTCAGGGATGCTGCATAAACGCAAAGACGGATGCATCAGACGGAAACGAAACCAGTGTTAATTTGAAATGCAGATGCATAGCTAGTGAACGCGCGTGTTTTGGACGACGTGGGTATGGATGCATGGGCGCATCAGTCGATCGAAAAATGGGTACCCAAATATTTAACATTAAATCAGGATTAAATAATTCCTATTAAATCGAATAACAAGTGGTCAGGGATGCTGCATAAACGCACAGACGGATGCATCAGACGACAACGAAACCGGTGTAAATTTGAAGTGCAGATGCATAGCTAGTGAACGCGCGTGTTTGGGACGACGTGGGTATGGATGCATGGGCGCATCAGTCGATCGAAAAATGGGTACCTAAAATATTTAACATTAAATCAGGATTAATAATTCCTATTAAATCGAATAACAAGGGGTCAGGGATGCTGCATAAACGCACAGATGGATGCATCAGACGGCAACGAAACCGGTGTTAATTTGAAGCGCAGATGCATAGCTAGTGAACGCGCGTGTTTGGGACGACGTGGGTATGAATGCATGGGCGCATCAGTCGATCGAAAAATGGGTATCCAAAATATTTAACATTAAATCAGGATTAAATAATTCCTATTAAATCGAATAACAAGGGGTCAGGGATGCTGCATAAACGCACAGACGGATGCATCAGACGGCAACGAAACCGGTGTTAATTTGAAGCGCAGATGTCTAGTTAGTGAACGCGCGTGTTTGGGACGACGTGGGTATGGATGCATGGGCGTATCAGTCGATCGAAAAATGGGTACCCAAAATATTTAACATTAAATCAGGATTAAAAAATTCCTATTAAATCGAATAACAAGGGGTCAGGGATGCTGCATAAACGCAAAGACGGATGCATCAGACGGCAACGAAACCAGTGTTAATTTGAAGCGCAGATGCATAGCTAGTGAACGCGCGTGTTTTGGACGACGTGGGTATGGATGCATGGGCGCATCAGTCGATCGAAAAATGGGTACCCAAATATTTAACATTAAATCAGGATTAAATAATTCCTATTAAATCGAATAACAAGTGGTCAGGGATGCTGCATAAACGCACAGACGGATGCATCAGACGACAACGAAACCGGTGTAAATTTGAAGTGCAGATGCATAGCTAGTGAACGCGCGTGTTTGGGACGACGTGGGTATGGATGCATGGGCGCATCAGTCGATCGAAAAATGGGTACCTAAAATATTTAACATTAAATCAGGATTAATAATTCCTATTAAATCGAATAACAAGGGGTCAGGGATGCTGCATAAAGGCACAGATGGATGCATCAGACGGCAACGAAACCGGTGTTAATTTGAAGCGCAGATGCATAGCTAGTGAACGCGCATGTTTGGGACGACGTGGGTATGAATGCATGGGCGCATCAGTCGATCGAAAAATGGGTATCCAAAATATTTAACATTAAATCAGGATTAAATAATTCCTATTAAATTGAATAACAAGGGGTCAGGGATGCTGCATAAACGCACAGACGGATGCATCAGACGGCAACGAAACTGGTGTTAATTTGAAGCGCAGATGCATAGCTAGTGAACGCGCGTGTTTGGGGCGACGTGGGTATGGATGCATGGGTGCATCAGTCGATCGAAAAATGGGTACCCAAAATATTTAACATCAAATCAGGATTAAATAATTCCTATTAAATCGAATAACAAGTGGTCAGGGATGCTGCATAAACGCACAGACGGATGCATCAGACGACAACGAAACCGGTGTTAATTTGAAGCGCAGATGCATAGCTAGTGAACGCGCGTGTTTGGGACGACGTGGGTATGGATGCATGGGCGCATCAGTCGATCGAAAAATGGGTACCTAAAATATTTTACATTAAATCAGGATTAAATAATTCCTATTAAATCAAATAACAAGGGGTCAGGGATGCTGCATAAACGCACAGATGGATGCATCAGACGGCAACGAAACCGGTGTAAATTTGAAGCGCAGATGCATAGCTAGTGAACGCGCGTGTTTGGGACGACGTGGGTATGGATGCATGGGCGCATCAGTCGATCGAAAAATGGGTATCCAAAATATTTAACATTAAATCAGGATTAAATAATTCCTATTAAATTGAATAACAAGGGGTCAGGGATGCTGCATAAACGCACAGACGGATGCATCAGACGGCAACGAAACCGGAGTTGATTTGAAGCGCAGATGCCTAGCTAGTGAACGCGCGTGTTTGGTACGACGTGGGTATGGATGCATGGGCGCATCAGTCGATGGAAAAATGGGTACCCAAAATATTTAACATTTAATCAGGATTAAATAATTCCTATTAAATCGAATAACAAGGGGTCAGGGATGCTGCATAAACGCACAGACGGATGCATCAGACGGCAACGAAACCGGTGTTAATTTGAAGCGCAGATGCATAGCTAGTGAATGCGCGTGTTTGGGACGACGTGGGTATGGATGCATGGGCGCATCAGTCGATCGAAAAAGGGTACCCACAATATTTAACATTAAATCAGGATTAAATAATTCCTATTAAATCGAATAACAAGGGGTCAGGGATGCTGCATAAACGCACAGATGGATGCATCAGACGGCAACGAAACCGGTGTTAATTTGAAGCGCAGATGCATAGCTAGTGAACGCGCGTGTTTGGGACGACGTGGGTATGGATGCATGGGCGCATCAGTCGATCGAAAAATGTATACCCAAAATATTTAACATTAAATCAGGATTAAATACTTCCTATTAAATCGAATAACAAGTGGTCAGGGCTGCTGCATAAACGCACAGACGGATGCATCAGACGGCAACGAAACCGGTGTTAATTTGAAGCGCAGATGCATAGCTAGTGAACGCACGTGTTTGGGACGACGTTGGTATGGATGAATGGGCGCTTCAGTCGATCGCAAAATGGGTATCCAAATATTTAACATTAAATCAGGATTGAATAATTCCTATTAAATTGAATAACAAGGGGTCAGGGATGCTGCATAAACGCACAGACGGATGCATCAGACGGCAACGAAACCGGTGTTAATTTGAAGCGCAGATGCATAGCTAGTGAACGCGCGTGTTTGGGACGACGTGGGTATGGATGCATGGGCGCATCAGTCGATCGAAAAATGGGTATCCAAAATATTTAACATTAAATCAGGATTAAATAATTCCTATTAAATCGAATAACAAGGGGTCAGGGATGCTGCATAAACGCACAGACGGATGCATCAGACGGCAGCGAAACGGGTGTTTATTTGAAGCGAAGATGCATAGCTAGTGAACGCGCGTGTTTGGGACGACTTGGGTATGAATGCATGGGCGCATCAGTCGATCGAAAAATGGGTACCCAAAATATTTAACATTAAATCAGGATTAAATAATTCCTATTAAATCGAATAACAAGGGGTCAGGGATGCTGCATAAACGCACAGACGGATGCATCAGACGGCAACGAAACCGGTGTTAATTTGAAGCGCAGATGCATAGCTAGTGAACGCGCGTGTTTGGTACGACGTGGGTATGGATGCATGGGTGCATCAGTCGATCGAAAAATGGGTACCCAAAATATTTAACATTCAATCAGGATTAAATAATTCCTATTAAATCGAATAACAAGTGGTCAGGGATGCTGCATAAACGCATAGACGGATGCATCAGACGGCGCCGTAACCGTGTTAATTTAAAGCGCAGATGCATAGCTAGTGAACGCGGGTGTTTGGGACGACGTAAGTATGGATGTATGGGCGCATCAGTCGATCGAAAAATGTATACCCAAAATATTTAACATTAAATAAGGATTAAATACTTCCTATTAAATCGAATAACAAGTGGTCAGGGCTGCTGCATAAACGCACAGACGGATGCATCAGACGGCAACGAAACCGGTGTTAATTTGAAGCGCAGATGCATAGCTAGTGAACGCACGTGTTTGGGACGACGTGGGTATGGATGCATGGGCGCTTCAGTCGATCGAAAAATGGGTATCCAAATTTTTAACATTAAATCAGGATTAAACAATTCCTATTAAATTGAATAACAAGGGGTCAGGGATGCTGCATAAACGCACAGACGGATGCATCAGACGGCAACGAAACCGGTGTTAATTTGAAGCGCAGATGCATAGCTAGTGAACGCGCGTGTTTGGGACGACGTGGGTATGATTGCATGGGCGCATCAGTGGATCGAAATATGGGTACCCAAAATATTTAACATTAAATCAGGATTAAATAATTCCTATTAAATCGAATAACAAGGGGTCAGGGATGCTGCATAAATGCACAGACGGATGCATCAGACGGCAACGAAACCGGTGTTAATTTGAAGCGCAGATGCATAGCTAGTGAACGCGCGTGTTTGGGACGACGTGGGTATGGATGCATGGGCGCATCAGTCGATCGAAAAATGGGTACCCAAAATATTTAACATTAAATCAGGATAAAATAATTCCTATTAAATCGAATAACAAGGGGTCAGGGATGATGCATAAACGCACAGACGGGTGCATCAGACGGCAACGAAACCGGTGTTAATTTGAAGCGCACAACGCGCGTGTTTGGGACGACGTGGTAATGGATGCATGGGCGCATCAGTCGATCGAAAAATGGGTACCCAAAATATTTAACATTAAATAAGATTAAATAATTCCTATTAAATCGAAAAACAAGGGGTCAGGGATGCTGCATAAACGCACAGACGGATGCATCAGACGGCAACGAAACGGGTGTTACTTTGAAGCGCAGATGCATAGCTAGTGAACGCGCGTGTTTGGGACGACGTGGGTATGGATGCATGGGCGCATCAGTCGATCGAAAAATGGGTACCCAAAATATTTAACATTAAATTAGGATTAAATAATTCCTATTAAATCGAATAACAAGGGGTCAGGGATACTGCATAAACGCACAGACGGATGCATCAGACGGCAACGAAACCGACGAAACCGGTGTTAATTTGAAGCGCAGATGCATAGCTAGTTAACGCGCGTGTTTGGGACGACGTGGGTATGGATGCATGGGCGCATCAGTCGATCGAAAAATGGGTACCCAAAATATTTAACATTTAATCAGGATTAAATAATTCCTATAAAATCGAATAACAAGGGGTCAGGGATGCTGCATAAACGCACAGACGGATGCATCAGACGGCCACGAAACCGGTGTTAATTTGAAGCGCAGATGCATAACTAGTGATGCGCGTGTTTGGGACGACGTGGGTATGGATGCATGGGCGCATCAGTCGATCGAAAAAAGGGTACCCAAAATATTTAACATTAAATCAGGATTAAATAATTCCTATTAAATCGAATAACAAGGGGTTAGGGATGCTGCATAAACGCACAGACGGATGCATCAGACAGCAACGAAACCGGTGTTAATTTGAAGCGCAGATGCATAGCTAGTGAACGCGCGTGTTTGGGACGACGTGGGTATGGATGCATGGGCGCATCAGTCGATCGAAAAATGGGTACCCAGAATATTTAACATTCAATCAGGATTAAATAATTCCTATTAAATCGAATAACAAGGGGTCAGGATGCTGCATAAACGCACAGACGGATGCATCAGACGACAACGAAACTGGTGTTACTTTGAAGCGCAGATGCATAGCTAGTGAACGCGCGTGTTTGGGACGACGTGGGTATGGATGCATGGGCGCATCAGTCGATCGAAAAATGGGTACCCAGAATATTTAACATTCAATCAGGATTAAATAATTCCTATTAAATCGAATAACAAGGGGTCAGGATGCTGCATAAACGCACAGACGGATGCATCAGACGACAACGAAACTGGTGTTACT
The DNA here is from genome assembly GCA_948146395.1 of Fragum whitleyi. Lineage (NCBI taxonomy): Eukaryota > Metazoa > Mollusca > Bivalvia > Cardiida > Cardiidae > Fragum > Fragum whitleyi. The sequence continues at coordinate 4,428,235 of OX411557.1, forward strand.
TTGAAGCGCAGATGCATAGCTAGTGAACGCGCGTGTTTGGGACGACGTGGGTATGGATGCATGGGCGCATCAGTCGATCGAAAAATGGGTACCCAAAATATTTAACATTAAATCAGGATTAAATAATTCCTATTAAATCGAATAACAAGGGGTCAGGGATACTGCATAAACGCACAGACGGATGCATCAGACGGCAACGAAACCGGTGTTAATTTGAAGCGCAGATGCCTAGCTAGTGAACGCGCGTGTTTGGGACGACGTGGGTATGGATGCATGGGCGCATCAGTCGATCGAAAAGTGGGTACCCAAATATTTAACATTAAGTTAGGATTAAATCATTCCTATTAAATCGAATAACAAGGGGTCAGGGATGCTGCATAAACGCACAGACGGATGCATCAGACGGCAACGAAACCGGTGTTAATTTGAAGCGCAGATGCCTAGCTAGTTAACGCGCGTGTTTGGGACGACGTGGGTATGGATGCATGCGCGCATCAGTCGATCGAAAAATGGGTGACCAAAATATTTAACATTTAATCAGGATTAAATAATTCCTATTAAATCGAATAACAAGGGGTCAGGGATGCTGCATAAACGCACAGACGGATGCATCAGACGGCAACGAAACCGGTGTTAATTTGAAGCGCAGATGCATAACTAGTGATGCGCGTGTTTGAGACGACGTGGGTATGGATGCATGGGCGCATCAGTCGATCGAAAAAAGGGTACCCAAAATATTTAACATTAAATCAGGATTAAATAATTCCTATTAAATTGAATAACAAGGGGTCAGGGATGCTGCATAAACGCACAGACGGATGCATCAGACGGCAACGAAACCGGTGTTAAATTGAAGCGCAGATGCCTAGCCAGTGAACGCGCGTGTTTGGTACGACGTGGGTATGGATGCATGGGCGCATCAGTCGATGGAAAAATGGGTACCCAAAATATTTAACATTTAATCAGGATTAAATAATTCCTATTAAATCGAATAACAAGGGGTCAAGGATGCTGCATAAACGCACAGACGGATGCATCAGACGGCAACGAAACCGGTGTAAATTTGAAGCGCAGATGCATAGCTAGCGAACGCGCGTGTTGTGGACGACGTGGGTTTGGATGCATGGGCGCATCAGTCGATCGAAAAAGGGTACCCACAATATTTAACATTAAATCAGGATTAAATAATTCCTATTAAATCGAATAACAAGGGGTCAGGGATGCTGCATAAACGCACAGACGGATGCATCAGACGGCAGCGAAACGGGTGTTAATTTGAAGCGAAGATGCATAGCTAGTGAACGCGCGTGTTTGGGACGACGTGGGTATGGATGCATGGGTGCATCAGTCGATCGAAAAATGGGTACCCAAAATATTTAACATTAAATCAGGATTAAATAATTCCTATTAAATCGAATATCAAGGGGTCAGGGATGCTGCATAAACGCACAGACGGATGCATCAGACAGCAACGAAACCGGTGTTAATTTGAAGCGCAGATGCATAGCTAGTGAACGCGCGTGTTTGGGACGACGTGGGTATGGATGCATGGGTGCATCAGTCGATCGAAAAATGGGTACCCAAAATATTTAACATTCAATCAGGATTAAATAATTCCTATTAAATCGAATAACAAGGGGTCAGGGATGCTGCATAAACGCATAGACGGATGCATCAGACGGCGCCGTAACCGTGTTAATTTGAAGCGCTTATGCATAGCTAGTGAACGCGCGTGTTTGGGACGACGTAGGTATGGATGTATGGGCGCATCAGTCGATCGAAAAATGGGTACCCAAAATATTTAACATTAAATCAGGATTAAATACTTCCTATTAAATCGAATAACAAGTGGTCAGGGCTGCTGCATAAACGCACAGACGGATGCATCAGACGGCAACGAAACCGGTGTTTATTTGAAGCGCAGATGCATAGCTAGTGAACGCACGTGTTTGGGACGACGTGGGTATGGATGCATGGGCGCTTCAGTCGATCGAAAAATGGGTATCCAGATATTTAACATTAAATCAGGATTAAATAATTCCTATTAAATTGAATAACAAGGGGTCAGGGATGCTGCATAAACGCACAAACGGATGCATCAGACGGCAACGAAACCGGTGTTAATTTGAAGCGCAGATGCATAGCTAGTGAACGCGCGTGTTTGGGACGACGTGGGTATGGATTCATGGGCGCATCAGTCGATCGAAAAATGGGTACCCAAAATATTTAACATTAAATCAGGATAAAAAAATTCCTATTAAATCGAATAACAAGGGGTCAGGGATGATGCATAAACGCACAGACGGATGCATCAGACGGCAACGAAACCGGTGTTAATTTGAAGCGCAGATGCCTAGCTAGTGAACGCGCGTGTTTGGGACGACGTGGGTATGGATGCATGGGCGCATCAGTCGATCGAAAAATGGGTACCCAAAATATTTAACATTAAATCAGGATTAAATAATTCCTATTAAATCGAAAAACAAGGGGTCAGGGATGCTGCATAAACGCACAGACGGATGCATCATACGGCAACGAAATCGATGTTGATTTGAAGCGCAGATGCATAGCTAGTGAACGCGCGTGTTTGGGACGACGTGGGTATGGATGCATGGGCGCATCAGTCGATCGAAAAATGGGTACCCAAAATATTTAACATTAAATCAGGATTAAATAATTCCTATTAAATCGAATAACAAGTGGTCAGGGATGCTGCATTAACGCACAGACGGATGCATCAGACGACAACGAAACCGGTGTGACTTTGAAGCGCAGATGCATAGCTAATGAACGCGCGTGTTAAGGACGACGTGGGTATGGATGCATGGGCGCATCAGTCGATCGAAAAATGGGTACCCAAAATATTTAACATTAAATCAGGATTAAATAATTCCTATTAAATCGAATAACAAGGGGTCAGGGATGCTGCATAAACGCACAGACGGGTGCATCCGACGGCAACGAAACCGGTGTTAATTTGAAGCGCAGATGCATAGCTAGTGAACACGCGTGTTTGGGACGACGTGGGTATGGATGCATGGGCGCATCAGTCGATCGAAAAGTGGGTACCCAAATATTTAACATTAAATTAGGATTAAATAAATCCTATTAAATCGAATAACAAGGGGTCAGGGATACTGCATAAACGCACAGACGGATGCATCAGACGGCAACGAAACCGGTGTTAATTTGAAGCGCAGATGCCTAGCTAGTTAACGCGCGTGTTTGGGACGACGTGGGTATGGATGCATGCGCGCATCAGTCGATCGAAAAATGGGTACCCAAAATATTTAACATTTAATCAGGATTAAATAATTCCTATTAAATCGAATAACAAGGGGTCAGGGATGCTGCATAAACGCACAGACGGATGCATCAGACGGCAACGAAACCGGTGTTTATTTGAAGCGCAGATGCATAACTAGTGATGTGCGTGTTTGGGACGACGTGGGTATGGATGCATGGGCGCATCAGTCGATCGAAAAAAGGGTACCCAAAATATTTAACATTAAATCAGGATTAAATAATTCCTATTAAATCGAATAACAAGGGGTTAGGGATGCTGCATAAACGCACAGACGGATGCATCAGACAGCAACGAAACCGGTGTTAATTTGAAGCGCAGATGCATAGCTAGTGAACGCGCGTGTTTGGGACGACGTGGGTATGGATGCATGGGCGCATCAGTCGATCGAAAAATGGGTACCCAGAATATTTAACATTAAATCAGGATTAAATAATTCCTATTAAATCGAATAACAAGGGGTCAGGGATGCTGCATAAACGCACAGACGGATGCATCAGACGGCAACGAAACCGGTGTTGATTTGAAGCGCAGATGCATAGCTAGTGAACGCGCGTGTTTGGGACGAGGTGGGTATGGATGCATGGACGCATCAGTCGATCGAAAAATGGGTACCCAAAATATTTAACATTCAATCAGGATTAAATAATTCCTATTAAATCGAATAACAAGGGGTCAGGGATGCTGCATAAACGCACAGACGGATGCATCAGACGACAACGAAACCAGTGTTACTTTGAAGCGCAGATGCATAGCTAGTGAACGCGCGTGTTTGGGACGACGTGGGTATGGATGCATGGGTGCATCAGTCGATCGAAAAATGGGTACCCAAAATATTTAACATTAAATCAGGATTAAATAATTCCTATTAAATCGAATAACAATGGGTCAGGGATGCTGCATAAACGCAGAGACGGATGCATCCGACGGCAACGAAACCGGTGTTAATTTGAAGCGCAGATGCATAGCTAGTGAACACGCGTGTTTGGGACGACGTGGGTATGGATGCATGGGCGCATCAGTCAATCGAAAAGTGGGTACCCAAATATTTAACATTAAGTTAGGATTAAATAATTCCTATTAAATCGAATAACAAGGGGTCAGGGATACTGCATAAACGCACAGACGGATGCATCAGACGGCAACGAAACCGGTGTTAATTTGAAGCGCAGATGCCTAGCTAGTGAACGCGCGTGTTTGGGACGACGTGGGTATGGATGCATGGGCGCATCAGTCGATCGAAAAGTGGGTACCCAAATATTTAACATTAAGTTAGGATTAAATCATTCCTATTAAATCGAATAACAAGGGGTCAGGGATACTGCATAAACGCACAGACGGATGCATCAGACGGCAACGAAACTGGTGTTACTTTGAAGCGCAGATGCATAGCTAGTGAACGCACGTGTTTGGGACGACGTAGGTATGGATGTATGGGCGCATCAGTCGATCGAAAAATGGGTACCCAAAGTATTTAACATTAAATCAGGATTAAATACTTCCTATTAAATCGAATAACAAGTGGTCAGGGCTGCTGCATAAACGCACAGACGGATGCATCAGACGGCAACGAAACCGGTGTTAATTTGAAGCGCAGATGCATAGCTAGTGAACGCACGTGTTTGGGACGACGTGGGTATGGATGCATGGGCGCTTCAGTCGATCGAAAAATGGGTATCCAGATATTTAACATTAAATCAGGATTAAATAATTCCTATTAAATTGAATAACAAGGGGTCAGGGATGCTGCATAAACGCACAAACGGATGCATCAGACGGCAACGAAACCGGTGTTAATTTGAAGCGCAGATGCATAGCTAGTGAACGAGCGTGTTTGGGACGACGTGGGTATGGATGCATGGGCGCATCAGTGGATCGAAATATGGGTACCCAAAATATTTAACATTAAATCAGGATTAAATAATTCCTATTAAATCGAATAACAAGGGGTCAGGGATGCTGCATAAACGCACAGACGGATGCATCAGACGGCAACGAAACCGGTGTTAATTTGAAGCGCAGATGCATAGCTAGTGAACGCGCGTGTTTGGGACGACGTGGGTATGGATGCATGGGCGCATCAGTCGATCGAAAAATGGGTACCCAAAATATTTAACATTAAATCAGGATAAAAAAATTCCTATTAAATCGAATAACAAGGGGTCAGGGATGATGCATAAACGCACAGACGGATGCATCATACGGCAACGAAATCGATGTTGATTTGAAGCGCAGATGCATAGCTAGTGAACGCGCGTGTTTGGGACGACGTGGGTATGGATGCATGGGCGCATCAGTCGATCGAAAAATGGGTACCCAAAATATTTAACATTAAATCAGGATTAAATAATTCCTATTAAATCGAATAACAAGGGGTCAGGGATGCTGCATAAACGCACAGACGGGTGCATCCGACGGCAACGAAATCGGTGTTAATTTGAAGCGCAGATGCATAGCTAGTGAACACGCGTGTTTGGGACGACGTGGGTATGGATGCATGGGCGCATCAGTCGATCGAAAAGTGGGTACCCAAATATTTAACATTAAATTAGGATTAAATAAATCCTATTAAATCGAATAACAAGGGGTCAGGGATACTGCATAAACGCACAGACGGATGCATCAGACGGCAACGAAACCGGTGTTAATTTGAAGCGCAGATGCCTAGCTAGTTAACGCGCGTGTTTGGGACGACGTGGGTATGGATGCATGCGCGCATCAGTCGATCGAAAAATGGGTACCCAAAATATTTAACATTTAATCAGGATTAAATAATTCCTATTAAATCGAATAACAAGGGGTCAGGGATGCTGCATAAACGCACAGACGGATGCATCAGACGGCAACGAAACCGGTGTTTATTTGAAGCGCAGATGCATAACTAGTGATGTGCGTGTTTGGGACGACGTGGGTATGGATGCATGGGCGCATCAGTCGATCGAAAAAAGGGTACCCAAAATATTTAACATTAAATCAGGATTAAATAATTCCTATTAAATCGAATAACAAGGGGTTAGGGATGCTGCATAAACGCACAGACGGATGCATCAGACAGCAACGAAACCGGTGTTAATTTGAAGCGCAGATGCATAGCTAGTGAACGCGCGTGTTTGGGACGACGTGGGTATGGATGCATGGGCGCATCAATCGATCGAAAAATGGGTACCCAGAATATTTAACATTAAATCAGGATTAAATAATTCCTATTAAATCGAATAACAAGGGGTCAGGGATGCTGCATAAACGCACAAACGGATGCATCAGACGGCAACGAAACCGGTGTTGATTTGAAGCGCAGATGCATAGCTAGTGAACGCGCGTGTTTGGGACGACGTGGGTATGGATGCATGGACGCATCAGTCGATCGAAAAATGGGTACCCAAAATATTTAACATTCAATCAGGATTAAATAATTCCTATTAAAACGAATAACAAGGGGTCAGGGATGATGCATAAACGCACAGACGGATGCATCAGACGACAACGAAACCAGTGTTACTTTGAAGCGCAGATGCATAGCTAGTGATGCGCGTGTTTGGGACGACGTGGGTATGGATGCATGGGCGCATCAGTCGATCGAAAAATGGGTACCCAAAATATTTAACATTAAATCAGGATTAAATAATTCCTATTAAATCGAATAACAAGGGGTCAGGGATGCTGCATAAACGCAGAGACGGATGCATCCGACGGCAACGAAACCGGTGTTAATTTGAAGCGCAGATGCATAGCTAGTGAACACGCGTGTTTGGGACGACGTGGGTATGGATGCATGGGCGCATCAGTCAATCGAAAAGTGGGTACCCAAATATTTAACATTAAATTAGGATTAAATAATTCCTATTAAATCGAATAACAAGGGGTCAGGGATACTGCATAAACGCACAGACGGATGCATCAGACGGCAACGAAACCGGTGTTAATTTGAAGCGCAGATGCCTAGCTAGTGAACGCGCGTGTTTGGGACGACGTGGGTATGGATGCATGGGCGCATCAGTCGATCGAAAAGTGGGTACCCAAATATTTAACATTAAGTTAGGATTAAATCATTCCTATTAAATCGAATAACAAGGGGTCAGGGATACTGCATAAACGCACAGACGGATGCATCAGACGGCAACGAAACCGGTGTTAATTTGAAGCGCAGATGCCTAGCTAGTGAACGCGCGTGTTTGGGACGACGTGGGTATGGATGCATGGGCGCATCAGTCGATCGAAAAGTGGGTACCCAAATATTTAACATTAAGTGAGGATTAAATCATTCCTATTAAATCGAATAACAAGGGGTCAGGGATACTGCATAAACGCACAGACGGATGCATCAGACGTCAACGAAACCGGTGTTAATTTGAAGCGCAGGTGCCTAGCTAGTGAACGCGCGTGTTTGGGACGACGTGGGTATGGATGCATGCGCGCATCAGTCGATCGAAAAAAGGGTGACCAAAATATTTAACATTTAATCAGGATTAAATAATTCCTATTAAATCGAATAACAAGGGGTCAGGGATGCTGCATAAACGCACAGACGGATGCATCAGACGGCAACGAAACCGGTGTTAATTTGAAGCGCAGATGCATAGCTAGTGATGCGCGTGTTTGGGACGACGTGGGTATTGATGCATGGGCGCATCAGTCGATCGAAAAATGGGTACCCAAAATATTTAACATTAAATCAGGATTAAATAATTCCTATTAAATCGAATAACAAGGGGTCAGGGATGCTGCATAAACGCACAGACGGATGCATCAGACGGCAACGAAACCGGTGTTAGTTTGAAGCGCAGATGCATAGCTAGTGAACGCGCGTGTTTGGGACGACGTGGGTATGGATGCATGGACGCATCAGTCGATCGAAAAGTGGGTACCCAAATATTTAACATTAAATCAGGATTAAATAATTCCTATTAAATCGAATAACAAGGGGTCAGGGATACTGCATAAACGCACAGACGGATGCATCAGACGGCAACGAAACCGGTGTTAATTTGAAGCGCAGATGCATAGCTAGTGAACGCGCGTGTTTGGGACGACGTGGGTATGGATGCATGCGCGCATCAGTCGATCGAAAAATGGGTACCCAAAATATTTAACATTAAATCAGGATTAAATAATTCCTATTTAATCGAATAACAAGGGGCCAGGGATGCTGCATAAACGCACAGACGGATGCATCAGACGGCAACGAAACCGGTGTTAATTTGAAGCGCAGATGCCTAGCTAGTGAACGCGCGTGTTTGGGACGACGTGGGTATGGATGCATGGGCGCATCAGTCTTTCGAAAAATGGGTACCCAAAATATTTAACATTAAATCAGGATTAAATAATTCCTATTAAATCGAATAACAAGGGGTCAGGGATACTGCATAAACGCACAGACGGATGCATCAGACGGCAACGAAACCGGTGTTAATTTGAAGCGCAGATGCCTAGCTAGTGAACGCGCGTGTTTAGGACGACGTGGGTATGGATGCATGCGCGCATCAGTCGATCGAAAAATGGGTACCCAAAATATTTAACATTTAATCAGGATTAAATAATTCCTATTAAATCGAATAACAAGGGGTCAGGGATGCTGCATAAACGCACAGACGGATGCATCAGACGGCAACGAAACCGGTGTTAATTTGAAGCGCAGATGCATAGCTAGTGATGCGCGTGTTTGGGACGACGTGGGTATGGATGCATGGGCGCATCAGTCGATCGAAAAAAGGGTACCCAAAATATTTAACATTAAATCAGGATTAAATAATTCCTATTAAATCGAATAACAAGGGGTTAGGGATGCTGCATAAACGCACAGACGGATGCATCAGACAGCAACGAAACCGGTGTTAATTTGAAGCGCAGATGCCTAGCTAGTGAACGCGCGTGTTTGGGACGACGTGGGTATGGATGCATGGGCGCATCAGTCGATCGAAAAATGGGTACCCAAATATTTAACATTAAGTTAGGATTAAATCATTCCTATTAAATCGAATAACAAGGGGTCAGGGATACTGCATAAACGCACAGACGGATGCATCAGACGGCAACGAAACTGGTGTTACTTTGAAGCGCAGATGCATAGCTAGTGAACGCACGTGTTTGGGACGACGTGGGTATGGATGCATGGGTGCATCAGTCGATCGAAAAATGGGTACCCAAAATATTTAACATTCAATCAGGATTAAATAATTCCTATTAAATCGAATAACAAGGGGTCAGGGATGCTGCATAAACGCATAGACGGATGCATCAGACGGCGCCGTAACCGTGTTAATTTGAAGCGCTTATGCATAGCTAGTGAACGCGCGTGTTTGGGACGACGTAGGTATGGATGTATGGGCGCATCAGTCGATCGAAAAATGGGTACCCAAAGTATTTAACATTAAATCAGGATTAAATACTTCCTATTAAATCGAATAACAAGTGGTCAGGGCTGCTGCATAAACGCACAGACGGATGCATCAGACGGCAACGAAACCGGTGTTAATTTGAAGCGCAGATGCATAGCTAGTGAACGCACGTGTTTGGGACGACGTGGGTATGGATGCATGGGCGCTTCAGTCGATCGAAAAATGGGTATCCAGATATTTAACATTAAATCAGGATTAAATAATTCCTATTAAATTGAATAACAAGGGGTCAGGGATGCTGCATAAACGCACAAACGGATGCATCAGACGGCAACGAAACCGGTGTTAATTTGAAGCGCAGATGCATAGCTAGTGAACGAGCGTGTTTGGGACGACGTGGGTATGGATGCATGGGCGCATCAGTGGATCGAAATATGGGTACCCAAAATATTTAACATTAAATCAGGATTAAATAATTCCTATTAAATCGAATAACAAGGGGTCAGGGATGCTGCATAAACGCACAGACGGATGCATCAGACGGCAACGAAACCGGTGTTAATTTGAAGCGCAGATGCATAGCTAGTGAACGCGCGTGTTTGGGACGACGTGGGTATGGATGCATGGGCGCATCAGTCGATCGAAAAATGGGTACCCAAAATATTTAACATTAAATCAGGATAAAAAAATTCCTATTAAATCGAATAACAAGGGGTCAGGGATGATGCATAAACGCACAGACGGATGCATCAGACGGCAACGAAACCGTTGTTAATTTGAAGCGCAGATGCCTAGCTAGTGAACGCACGTGTTTGGGACGACGTGGGTATGGATGCATGGGCGCATCAGTCGATCGAAAAATGGGTACCCAAAATATTTAACATTAAATCAGGATTAAATAATTCCTATTAAATCGAAAAACAAGGGGTCAGGGATGCTGCATAAACGCACAGACGGATGCATCAGACGGCAACGAAACGGGTGTTAATTTGAAGCGCAGATGCATAGCTAGTGAACGCGCGTGTTTGGGACGACGTGGGTATGGATGCCTGGGCGCATCAGTCGATCGAAAAGTGGGTACCCAATATATATAACATTAAATCAGGATTAAATAATTCCTCTTAAATCGAATAACAAGGGGTCAGGGATGCTGCATAAACGCACAGACGGATGCATCATACGGCAACGAAATCGATGTTAATTTGAAGCGCAGATGCATAGCTAGTTAACGCGCGTGTTTGGGACGACGTGGGTATGGATGCATGGGCGCATCAGTCGATCGAAAAATGGGTACCCAAAATATTTAACATTAAATCAGGATTAAATAATTCCTATTAAATCGAATAACAAGGGGTCAGGGATGCTGCATAAACGCACAGACGGGTGCATCCGACGGCAACGAAATCGGTGTTAATTTGAAGCGCAGATGCATAGCTAGTGAACACGCGTGTTTGGGACGACGTGGGTATGGATGCATGGGCGCATCAGTCGATCGAAAAGTGGGTACCCAAATATTTAACATTAAATTAGGATTAAATAAATCCTATTAAATCGAATAACAAGGGGTCAGGGATACTGCATAAACGCACAGACGGATGCATCAGACGGCAACGAAACCGGTGTTAATTTGAAGCGCAGATGCCTAGCTAGTTAACGCGCGTGTTTGGAACGACGTGGGTATGGATGCATGCGCGCATCAGTCGATCGAAAAATGGGTACCCAAAATATTTAACATTTAATCAGGATTAAATAATTCCTATTAAATCGAATAACAAGGGGTCAGGGATGCTGCATAAACGCACAGACGGATGCATCAGACGGCAACGAAACCGGTGTTTATTTGAAGCGCAGATGCATAACTAGTGATGTGCGTGTTTGGGACGACGTGGGTATGGATGCATGGGCGCATCAGTCGATCGAAAAAAGGGTACCCAAAATATTTAACATTAAATCAGGATTAAATAATTCCTATTAAATCGAATAACAAGGGGTTAGGGATGCTGCATAAACGCACAGACGGATGCATCAGACAGCAACGAAACCGGTGTTAATTTGAAGCGCAGATGCATAGCTAGTGAACGCGCGTGTTTGGGACGACGTGGGTATGGATGCATGGGCGCATCAGTCGATCGAAAAATGGGTACCCAGAATATTTAACATTAAATCAGGATTAAATAATTCCTATTAAATCGAATAACAAGGGGTCAGGGATGCTGCATAAACGCACAAACGGATGCATCAGACGGCAACGAAACCGGTGTTGATTTGAAGCGCAGATGCATAGCTAGTGAACGCGCGTGTTTGGGACGACGTGGGTATGGATGCATGGACGCATCAGTCGATCGAAAAATGGGTACCCAAAATATTTAACATTCAATCAGGATTAAATAATTCCTATTAAATCGAATAACAAGGGGTCAGGGATGATGCATAAACGCACAGACGGATGCATCAGACGACAACGAAACCAGTGTTACTTTGAAGCGCAGATGCATAGCTAGTGAACGCGCGTGTTTGGGACGACGTGGGTATGGATGCATGGGCGCATCAGTCGATCGAAAAATGGGTACCCAAAATATTTAACATTAAATCAGGATTAAATAATTCCTATTAAATCGAATAACAAGGGGTCAGGGATGCTGCATAAACGCAGAGACGGATGCATCCGACGGCAACGAAACCGGTGTTAATTTGAAGCGCAGATGCATAGCTAGTGAACACGCGTGTTTGGGACGACGTGGGTATGGATGCATGGGCGCATCAGTCAATCGAAAAGTGGGTACCCAAATATTTAACATTAAATTAGGATTAAATAATTCCTATTAAATCGAATAACAAGGGGTCAGGGATACTGCATAAACGCACAGACGGATGCATCAGACGGCAACGAAACCGGTGTTAATTTGAAGCGCAGATGCCTAGCTAGTGAACGCGCGTGTTTGGGACGACGTGGGTATGGATGCATGGGCGCATCAGTCGATCGAAAAGTGGGTACCCAAATATTTAACATTAAGTTAGGATTAAATCATTCCTATTAAATCGAATAACAAGGGGTCAGGGATACTGCATAAACGCACAGACGGATGCATCAGACGGCAACGAAACCGGTGTTAATTTGAAGCGCAGATGCCTAGCTAGTGAACGCGCGTGTTTGGGACGACGTGGGTATGGATGCATGGGCGCATCAGTCGATCGAAAAGTGGGTACCCAAATATTTAACATTAAGTTAGGATTAAATCATTCCTATTAAATCGAATAACAAGGGGTCAGGGATACTGCATAAACGCACAGACGGATGCATCAGACGTCAACGAAACCGGTGTTAATTTGAAGCGCAGGTGCCTAGCTAGTGAACGCGCGTGTTTGGGACGACGTGGGTATGGATGCATGCGCGCATCAGTCGATCGAAAAAAGGGTGACCAAAATATTTAACATTTAATCAGGATTAAATAATTCCTATCAAATCGAATAACAAGGGGTCAGGGATGCTGCATAAACGCACAGACGGATGCATCAGACGGCAACGAAACCGGTGTTAATTTGAAGCGCAGATGCATAGCTAGTGATGCGCGTGTTTGGGACGACGTGGGTATGGATGCATGGGCGCATCAGTCGATCGAAAAATGGGTACCCAAAATATTTAACATTAAATCAGGATTAAATAATTCCTATTAAATCGAATAACAAGGGGTCAGGGATGCTGCATAAACGCAAAGACGGATGCATCAGACGGCAACGAAACCGGTGTTAGTTTGAAGCGCAGATGCATAGCTAGTGAACGCGCGTGTTTGGGACGACGTGGGTATGGATGCATGGACGCATCAGTCGATCGAAAAGTGGGTACCCAAATATTTAACATTAAATCAGGATTAAATAATTCCTATTAAATCGAATAACAAGGGGTCAGGGATACTGCATAAACGCACAGACGGATGCATCAGACGGCAACGAAACCGGTGTTAATTTGAAGCGCAGATGCATAGCTAGTGAACGCGCGTGTTTGGGACGACGTGGGTATGGATGCATGGGCGCATCAGTCGATCGAAAAATGGGTACCCAAAATATTTAACATTAAATCAGGATTAAATAATTCCTATTTAATCGAATAACAAGGGGCCAGGGATGCTGCATAAACGCACAGACGGATGCATCAGACGGCAACGAAACCGGTGTTAATTTGAAGCGCAGATGCCTAGCTAGTGAACGCGCGTGTTTGGGACGACGTGGGTATGGATGCATGGGCGCATCAGTCTTTCGAAAAATGGGTACCCAAAATATTTAACATTAAATCAGGATTAAATAATTCCTATTAAATCGAATAACAAGGGGTCAGGGATACTGCATAAACGCACAGACGGATGCATCAGACGGCAACGAAACCGGTGTTAATTTGAAGCGCAGATGCCTAGCTAGTGAACGCGCGTGTTTAGGACGACGTGGGTATGGATGCATGCGCGCATCAGTCGATCGAAAAATGGGTACCCAAAATATTTAACATTTAATCAGGATTAAATAATTCCTATTAAATCGAATAACAAGGGGTCAGGGATGCTGCATAAACGCACAGACGGATGCATCAGACGGCAACGAAACCGGTGTTAATTTGAAGCGCAGATGCATAGCTAGTGATGCGCGTGTTTGGGACGACGTGGGTATGGATGCATGGGCGCATCAGTCGATCGAAAAAAGGGTACCCAAAATATTTAACATTAAATCAGGATTAAATAATTCCTATTAAATCGAATAACAAGGGGTTAGGGATGCTGCATAAACGCACAGACGGATGCATCAGACAGCAACGAAACCGTTGTTAATTTGAAGCGCAGATGCATAGCTAGTGAACGCGCGTGTTTGGGACGACGTGGGTATGGATGCATGGGCGCATCAGTCGATCGAAAAATGGGTACCCAGAATATTTAACATTAAATCAGGATTAAATAATTCCTATTAAATCGAATAACAGGGGGTCAGGGATGCTGAATAAACGCACAGACGGATGCATCAGACGGCAACGAAACCGGTGTTAATTTGAAGAGCAGATGCATAGCTAGTGAACGCGCGTGTTTGGGACGACGTGGGTATGGATGCATGGACGCATCAGTCGATCGAAAAATGGGTACCCAAAATATTTAACATTCAATCAGGATTAAATAATTCCTATTAAATCGAATAACAAGGGTTCAGGGATGCTGCATAAACGCACAGACGGATGCATCAGACGGCAACGAAACCGGTGTTAATTTGAAGCGCAGATGCATAGCTAGTGAACGCGCGTGTTTGGGACGACGTGGGTATGGATGCATGGGCGCATCAGTTGATCGAAAAATGGGTACCCAAAATATTTAACATTAAATCAGGATTGAATAATTCCTATTAAATCGAATAACAAGGTGTCAGGGATGCTGCATTAACGCTCAAACGGATGAATCAGACGGCAACAAGACCGGTGTTAATTTGAAGCGCAGATGCATAGCTAGTCAACGCGCGTGTTTGGGACGACATGGGTATGGATGCATGGGCGCATCAGTCGATGGAAAAATGGGTACCCAAAATATTTAACATTAAATCAGGATTAAATAATTCCTATTCAATCGAATAACAAGGGGTCAGGGATGCTGCATAAACGCACAGACGGATGCATCAGACGGCAACGAAACCGGTGTTAGTTTGAAGCGCAGATGCATAGCTAGTGAACGCGCGTGTTTGGGACGACGTGGATATGGATGCATGGGCGCATCAGTCGATCGAAAAATGGGTACCCAAAATATTTAACATTAAATCAGGATTAAATAATTCCTATTAAATCGAATAACAAGGGGTCAGGGATGCTGCATAAACGCATAGACGAATGCATCAGACGGCAACGAAACCGGTGTTAATTTGAAGCGCAGATGCCTAGCTAGTGAACGCGCGTGTTTGGGACGACGTGGTTATGGATGCATGGGCGCATCAGTCGATCGAAAAATGGGTACCCAAAATATTTAACATTAAATCAGGATTAAATAATTCCTATTAAATCGAATAACAAGGGGTCAGGGATGCTGCATAAACGCACAGACGGATGCATCAGACGGCAACGAAACCGGTGTTAGTTTGAAGCGCAGATGCATAGCTAGTGAACGCGCGTGTTTGGGACGACGTGGCTATGGATGCATGGGCGCATCAGTCGATCGAAAAATGGGTACCCAAAATATCTAACATTAAATCAGGATTAAATAATTCCTATTAAATCGAAAAACAAGGGGTCAGGGATGCTCACTAACGGAAAGACGAATGCATCAGACGACAACGAAACCGGTGTTAATTTGAAGCGCAGATGCCTAGCTAGTGAACGCGCGTGTTTGGGACGACGTGGGTATGGATGCATGGGCGCATCAGTCGATCGAAAAATGGGTACCCAAAATATTTAACATTAAATCAGGATTGAATAATTCCTATTAAATCGAATAACAAGGTGTCAGGGATGCTGCATTAACGCTCAAACGGATGAATCAGACGGCAACAAGACCGGTGTTAATTTGAAGCGCAGATGCATAGCTAGTGAACGCGCGTGTTTGGGACGACATGGGTATGGATGCATGGGCGCATCAGTCGATGGAAAAATGGGTACCCAAAATATTTAACATTAAATCAGGATTAAATAATTCCTATTCAATCGAATAACAAGGGGTCAGGGATGCTGCATAAACGCACAGACGGATGCATCAGACGGCAACGAAACCGGTGTTAGTTTGAAGCGCAGATGCATAGCTAGTGAACGCGCGTGTTTGGGACGACGTGGATATGGATGCATGGGCGCATCAGTCGATCGAAAAATGGGTACCCAAAATATTTAACATTAAATCAGGATTAAATAATTCCTATTAAATCGAATAACAAGGGGTCAGGGATGCTGCATAAACGCATAGACGAATGCATCAGACGGCAACGAAACCGGTGTTAATTTGAAGCGCAGATGCCTAGCTAGTGAACGCGCGTGTTTGGGACGACGTGGTTATGGATGCATGGGCGCATCAGTCGATCGAAAAATGGGTACCCAAAATATTTAACATTAAATCAGGATTAAATAATTCCTATTAAATCGAATAACAAGGGGTCAGGGATGCTGCATAAACGCACAGACGGATGCATCAGACGGCAACGAAACCGGTGTTAGTTTGAAGCGCAGATGCATAGCTAGTGAACGCGCGTGTTTGGGACGACGTGGCTATGGATGCATGGGCGCATCAGTCGATCGAAAAATGGGTACCCAAAATATCTAACATTAAATCAGGATTAAATAATTCCTATTAAATCGAAAAACAAGGGGTCAGGGATGCTCACTAACGGAAAGACGAATGCATCAGACGACAACGAAACCGGTGTTAATTTGAAGCGCAGATGCCTAGCTAGTGAACGCGCGTGTTTGGGACGACGTGGGTATGGATGCATGGGCGCATCAGTCGATCGAAAAATGGGTACCCAAAATATTTAATATTAAATCAGGATTAAATAATTCCTATTAAATCGAATAACAAGGGGTCAGGGATGCTGCATAAACGCACAGACGGATGCATCAGACGGCAACGAAACCGGTGTTAGTTTGAAGCGCAGATGCATAGCTAGTGAACGCGCGTGTTTGGGACGACGTGGCTATGGATGCATGGGCGCATCAGTCGATCGAAAAATGGGTACCCAAAATATTTAACATTAAATCAGGATTAAATAATTCCTATTAAATCGAAAAACAAGGGGTCAGGGATGCTCACTAACGGAAAGACGAATGCATCAGACGACAACGAAACCGGTGTTAATTTGAAGCGCAGATGCCTAGCTAGTGAACGCGCGTGTTTGGGACGACGTGGGTATGGATGCATGGGCGCATCAGTCGATGGAAAAATGGGTACCCAAAATATTTAACATTAAATCAGGATAAAAAAATTCCTATTCAATCGAATAACAAGGGGTCAGGGATGCTGCATAAACGCACAGACGGATGCATCAGACGGCAACGAAACCGGTGTTGATTTGAAGCGCAGATGCATAGCTAGTGAACGCGCGTGTTTGGGACGACGTGGGTATGGATGCATGGGAGCATCAGTCGATCGAAAAATGTGTACCCAAAATATTTAACATTAAATCAGGATGAAATAATTCCTATTAAAACGAATAACAAGGGGTCAGGGATGCTGCATAAACTCTCAGACGGATGCATCAGACGGAAAGAAAACCGGTGTTAATTTGAAGCGCAGATGCATAGCTAGTGAACGCGCGTGTTTGGGACGACGTGGGTATGGATGCATGGGCGCATCAGTCGATGGAAAAATGGGTACCCAAAATATTTAACATTAAATCAGGATTAAATAATTCCTATTCAAACGAATAACAAGGGGTCAGGGATGCTGCATAAACGCACAGACGGATGCATCAGACGGCAACGAAACCGGTGTTAATTTAAAGCGCAGATGCATAGCTAGTGAACGCGCGTGTTTGGGACGACGTGGGTATGGATGCATGGGCGCATCAGTCGATCGAAAAATGGGTACCCAAAATATTTAACATTAAATCAGGATTAAATAATTCCTATTAAATCGAATAACAAGGGGTCAGGGATGCTGCATAAACGCACAGACGGATGCATCAGACGGCAACGAAACCGGTGTTGATTTGAAGCGCAGATGCATAGCTAGTGAACGCGCGTGTTTGGGACGACGTGGGTATGGATGCATGGGCGCATCAGTCGATCGAAAAATGGGTACCCAAAATATTTAACATTAAATCAGGATTAAATAATTCCTATTAAATCGAATAACAAGGGGTCAGGGATGCTGCATAAACGCACAGACGGATGCATCAGACGGAAACGAAACCGGTGTTAATTTGAAGCGCAGATGCATAGTTAGTGAACGCGCGTGTATGGGACGACGTGGGTATGGATGCAAGGGCGCATCAGTCGATCGAAAAATGGGTACCCAAAATATTTAACATTAAATCAGTATTAAATAATTCCTATTAAATCGAATAACAAGGGGTCAGGGATGCTGCATAAACGCACAGACGAATGCATCAGACGGCAACGAAACCGGTGTTAATTTAAAGCGCAGATGCATAGCCAGTGAACGCGCGTGTTTGGGACGACGTGGGTATGGATGCATGGGCGCATCAGTCGATCGAAAAATGGGTACCCAAAATATTTAACATTAAATCAGGATTAAATAATTCCTATTAAATCGAATAACAAGGGGTCAGGGATGCTGCATAAACGCACAGACGGATGCATCAGACGGAAACGAAACCGGTGTTAATTTGAAGCGCAGATGCATAGGTAGTGAACGCACGTGTATGGGACGACGTGGGTATGGATGCATGGGCGCATCAGTCGATCGAAAAATGGGTACCCAAAATATTTAACATTAAATCAGGATTAAATAATTCCTATTAAATCGAATAACAAGGGGTCAGGGATGCTGCATAAACGCACAGACGGATGCATCAGACGGCAACGAAACCGGTGTTGATTTGAAGCGCAGATGCATAGCTAGTGAACGCGCGTGTTTGGGACGACGTGGGTATGGATGCATGGGCGCATCAGTCGATCGAAAAATGGGTACCCAAAATATTTAACATTAAATCAGGATTAAATAATTCCTATTAAATCGAATAACAAGGGGTCAGGGATGCTGCATAAACGCACAGACGGATGCATCAGACGGAAACGAAACCGGTGTTAATTTGAAGCGCAGATGCATAGGTAGTGAACGCGCGTGTATGGGACGACGTGGGTATGGATGCATGGGCGCATCAGTCGATCGAAAAATGGGTACCCAAAATATTTAACATTAAATCAGGATTAAATAATTCCTATTAAATCGAATAACAAGGGGTCAGGGATGCTGCATAAACGCACAGACGGATGCATCAGACGGAAACGAAACCGGTGTTAATTTGAAGCGCAGATGCATAGGTAGTGAACGCGCGTGTATGGGACGACGTGGGTATGGATGCATGGGCGCTTCAGTCGATCGAAAAATGGGTACCCAAAATATTTAACATTAAATCAGGATTAAATAATTCCTATTAAATCGAATAACAAGGGGTCAGGGATGCTGCATAAACGCACAGACGAATGCATCAGACGGCAACGAAACCGGTGTTAATTTAAAGCGCAGATGCATAGCCAGTGAACGCGCGTGTTTGGGACGACGTGGGTATGGATGCATGGGCGCATCAGTCGATCGAAAAATGGGTACCCAAAATATTTAACATTAAATTAGGATTAAATAATTCCTATTAAATCCAATAACAAGGGGTCAGGGATGCTGCATAAACGCACAGACGGATGCATCAGACGGCAACGAAACCGGTGTTAATTTGAAGCGCAGATACATAGCTAGTGAACGCGCGTGTTTGGGACGACGTGGGTATTGATGCATGGGCGCATCAGTCGATCGAAATATGGGTACCCAAAATATTTAACATTAAATCAGGATTAAATAATTCCTATTAAATCGAATAACAAGGGGTCAGGGATGCTGCATAAACGCACAGACGGATGCATCAGACGGCAACGAAACCGGTGTTAATTTGAAGCGCAGATGCATAGCTAGTGAACGCGCGTGTTTGGGACGACGTGGGTATGGATGCATGGGCGCATCGGTCGATCGAAAAATGGGTACCCAAAATATTTAACATTAAATCAGGATTAAATAATTCCTATTAAATCGAATAACAAGGGGTCAGGGATGCTGCATAAACGCACAGACGGATGCATCAGACGGCAACGAAACCGGTGTTGATTTGAAGCGCAGATGCATAGCTAGTGAACGCGCGTGTTTGGGACGACGTGGGTATGGATGCATGGGCGCATCAGTCGATCGAAAAATGGGTACCCAAAATATTTAACATTAAATCAGGATTAAATAATTCCTATTAAATCGAATAACAAGGGGTCAGGGATGCTGCATAAACGCACAGACGGATGCATCAGACGGAAACGAAACCGGTGTTAATTTGAAGCGCAGATGCATAGGTAGTGAACGCGCGTGTATGGGACGACGTGGGTATGGATGCATGGGCGCATCAGTCGATCGAAAAATGGGTACCCAAAATATTTAACATTAAATCAGGATTAAATAATTCCTATTAAATCGAATAACAAGGGGTCAGGGATGCTGCATAAACGCACAGACGAATGCATCAGACGGCAACGAAACCGGTGTTAATTTAAAGCGCAGATGCATAGCCAGTGAACGCGCGTGTTTGGGACGACGTGGGTATGGATGCATGGGCGCATCAGTCGATCGAAAAATGGGTACCCAAAATATTTAACATTAAATCAGGATTAAATAATTCCTATTAAATCGAATAACAAGGGGTCAGGGATGCTGCATAAACGCACAGACGGATGCATCAGACGGAAACGAAACCGGTGTTAATTTGAAGCGCAGATGCATAGGTAGTGAACGCGCGTGTATGGGACGACGTGGGTATGGATGCATGGGCGCATCAGTCGATCGAAAAATGGGTACCCAAAATATTTAACATTAAATCAGGATTAAATAATTCCTATTAAATCGAATAACAAGGGGTCAGGGATGCTGCATAAACGCACAGACGAATGCATCAGACGGCAACGAAACCGGTGTTAATTTAAAGCGCAGATGCATAGCCAGTGAACGCGCGTGTTTGGGACGACGTTGGTATGGATGCATGGGCGCATCAGTCGATCGAAAAATGGGTACCCAAAATATTTAACATTAAATTAGGATTAAATAATTCCTATTAAATCGAATAACAAGGGGTCAGGGATGCTGCATAAACGCACAGACGGATGCATCAGACGGCAACGAAACCGGTGTTAATTTGAAGCGCAGATACATAGCTAGTGAACGCGCGTGTTTGGGACGACGTGGGTATTGATGCATGGGCGCATCAGTCGATCGAAATATGGGTACCCAAAATATTTAACATTAAATCAGGATTAAATAATTCCTATTAAATCGAATAACAAGGGGTCAGGGATGCTGCATAAACGCACAGACGGATGCATCAGACGGCAACGAAACCGGTGTTAATTTGAAGCGCAGATGCATAGCTAGTGAACGCGCGTGTTTGGGACGACGTGGGTATGGATGCATGGGCGCATCAGTCGATCGAAAAATGGGTACCCAAAATATCTAACATTAAATCAGGATTAAATAATTCCTATTAAATCGAATAACAAGGGGTTAGGGATGCTGCATAAACGCACAGACGGATGCATCAGACGGCAACGAAACCGGTGTTAATTTGAAGGTCAGATGCATAGCTAGTGAACGCGCGTGTTTGGGACGACGTTGGTATGGATGCATGGGCGCATCAGTCGATGGAAAAATGGGTACCCAAAATCTTTAACATTAAATCAGGATTAAATAATTCCTATTAAATCGAATAACAAGGGGCCAGGGATGCTGCATAAACGCACAGACGGATGCATCAGACGGCAACGAAACCGGTGTTAATTTGAAGCGCAGATGCATAGCTAGTGAACGCGCATGTTTGGGACGACGTGGGTATGGATGCATGGGCGCATCAGTCCATGGAAAAATGGATACCCAAAATATTTAACATTCCTATTAAATCGAATAACAAGGGGTCAGGGATGCTGCATAAACGCACAGACTGATGCATCAGGCGGCAACGAAACCGGTGTTAATTTGAAGCGCAGATGCATAGCTAGTGAACGCGCGTGTTTGGGACGACGTGGGTATGGATGCATGGGCGCATCAGTCGATCGAAATATGGGTACTCAAACATTTAACATTAAATCAGGATTAAATAATACCTATAAAATCGAATATCAAGGGGTCAGGGATGCTGCATAAACGCACAGACGGATGCATCAGACGGCAACGAAATCGGTGTTAATTTGAAGCGCAGATGCATAGCTAGTAAACGCGCGTGTTTGGGACGACGTGGGTATGGATGCTTGGGCGCAAGAGTCGATCGAAAAATGGGTACCCAAACTATTTAACATTAAATCAGGATTAAATTATTCCTATTAAATCGAATAACAAGGGGTCAGGGATGCTGCATAAACGCACAGACGGATGCATCAGACGGCAACGAAACCGGTGTTAATTTGAAGCGCAGATGTATAGCTAGTAAACGCGCGTGTTTGGGACGACGTGGGTATGGATGCATGGGCGCATCAGTCGATCGAAAAATGGGTACCCAAAATATTTAACATTAAATCAGGATTAAATAATTCCTATTAAATCGATTAACAAGGGGTCAGGGATGCTGCATAAACGCACAGACGGATGCATCAGACGGCAACAAAACCGGTGTTAATCTGAAGCGCAGATGCATAGCTAGTGAACGCGCGTGTTTGGGACGACGTGGGTATGGATGCATGGGCGCATCAGTCGATCGAAAAATGGGTACCCAAAATAATTAACTTTAACTCAGGATTAAATAATTCCTATTAAAGCTAATAACAAGGGGTCATGGATGCTGCATAAACGCACAGACGGATGCATCAGACGGCAACGAAACCGGTGTTAATTTGAAGCACAGATGCATAGCTAGTGAACGCGCGTGTTTGAGACGACGCGGGTATGGATGCATGGGCGCATCAGTCGATCGAAAAATGGGTACCCAAAATATTTAATATTAAATCAGGATTAAATAATTCCTATTAAATCGATTAACAAGGGGTCAGGGATGCTGCATAAACGCATAGACGGATGCATCAGACGGCAACGAAACCGGTGTTAATTTGAAGCGCAGATGCATAGCTAGTGAACGCGCGTGTTTGGGACGACTTGGGTATGGATGTAGGGGCGCATCAGTCGATCGAAAAATGGGTACCCAAAATATTAAACATTAAATCAGGATTAAAAAATTCCTATTAAATTGAATAACAAGGGGTCAGGGATGCTGCATAAACGCACAGACGGATGCATCAGACGGCAACGAAACCGGTGTTAATTTGAAGCGCAGATACATAGCTAGTGAACGCGCGTGTTTGGGACGACGTGGGTATGGATGCATGGGCGCATCAGTCGATCGAAAAATGGGTACCCAAAATATCTAACATTAAATCAGAATTAAATAATTCCTATTAAATCGAATAACAAGGGGTTAGGGATGCTGCATAAACGCACAGACGGATGCATCAGACGGCAACGAATCCGGTGTTAATTTGAAGCGCAGATGCATAGCTAGTAAACGCGCGTGTTTGGGACGACGTTGGTATGGATGCATGGGCGCATCAGTCGATGAAAAAATGGGCTCCCAAAATATTTAACATTAAATCAGGATTAAATAATTCCTATTAAATCGAATAACAAGGGGTCAGGGATGCTGCGTAAACGCACAGACGGATGCATCGGACGGCAACGAAACCGGTGTTAATTTGAAGCGCAGATGCATAGCTAGTGAACGCGCGTGTTTGGGACGACTTGGGTATGGATGCATGGGTGCATCAGTCGATCGAAAAATGGGTACCCAAAATATTTAACATTAAATCAGGATTAAATAATTCCTATTAAATCGAATAACAAGGGGTCAGGGATGCTGCATAAACGCACAGACGGATGCATCAGACAGCAACGAAACCGGTGTTAATTTGAAGCGCAGATGCATAGCTAGTGAACGCGCGTGTTTGGGACGACGTGGGTATGGATGCATGGGTGCATCAGTCGATCGAAAAATGGGTACCCAAAATATTTAACATTCAATCAGGATTAAATAATTTCTATTAAATCGAATAACAAGGGGTCAGGGATGCTGCATAAACGCATAGACGGATGCATCAGACGGCGCCGTAACCGTGTTAATTTGAAGCGCAGATGCATAGCTAGTGAACGCGCGTGTTTGGGACGACGTAGGTATGGATGTATGGGCGCATCAGTCGATCGAAAAATGGGTACCCAAAATATTTAACATTAAATCAGGATTAAATACTTCCTATTAAATCGAATAACAAGTGGTCAGGGCTGCTGCATAAACGCACAGACGGATGCATCAGACGGCAACGAAACCGGTGTTAATTTGAAGCGCAGATGCATAGCTAGTGAACGCACGTGTTTGGGACGACGTGGGTATGGATGCATGGGCGCTTCAGTCGATCGAAAAATGGGTATCCAAATATTTAACATTAAATCAGGATTAAATAATTCCTATTAAATTGAATAACAAGGGGTCAGGGATGCTGCATAAACGCACAGACGGATGCATCAGACGGCAACGAAACCGGTGTTAATTTGAAGCGCAGATGCATAGCTAGTGAACGCGCGTGTTTGGGACGACGTGGGTATGGATGCATGGGCGCATCAGTCGATCGAAAAATGGGTACCCAAAATATTTAACATTAAATCAGGATAAAAAAATTCCTATTAAATCGAATAACAAGGGGTCAGGGATGATGCATAAACGCACAGACGGATACATCAGACGGCAACGAAACCGGTGTTAATTTGAAGCGCAGATGCCTAGCTAGTGAACGCGCGTGTTTGGGACGACGTGGGTATGGATGCATGGGCGCATCAGTCGATCGAAAAATGGGTACCCAAAATATTTAACATTAAATCAGGATTAAATAATTCCTATTAAATCGAAAAACAAGGGGTCAGGGATGCTGCATAAACGCAAAGACGGATGCATCAGACGGCAACGAAACGGGTGTTAATTTGAAGCGCAGATGCATAGCTAGTGAACGCGCGTGTTTGGGACGACGTGGGTATGGATGCATGGGCGCATCAGTCGATCGAAAAGTGGGTACCCAATATATTTAACATTAAATCAGGATTAAATAATTACTCTTAAATCGAATAACAAGGGGTCAGGGATGCTGCATAAACGCACAGACGGATGCATCATACGGCAACGAAATCGATGTTGATTTGAAGCGCAGATGCATAGCTAGTGAACGCGCGTGTTTGGGACGACGTGGGTATGGATGCATGGGCGCATCAGTCGATCGAAAAATGGGTACCCAAAATATTTAACATTAAATCAGGATTAAATATTTCCTATTAAATCGAATAACAAGTGGTCAGGGATGCTGCATTAACGCACAGACGGATGCATCAGACGACAACGAAACCGGTGTGACTTTGAAGCGCAGATGCATAGCTTTTGAACGCGCGTGTTTGGGACGACGTGGGTATGGATGCATGGGCGCATCAGTCGATCGAAAAATGGGTACCCAAAATATTTAACATTAAATCAGGATTAAATAATTCCTATTAAATCGAATAACAAGGGGTCAGGGATGCTGCATAAACGCATAGGCGGGTGCATCCGACGGCAACGAAACCGGTGTTAATTTGAAGCGCAGATGCATAGCTAGTGAACGCGCGTGTTTGGGACGACGTGGGTATGGATGCATGGGCGCATCAGTCGATCGAAAAGTGGGTACCCAAATATTTAACATTAAATTAGGATTAAATAAATCCTATTAAATCGAATAACAAGGGGTCAGGGATACTGCATAAACGCACAGACGGATGCAGCAGACGGCAACGAAACCGGTGTTAATTTGAAGCGCAGATGCATAGCTAGTGAACGCGCGTGTTTGGGACGACGTGGGTATAAATGCATGGGCGCATCAGTCGATCGAAAAGTGGGTACCCAAATATTTAACATTAAGTTAGGATTAAATAATTCCTAATAAATCGAATAACAAGGGGTCAGGGATACTGCATAAACGCACAGACGGATGCATCAGACGGCAACGAAACCGGTGTTAATTTGAAGCGCAGATGCCTAGCTAGTTAACGCGCGTGTTTGGGACGACGTGGGTATGGATGCATGCGCGCATCAGTCGATCGAAAAATGGGTACCCAAAATATTTAACATTTAATCAGGATTAAATAATTCCTATTAAATCGAATAACAAGGGGTCAGGGATGCTGCATAAACGCACAGACGGATGCATCAGACGGCAACGAAACCGGTGTTTATTTGAAGCGCAGATGCATAACTAGTGATGTGCGTGTTAGGGACGACGTGGGTATGGATGCATGGGCGCATCAGTCGATCGAAAAAAGGGTTACTAAAATATTTAACATTAAATCAGGATTAAATAATTCCTATTAAATCGAATAACAAGGGGTTAGGGATGCTGCATAAACGCACAGACGGATGCATCAGACAGCAACGAAACCGGTGTTAATTTGAAGCGCAGATGCATAGCTAGTGAACGCGCGTGTTTGGGACGACGTGGGTATGGATGCATGGGCGCATCAGTCGATCGAAAAATGGGTACCCAGAATATTTAACATTAAATCAGGATTAAATAATTCCTATTAAATCGAATAACAAGGGGTCAGGGATGCTGCATAAACGCACAGACGGATGCATCAGACGGCAACGAAACCGGTGTTAATTTGAAGCGCAGATGCATAGCTAGTGAACGCGCGTGTTTGGGACGACGTGGGTATGGATGCATGGACGCATCAGTCGATCGAAAAATGGGTACCCAAAATATTAAACATTCAATCAGGATTAAATAATTCCTATTAAATCGAATAACAAGGGGTCAGGGATGCTGCATAAACGCACAGACGGATGCATCAGACGACAACGAAACCGGTGTTACTTTGAAGCGCAGATGCATAGCTAGTGAACGCGCGTGTTTGGGACGACGTGGGTATGGATGCATGGGCGCATCAGTCGATCGAAAAATGGGTACCCAAAATATTTAACATTAAATCAGGATTAAATAATTCCTATTAAATCGAATAACAAGGGGTCAGGGATGCTGCATAAACGCAGAGACGGATGCATCCGACGGCAACTAAACCGGTGTTAATTTGAAGCGCAGATGCATAGCTAGTGAACACGCGTGTTTGGGACGACGTGGGTATGGATGCATGGGCGCATCAGTCAATCGAAAAGTGGGTACCCAAATATTTAACATTAAGTTAGGATTAAATAATTCCTATTAAATCGAATAACAAGGGGTCAGGGATACTGCATAAACGCACAGACGGATGCATCAGACGGCAACGAAACCGGTGTTAATTTGAAGCGCAGATGCCTAGCTAGTGAACGCGCGTGTTTGGGACGACGTGGGTATGGATGCATGGGCGCATCAGTCGATCGAAAAGTGGGTACCCAAATATTTAACATTAAGTTAGGATTAAATCATTCCTATTAAATCGAATAACAAGGGGTCAGGGATACTGCATAAACGCACAGACGGATGCATCAGACGGCAACGAAACCGGTGTTAATTTGAAGCGCAGATGCATAGCTAGTGATGCGCGTGTTTTGGACGAAGTGGGTATGGATGCATGGGCGCATCAGTCGATCGAAAAATGGGTACCCAAAATATTTAACATTAAATCAGGATTAAATAATTCCTATTAAATCGAATAACAAGGGGTCAGGGATGCTGCATAAACGCACAGACGGATGCACCAGACGGCAACGAAACCGGTGTTAGTTTGAAGCGCAGATGCATAGCTAGTGAACGCGCGTGTTTGGGACGACGTGGGTATGGATGCATGGGCGCATCAGTCGATCGAAAAGTGGGTACCCAAATATTTAACATTAAATCAGGATTAAATAATTCCCATTAAATCGAATAACAAGGGGTCAGGGATACTGCATAAACGCACAGACGGATGCATCAGACGGCAACGAAACCGGTGTTAATTTGAAGCGCACATGCATAGCTAGTGAACGCGCGTGTTTGGGACGACGTGGGTATGGATGCATGGGCGCATCAGTCGATCGAAAAGTGGGTACCCAAATATTTAACATTAAGTTAGGATTAAATAATTCCTATTAAATCGAAAAACAAGGGGTCAGGGATACTGCATAAACGCACAGACGGATGCATCAGACGGCAACGAAACCGGTGTTAATTTGAAGCGCAGATGCCTAGCTAGTTAACGCGCGTGTTTGGGACGACGTGGGTATGGATGCATGCGCGCATCAGTCGATCGAAAAATGGGTACCCAAAATATTGAACATTAAATCAGGATTAAATAATTCCTATTAAATCGAACAACAAGGGGTCAGGGATGCTGCATAAACGCACAGACGGATGCATCAGACGGCAACGAAACCGGTGTTAATTTGAAGCGCAGATGCATAGCTAGTGAACGCGCGTGTTTGGGACGACGTGGGTATGGATGCATGGGCGCATCAGTCGATCGAAAAATGGGTACCCAAAATATTTAACATTAAATCAGGATTAAATAATTCCTATTAAATCGAATAACAAGGGGTCAGGGATGCTGCATAAACGCTCAGACGGATGCATCAGACGGCAACGAAACCGGTGTTAATTTGAAGCGCAGATGCCTAGCTAGTGAACGCGCGTGTTTGGGACGACGTGGGTATGGATGCATGGGCGCATCAGTCGATCGAAAAATGGGTACCCAAAATATTTAACATTAAATCAGGATGAAATAATTCCTATTAAATCGAATAACAAGGGGTCAGGGATGCTGCATAAACGCACAGACGGATGCATCAGACGGCAACGAAACCGGTGTTAATTTGAAGCGCAGATGCATAGCTAGTGATGCGCGTGTTTGGGACGACGTGGGTATGGATGCATGGGCGCATCAGTCGATCGAAAAAAGGGTACCCAAAATATTTAACATTAAATCAGGATTAAATAATTCCTATTTAATCGAATAACAAGGGGTTAGGGATGCTGCATAAACGCACAGACGGATGCATCAGACGGCAACGAAACCGGTGTTAATTTGAAGCGCAGATGCATAGCTAGTGAACGCGCGTGTTTGGGACGACGTGGGTATGGATGCATGGGCGCATCAGTCGATCGAAAAATGGGTACCCAGAATATTTAACATTAAATCAGGATTAAATAATTCCTATTAAATCGAATAACAGGGGGTCAGGGATGCTGAATAAACGCACAGACGGATGCATCAGACGGCAACGAAACCGGTGTTAATTTGAAGCGCAGATGCATAGCTAGTGAACGCGCGTGTTTGGGACGACGTGGGTATGGATGCATGGACGCATCAGTCGATCGAAAAATGGGTACCCAAAATATTTAACATTCAATCAGGATTAAATAATTCCTATTAAATCGAATAACAAGGGGTCAGGGATGCTGCATAAACGCACAGACGGATACATCAGACGGCAACGAAACCGGTGTTAATTTGAAGCGCAGATGCATAGCTAGTGAACGCGCGTGTTTGGGACGACGTGGGTATGGATGCATGGGCGCATCAGTTGATCGAAAAATGGGTACCCAAAATATTTAACATTAAATCAGGATTGAATAATTCCTATTAAATCGAATAACAAGGTGTCAGGGATGCTGCATTAACGCTCAAACGGATGAATCAGACGGCAACAAGACCGGTGTTAATTTGAAGCGCAGATGCATAGCTAGTGAACGCGCGTGTTTGGGACGACATGGGTATGGATGCATGGGCGCATCAGTCGATGGAAAAATGGGTACCCAAAATATTTAACATTAAATCAGGATTAAATAATTCCTATTCAATCGAATAACAAGGGGTCAGGGATGCTGCGTAAACGCACAGACGGATGCATCAGACGGCAACGAAACCGGTGTTAGTTTGAAGCGCAGATGCATAGCTAGTGAACGCGCGTGTTTGGGACGACGTGGATATGGATGCATGGGCGCATCAGTCGATCGAAAAATGGGTACCCAAAATATTTAACATTAAATCAGGATTAAATAATTACTATTAAATCGAATAACAAGGGGTCAGGGATGCTGCATAAACGCACAGACGGATGCATCAGACGGCAACGAAACCGGTGTTAATTTGAAGCGCAGATGCCTAGCTAGTGAACGCGCGTGTTTGGGACGACGTGGTTATGGATGTATGGGCGCATCAGTCGATCGAAAAATGGGTACCCAAAATATTTAACATTAAATCAGGATTAATTAATTCCTATTAAATCGAATAACAAGGGGTCAGGGATGCTGCATAAACGCACAGACGGATGCATCAGACGGCAACGAAACCGGTGTTGATTTGAAGCGCAGATGCATAGCTAGTGAACGCGCGTTTTTGGGACGACGTGGGTATGGATGCATGGGCGCATCAGTCGATCGAAAAATGGGTACCCAAAATATTTAACATTAAATCAGGATTAAATAATTCCTATTAAATCGAATAACAAGGGGTCAGGGATGCTGCATAAACGCACAGACGGATGCATCAGACGGCAACGAAACCGGTGTTACTTTGAAGCGCAGATGCATAGCTAGTGAACGCGCGTGTTTGGGACGACGTGGCTATGGATGCATGGGCGCATCAGTCGATCGAAAAATGGGTACCCAAAATATTTAACATTAAATCAGGATTAAATAATTCCTATTAAATCGAAAAACAAGGGGTCAGGGATGCTGCATAAACGCACAGACGAATGCATCAGACGACAACGAAACCGGTGTTAATTTGAAGCGCAGATGCCTAGCTAGTGAACGCGCGTGTTTGGGACGACGTGGGTATGGATGCATGGGCGCATCAGTCGATTGAAAAAAGGGTACCCAAAATATTTAACATTAAATCAGGATAAAATAATTCCTATTAAATCGAATAACAAGGGGTCAGGGATGCTGCATAAACGCACAGACGGATGCATCAGACGGCAACGAAACCGGTGTTGATTTGAAGCGCAGATGCATAGCTAGTGAACGCGCGTGTTTGGGACGACGTGGGTATGGATGCATGGGAGCATCAGTCGATCGAAAAATGGGTACCCAAAATATTTAACATTAAATCAGGATGAAATAATTCCTATTAAATCGAATAACAAGGGGTCAGGGATGCTGCATAAACGCTCAGACGGATGCATCAGACGGAAAGAAAACCGGTGTTAATTTGAAGCGCAGATGCATAGCTAGTGAACGCGCGTGTTTGGGACGACGTGGGTATGGATGCATGGGCGCATCAGTCGATCGAAAAATGGGTACCCAAAATATTTAACATTAAATCAGGATTAAATAATTCCTATTCAATCGAATAACAAGGGGTCAGGGATGCTGCATAAACGCACAGACGGATGCATCAGACGGCAACGAAACCGGTGTTAATTTAAAGCGCAGATGCATAGCCAGTGAACGCTTGTGTTTGGGACGACGTGGGTATGGATGCATGGGCGCATCAGTCGATCGAAAAATGGGTACCCAAAATATTTAACATTAAATCAGGATTAAATAATTCCTATTTAATCGAATAACAAGGGGTCAGGGATGCTGTATAATCGCACAGACGGATGCATCAGACGGCAACGAATCCGGTGTTAATTTGAAGCGCAGATGCATAGCTAGTGAACGCGCGTGTTTGGGACGACGTGGGTATGGATGCATGGGCGCATCAGTCGATCGAAAAATGGGTACCCAAAATAATTAACATTAAATCAGGATTAAATAATTTCTATTAAATCGAATAACAAGGGGTCAGGGATGCTGCATAAACCCACAGACGGATGCATCAGACGGCAACGAAACCGGTGTTAATTTGAAGTGCAAATGCATAGCTAGTGAACGCGCGTGTTTGGGACGACGTGGGTATGGATGCATGGGCGCATCAGTCGATCGAAAAATGGGTACCCAAAATATTTAACATTAAAACAGGATTAAATAATTCCTATTAAATCGAATAACAAGGGGTCAGGGATGCTGCATAAACGCACAGACGGATGCATCAGACGGCATGGAAACCGGTGTTAATTTGAAGCGCAGATGCATAGCTAGTGAACGCGCGTGTTTGGGACGACGTGGGTATGGATGCATGCGCGCATCAGTCGATCGAAAATGGTTACCCAAAATATTTAACATTAAATCAGGATTAAATAATTCCTATTAAATCGAATAACAAGGGGTCAGGCGCCTCAGTCGATCGAAAAATGGGTACCAAAAATATTTTACATTAAATCAGGATTAAATAATTCCTATTAAATCGAATAACAAGGGGTCAGGGATGCTGAATTAACGCACAGACGGATGCATCAGACGGCAACGAAACCGGTGTTAATTTGAAGCGCAGATACAAAGCTAGCGAACGCGCGTGTTTGGGACGACGTGGGTATGGATGCATGGGCGCATCAGTCGATCGAAAAATGGGTACCCAAAATATTTAACATTAAATCAGGATTAAATAATTCCTATTTAATCGAATAACAAGGGGTCAGGGATGCTGTATAAACGCACAGACGGATGCATCAGACGGCAACGAATCCGGTGTTAATTTGAAGCGCAGATGCATAGCTAGTGAACGCGCGTGTTTGGGACGACGTGGGTATGGATGCATGGGCGCATCAGTCGATCGAAAAATG
The DNA here is from genome assembly GCA_948146395.1 of Fragum whitleyi. Classification (NCBI taxonomy): domain Eukaryota; kingdom Metazoa; phylum Mollusca; class Bivalvia; order Cardiida; family Cardiidae; genus Fragum; species Fragum whitleyi. The sequence continues at coordinate 4,461,151 of OX411557.1, forward strand.
GGTACCCAAAATATTTAACATTAAATCAGGATTAAATAATTCCTATTAAATCGAATAACAAGGGGTCAGTGATGCTGCATAAACGTACAGACGGATGCATCAGACGGCAACGAAAGCGGTGTTAATTTGAAGCGCAGATACAAAGCTAGTGAACGCACGTGTTTGGGACGACGTGGGTATGGATGCATGGGCGCATCAGTCGATCGAAAAATGGGTACCCAAAATATTTAACATTAAATCAGGATTAAATAATTCCTATTAAATCGAATAACAAGGGGTCAGGGATGCTGTATAAACGCACAGACGGATGCATCAGACGGCAACGAATCTGGTGTTAATTTGAAACGCAGATGCATAGCTAGTGAACGCGCGTGTTTGGGACGACGTGGGTATGGATGCATGGGCGCATTAGTCGATCGAAAAATGGGTACCCAAAAATATTTAACATTAAATCAGGATTAAATAATTCCTATTAAATCGAATAACAAGGGGTCAGGGATGCTGCATAAACGCACAGACGGATGCATCAGACGGCAACGAAACCGGTGTTAATTTGAAGCGCAGATACAAAGCTAGTAAACGCGCGTATTTGGGACGACGTGGGTATGGATGCATGGGCGCATCAGTCGATCTAAAAATGGGTACCCAAAATATTTAACATTAAATCAGGATTAAATAATTCTTATTAAATCGAATAACAAGGGGTCAGGGATGCTGTATAAACGCACAGACGGATGCATCAGACGGCAACGAATCTGGTGTTAATTTGAAGCGCAGATGCATAGCTAGTGAACGCGCGTGTTTGGGACGACGTGGGTATGGATGCATGGGCGCATTAGTCGATCGAAAAATGGGTACCCAAAAATATTTAACATTAAATCAGGATTAAATAATTCCTATTAAATCGAATAACAAGGGGTCAGGGATGCTGCATAAACGCACAGACGGATGCATCAGACGGCAACGAAACCGGTGTTAATTTGAAGCACAGTTGCATAGTTAGTGAACGCGCGTGTTTGGGACGACGTGGGTATGGATGCATGGGCGCATCAGTCGATGGAAAAATGGGTACCCAAAATATTTAACATTAAATCAGGATTAAATAATTCCTATTAAATCGAATAACAAGGGGTCAGGGATGCTGCATAAACGCACAGACGGATGCATCAGACGGCAACGAAACCGGTGTTAGTTTGAAGCGCAGATGCATAGCAAGTGAACGCGCGTGTTTGGGACGACGTGGGTATGGATGCATGGGCGTATCAGTCGATCGAAAAATGGGTACCCAAAATATTTAACATTAAATCAGGATTAAATAATTCCTATTAAATCGAATAACAAGGGGTCAGGGATGCTGCATAAACGCATAGACGGATGCATCAGACGGCAACGAAACCGGTGTTAATTTGAAACGCAGATGCCTAGCTAGTGAACGCGCGTGTTTGGGACGACGTGGTTATGGATGCATGGGCGCATCAGTCGATTGAAAAATGGGTACCCAAAATATTTAACATTAAATCAGGATTAAATAATTCCTATTAAATCGAATAACAAGGGGTCAGGGATGCTGCATAAACGCACAGACGGATGCATCAGACGGCAACGAAACCGGTGTTGATTTGAAGCGCAGATGCATAGCTAGTGAACGCGCGTTTTTGGGACGACGTGGGTATGGATGCATGGGCGCATCAGTCGATCGAAAAATGGGTACCCAAAATATTTAACATTAAATCAGGATTAAATAATTCCTATTAAATCGAATAACAAGGGGTCAGGGATGCTGCATAAACGCACAGACGGATGCATCAGACGGCAACGAAACCGGTGTTAATTTGAAGCGCAGATGCATAGCTAGTGAACGCGCGTGTTTGGGACGACGTGGGTATGGATGCATGGGCGCATCAGTCGATCGAAAAATGGGTACCCAAAATATTTAACATTAAATCAGGATTAAATAATTCCTATTAAATCGAATAACAAGGGGTCAGGGATGCTGCATAAACGCACAGACGAATGCATCAGACGGCAACGAAAGTGGTGTTAATTTGAAGCGCAGATGCCTAGCTAGTGAACGCGCGTGTTTGGGACGACGTGGGTATGGATGCATGGGCGCATCAGTCGATGGAAAAATGGGTACCCAAAATATTTAACATTAAATCAGGATTAAATAATTCCTATTAAAACGAATAACAAGGGGTCAGGGATGCTGCATAAACGCACAGACGGATGCATCAGACGGAAACAAAACCGGTGTTAATTTGAAGCGCAGATGCATAGGTAGTGAACCCGCGTGTTTGGGACGACGTGGGTATGGATGCATGGGCGCATCAGTCGATCGAAAAATGGGTACCCAAAATATTTAACATTAAATCAGGATTAAATAATTCCTATTAAATCGAATAACAAGGGGTCAGGGGATGCTGCATAAACGCACAGACGGATGCATCAGACGGCAACGAAACCGGTGTTAATTTAAAGCGCAGATGCATAGCCAGTGAACGCGCGTGTTTGGGACGACGTGGGTATGGATGCATGGGCGCATCAGTCGATCGAAAAATGGGTACCCAAAATATTTAACATTAAATCAGGATTAAATAATTCCTATTAAATCGAATAACAAGGGGTCAGGGATGCTGCATAAACGCACAGACGGATGCATCAGACGGCAACGAAACCGGTGTTGATTTGAAGCGCAGATGCATAGCTAGTGAACGCGCGTTTTTGGGACGACGTGGGTATGGATGCATGGGCGCCTCAGTCGATCGAAAAATGGGTACCCAAAATATTTAACATTAAATCAGGATTAAATAATTCCTATTAAATCGAATAACAAGGGGTCAGGGATGCTGCATAAACGCACAGACGGATGCATCAGACGGCAACGAAACCGGTGTTAATTTGAAGCGCAGATGCATAGCTAGTGAACGCGCGTGTTTGGGACGACGTGGGTATGGATGCATGGGCGCATCAGTCGATGGAAAAATGGGTACCCAAAATATTTAACATTAAATCAGGATTAAATAATTCCTATTAAATCGAATAACAAGGGGTCAGGGATGCTGCATAAACGCAAAGACGGATGCATCAGACGGCAACGAAACCGGTGTTGATTTGAAGCGCAGATGCATAGCTAGTGAACGCGCGTGTTTGGGACGACGTGGGTATGGATGCATGGGAGCATCAGTCGATCGAAAAATGGGTACCCAAAATATTTAATATTAAATCAGGATGAAATAATTCCTATTAAATCGAATAACAAGGGGTCAGGGATGCTGCATAAACGCACAGACGGATGCATCAGACGGAAACAAAACCGGTGTTAATTTGAAGCGCAGATGCATAGGTAGTGAACGCGCGTGTTTGGGACGACGTGGGTATGGATGCATGGGCGCATCAGTCGATCGAAAAATGGGTACCCAAAATATTTAACATTAAATCAGGATTAAATAATTCCTATTAAATCGAATAACAAGGGGTCAGGGATGCTGCATAAACGCACAGACGGATGCATCAGACGGCAACGAAACCGGTGTTAATTTAAAGCGCAGATGCATAGCCAGTGAACGCGCGTGTTTGGGACAACGTGGGTATGGATGCATGGGCGCATCAGTCGATCGAAAAATGGGTACCCAAAATATTTAACATTAAATCAGGATTAAATAATTCCTATTAAATCGAATAACAAGGGGTCAGGGATGCTGCATAAACGCACAGACGGATGCATCAGACGGCAACGAAACCGGTGTTGATTTGAAGCGCAGATGCATAGGTAGTGAACGCGCGTGTTTGGGACGACGTGGGTATGGATGCATGGGCGCATCAGTCGATCTAAAAATGGGTACCCAAAATATTTAACATTAAATCAGGATTAAATAATTCCTATTAAATCGAATAACAAGGGGTCAGGGATGCTGCATAAACGCACAGACGGATGCACCAGACGGCAACAAAACCGGTGTTGATTTGAAGCGCAGATGCATAGCTAGTGAACGCGCGTGTTTGGGACGACGTGGGTATGGATGCATGGGCGCATCAGTCGATCGAAAAATGGGTACCCAAAATATTTAACATTAAATCAGGATGAAATAATTCCTATTAAATCGAATAAAATGGTGTCAGGGATGCTGCATAAACGCACAGACGGATGCATCAGACGGAAACGAAGCCGGTGTTAATTTGAAGCGCAGATGCATAGGTAGTGAACGCGCATGTTTGGGACGACGTGGGTATGGATGCATGGGCGCATCAGTCGATCGATAAATGGGAACCCAAAATATTTAACATTAAATCAGGATTAAATAATTCCTATTAAATCGAATAACAAGGGGTCAGGGATGCTGCATAAACGCACAGACGAATGCATCAGACGGCAACGAAACCGGTGTTACTTTAAAGCGCAGATGCATAGCCACTGAACGCGCGTGTTTGGGACGACGTGGGTATGGATGCATGGGCGCATCAGTCGATGGAAAAATGGGTACCCAAAATATTTAACATTAAATCAGGATTAAATAATTCCTATTAAATCGAATAACAAGGGGTCAGGGATGCTGCATAAACGCACAGACGGATGCATCAGACGGCAACGAATCCGGTGTTAATTTGAAGCGCAGATGCATAGCTAGTGAACGCGCGTGTTTGGGACGACGTGGGTATGGATGCATGGGCGCATCAGTCGATCGAAAAATGGGTACCCAAAATATTGAACATTAAATCAGGATTACATAATTCCTATTAAATCGAATAACAAGGGGTCAGGGATGCTGCATAAACGCACAGACGGATGCATCAGACGGCAACGAAACCGGTGTTAATTTGAAGTGCAGATGCATAGGTAGTGAACGCGCGTGTTTGGGACGACGTGGGTATGGATGCATGGGCGCATCAGTCGATCGAAATATGGGTACCCAAAATATTTAACATTAAATCAGGATTAAATAATTCCTATTAAATCGAATAACAAGGGGTCAGGGATGCTGCATAAACGCACAGACGGATGCATCAGACGGCAACGAAACCGGTGTTAATTTGAAGCGCAGATGCATAGCTAGTGAACGCGCGTGTTTGGGACGACGTGGGTATGGATGCATGGGCGCATCAGTCGATGGAAAAATGGGTACCCAAAATATTTAACATTCCTATTAAATCGAATAACAAGGGGTCAGGGATGCTTTATAAACGCACAGACTGATGCATCAGGCGGCAACGAAACCGGTGTTAATTTGAAGCGCAGATGCATAGCTAGTGAACGCGCGTGTTTGGGACGACGTGGGTATGGATGCATGGGCGCATCAGTCGATCGAAATATTGGTACCCAAATATTTAACATTAAATCAGGATTAAATAATACCTATAAAATCGAATAACAAGGGGTCAGGGATGCTGCATAAACGCACAGACGGATGCATCAGACGGCAACGAAATCGGTGTTAATTTTAAGCGCAGATGCATAGCTAGTAAACGCGCGTGTTTGGGACGACGTGGGTATGGATGCTTGGGCGCAAGAGTCGATCGAAAAATGGGTACCCAAAATATTTAACATTAAATCAGGATTAAATTATTCCTATTAAATCGAATAACAAGGGGTCAGGGATGCTGCATAAACGCACAGACGGATGCATCAGACGGCAACGAAACCGGTGTTAATTTGAAGTGCAGATGCATAGCTAGTGAACGCGCGTGTTTGGGACGACGTGGGTATGGATGCATGGGCGCATCAGTCGATCGAAAAATGGGTACCCAAAATATTTAACATTAAATCAGGATTAAATAATTCCTATTAAATCGATTAACAAGGGGTCAGGGATGCTGCATAAACGCACAGACGGATGCATCAGACGGCAACGAAACCGGTGTTAATTTGAAGCGCAGATGCATAGCTAGTGAACGCACGTGTTTGGGACGACGTGGGTATGGATGCATGGGCGCATCAGTCGATCGAAAAATGGGTACCCAAAATAATTAACATTAATTCAGGATTAAATAATTTCTATTAAATCTAATAACAAGGGGTCATGGATGCTGCATAAACGCACAGACGGATGCATCAGACGGCAACGAAACCGGTGTTAATTTGAAGCACAGATGCATAGCTAGTTAACGCGCGTGTTTGGGACGACGTGGGTATGGATGTAGGGGCGCATCAGTCGATCGAAAAATGGGTACCCAAAATAATTAACATTAATTCAGGATTAAATAATTCCTATTAAATCTAATAACAAGGGGTCATGGATGCTGCATAAACGCACAGACGGATGCATCAGACGGCAACGAAACCGGTGTTAATTTGAAGCACAGATGCATAGCTAGTGAACGCGCGTGTTTGGGACGACGTGGGTAAGGATGCTTGGGCGCAAGAGTCGATCGAAATATGGGTACCCAAAATATTTAATATTAAATCAGGATTAAATAATTCCTATTAAATCGAATAACAAGGGGTCAGGGATGCTGCATAAACGCACAGACGGATGCATCAGACGGAAACGAAACCGGTGTTAATTTGAAGCGCAGATGCATAGCTAGTGAACGCGCGTGTTTGGGACGACGTGGGTATGGATGTAGGGGCGCATCAGTCGATCGAAAAATGGGTACCCAAAATATTAAACATTAAATCAGGATTAAATAATTCCTATTAAATTGAATAACAAGGGGTCAGGGATGCTGCATAAACGCACAGACGGATGCATCAGACCCCAACGAAACCGGTGTTTATTTGAAGCGCAGATGCATAGCTAGTGAATGCGCGTGTTTTGGGCGACGTGGGTATGGATGCATGGGCGCATCAGTCGATCAAAATATGGGTACCCAAAATATTTAACTTTAAATCAGGATTAAATAATTCCTATTAAATCGAATAACAAGGGGTCAGGGATGCTGCATAAACGCACAGACGGATGCATCAGACGGCAACGAAACCGGTGTTAATTTGAAGCGCAGATGCATAGCTAGTGAACGCGCGTGTTTGGGACGACGTGGGTATGGATGCATGGGCGCATCAGTCGATCGAAAAATGGGTACCCAAAATATCTAACATTAAATCAGGATTAAATAATTCCTATTAAATCGAATAACAAGGGGTTATTGATGCTGCATAAACGCACAGACGGATGCATCAGACGGCAACGAAACCGGTGTTAATTTGAAGCGCAGATGCATAGCTAGTGAACGCGCGTGTTTGGGACGACGTTGGTATGGATGCATGGGCGCATCAGTCGATGGAAAAATGGGTACCCAAAATATTTAACATTAAATCAGGATTAAATAATTCCTATTAAATCGAATAACAAGGGGTCAGGGATGCTGCATAAACGCACAGACGGATGCATCAGACGGCAACGAAACCGGTGTTAATTTGAAGCGCAGATGCATAGCTAGTGAACGCGCGTGTTTGGGACGACGTGGGTATGGATGCATGGGCGCATCAGTCGATGGAAAAATGGGTACCCAAAATATTTAACATTCCTATTAAAACGAATAACAAGGGGTCAGGGATGCTGCATAAACGCACAGACTGATTCATCAGGCGGCAACGAAACCGGTGTTAATTTGAAGCGCAGATGCATAGCTAGTGAACGCGCGTGTTTGGGACGACGTGGGTATGGATGCATGGGCGCATCAGTCGATCGAAATATGGGTACACAAATATTTAACATTAAATCAGGATTAAAAAATACCTATAAAATCGAATAACAAGGGGTCAGGGATGCTGCATAAACGCACAGACGGATGCATCAGACGGCAACGAAATCGGTGTTAATTTGAAGCGCAGATGCATAGCTAGTAAACGCGCGTGTTTGGGACGACGTGGGTATGGATGCTTGGGCGCAAGAGTCGATCGAAAAATGGGTACCCAAAATATTTAACATTAAATCAGGATTAAATTATTCCTATTAAATCGAATAACAAGGGGTCAGGGATGCTGCATAAACGCACAGACGGATGCATCAGACGGCAACGAAACCGGTGTTAATTTGAAGTGCAGATGCATAGCTAGTGAACGCGCGTGTTTGGGACGACGTGGGTATGGATGCATGGGCGCATCAGTCGATCGAAAAATGGGTACCCAAAATATTTAACATTAAATCAGGATTAAATAATTCCTATTAAATCGAATAACAAGGGGTCAGGGATGCTGCATAAACGCACAGACGGATGCATCAGACGGCAACAAAACCGGTGTTAATTTGAAGCGCAGATGCATAGCTAGTGAACGCGCGTGTTTGGGACGACGTGGGTATTGATGCATGGGCGCATCAGTCGATCGAAAAATGGGTACCCAAAATAATTAACATTAATTCAGGATTAAATAATTCCTATTAAATCGAATAACAAGGGGTCAGGGATGCTGCATAAACGCACAGACAGATGCATCAGACGGCAACGAAACCGGTGTTAAATCGAATAACAAGGGGTCAGTCGCATCAGTCGATCTAAAAATGGGTACCAAAAATATTTTACATTAAATCAGGATTAAATAATTCCTATTAAATCGAATAACAAGGGGTCAGGGATGCTGCATAAACGCACAGACAGATGCATCAGACGGCAACGAAACCGGTGTTAATTTGAAGCGCAGATGCATAGCTAGTGAACGCGCGTGTTTGGGACGACGTGGGTATGGATGCATGGGCGCATCAGTCGATCGAAAAATGGTTACCCAAAATATTTAACATTAAATCAGGATTAAATAATTCCTATTAAATCTAATAACAAGGGGTCATGGATGCTGCATAAACGCACAGACGGATGCATCAGACGGCAACGAAACCGGTGTTAATTTGAAGCGCAGATGCATAGCTAGTGAACGCGCGTGTTTGGGACGACGTGGGTATGGATGCATGGGAGCATCAGTCGATCGAAAAATGGGTACCCAAAATAATTAACATTAATTCAGGATTAAATAATTCCTATTAAAGCTAATAACAAGAAGTCAGGGATGCTGCATAAACGCACAGACGGATGCATCAGACGGCAACGAAACCGGTGTTTATTTGAAGCATAGATGCATAGCTAGTGAACGCGCGTGTTTGGGACGACGTGGGTATGGATGCATGGGCGCATCAGTCGATAGAAAAATGGGTACCAAAAATATTTAACATTAAATCAGGATTAAATAATTCCTATTAAATCGAAAAACAAGGGGTCAGGGATGCTGCATAAACGCACTGACGGATGCATCAGACGGCTACGAAACCGGTGTTAATTTGAAGCGAAGATGCATAGCTAGTGAACGCGCGTATTTGGGACGACGTGGGTATGGATGCATGCGCGCATCAGTCGATCGAAAAATGGTTACCCAAAATATTTAACATTAAATCAGGATTAAATAATTCCTATTAAATCGAATAACAAGGGGTCAGGCGCATCAGTCGATCGAAAAATGGGTACCAAAATATTTTACATTAAATCAGGATTAAATAATTCCTATTAAATCGAATAACAAGGGGTCAGGGATGCTGCATAAACGCACAGACGGATGCATCAGACGGCAACGAATCCGATGTTAATTTGAAGCGCATAGGCATTGCTAGTGAACGCGCGTGTTTGGGACGACGTGGGTATGGATGCATGGGCGCATCAGTCGATCGAAAAATGGGTACCCAAAATATTTAACATTAAATCAGGATTAAATAATTCCTATTAAATCGAATAACAAGGGGTCAGTGATGCTGCATAAACGTACAGACGGATGCATCAGACGGCAACGAAACCGGTGTTAATTTGAAGCGCAGATACAAAGCTAGTAAACGCGCGTGTTTGGGACGACGTGGGTATGGATGCATGGGCGCATCAGTCGATCTAAAAATGGGTACCCAAAATATTTAACATTAAATCAGGATTAAATAATTCCTATTAAATCGAATAACAAGGGGTCAGGGATGCTGCATAAACGCACAGACGGATGCATCAGACGGCAACGAAACCGGTGTTAATTTGAAGCGCAGATGCATAGCTAGTGAACGCGCGTGTTTGGGACGACGTGGGTATGGATGCATGGGCGCATCAGTCGATCGAAAAATGGGTACTCAAAATATTTAACATTAAATCAGGATTAAATAATTCCTATTAAATCGAATAACAATGGGTCAGTGATGCTGCATAAACGTACAGACGGATGCATCAGACGGCAACGAAACCGGTGTTAATTTGAAGTGCAGATGCATAGCTAGTGAACGCGCGTGTTTGGGACGACGTGGGTATGGATGCATGGGCGCATCAGTCGATCGAAAAATGGGTACCCAAAATATTTAACATTAAATCAGGATAAAATAATTCCTATTAAATCGAATAACAAGGGGTCAGGGATGGTGCATAAACGCACTGACGGATGCATCAGACGGCAACGAAACCGGTGTTAATTTGAAGCGCAGATGCATAGCTAGTGAACGCGCGTGTTTGGGACGACGTTGGTATGAATGCCTAGGCGCATCAGTCGATCGAAAAATGGGTACCCAAAATATTTAATATTAAATCAGGATTAAATAATTCCTATTAAATCGAATAACAAGGGGTCAGGGATGCTGCATAAACGCACAGACGGATGCATCAGACGGCAACGAAACCGGTGTTAATTTGAAGCGCAGATGCATAGCTAGTGAACGCGCGTGTTTGGGACGACGTGGGTATGGATGCATGGGCGCATCAGTCGATCGAAAAATGGTTACCCAAAATATTTAACATTAAATCAGGATTAAATAATTCCTATTAAATCGAATAACAAGGGGTCAGTCGCATCAGTCGATCGAAAAATGGGTACCAAAAATATTTTACATTAAATCAGGATTAAATAATTCCTATTAAATCGAATAACAAGGGGTCAGGGATGCTGCATAAACGCACAGACAGATGCATCAGACGGCAACGAAACCGGTGTTAATTTGAAGCGCAGATGCATAGCTAGTGAACGCGCGTGTTTGGGACGACGTGGGTATGGATGCATGGGCGCATCAGTCGATCGAAAAATGGGTACCCAAAATATTTAACATTAAAATCAGGATTAAATAATTCCTATTAAATCGAATAACAAGGGGTCAGGGATGCTGCATAAACGCACAGACGGATGCATCAGACGGCAACGAAACCGGTGTTAATTTGAAGCGCAGATGCATAGCTAGTGAACGCGCGTGTTTGGGACGACGTGGGTATGGATGCATGGGAGCATCAGTCGATCGAAAAATGGGTACCCAAAATAATTAACATTAATTCAGGATTAAATAATTCCTATTAAAGCTAATAACAAGGGGTCAGTGATGCTGCATAAACGCACAGACGGATGCATCAGACGGCAACGAAACCGGTGTTTATTTAAAGCATAGATGCATAGCTAGTGAACGCGCGTGTTTGGGACGACGTGGGTATGGATGCATGGGCGCATCAGTCGATAGAAAAATGGGTACCAAAAATATTTAACATTAAATCAGGATTAAATAATTCCTATTAAATCGAAAAACAAGGGGTCAGGGATGCTGCATAAACGCACAGACGGATGCATCAGACGGCTACGAAACCGGTGTTAATTTGAAGCGAAGATGCATAGCTAGTGAACGCGCGTATTTGGGACGACGTGGGTATGGATGCATGGGCGCATCAGTCGATCGAAAAATGGGTACCCAAAATATTTAATATTAAATCAGGATTAAATAATTCTTATTAAATCGAATAACAAGGGGTCAGGGATGCTGCATAAACGCACAGACGGATGCATCAGACGGCAACGAAACCGGTGTTAATTTGAAGCGCAGATGCATAGCTAGTGAACGGGCGTGTTTGGGACGACGTGGGTATGGATGCATGCGCGCATCAGTCGATCGAAAAATGGTTACCCAAAATATTTAACATTAAATCAGGATTAAATAATTCCTATTAAATCGAATAACAAGGGGATCAGTCGATCGAAAAATGGGTACCAAAAATATTTTACATTAAATCAGGATTAAATAATTCCTATTAAATCGAATAACAAGGGGTCAGGGATGCTGCATAAACGCACAGACGGATGCATCAGACGGCAACGAAACCGGTGTTAATTTTAAGCGCAGATGCATAGCTAGTGAACGCGCGTGTTTGGGACGACGTGGGTATGGATGCATGGGCGCATCAGTCGATCGAAAAATGGGTACCCAAAATATTTAACATTAAATCAGGATAAAATAATTCCTATTAAATCGAATAACAAGGGGTCAGGGATGCTGCATAAACGCACAGACGGATGCATCAGACGGCAACGAAACCGGTGTTAATTTAAAGCGCAGATACAAAGCTAGTGAACGCGCGTGTTTGGTACGACGTGGGTATGGATGCATGGGCGCATCAGTCGATCGAAAAATGGGTACCCAAAATATTTAACATTAAATCAGGATTAAATAATTCCTATTTAATCGAATAACAAGGGGTCAGGGATGCTGTATAAACGCACAAACGGATGCATCAGACGGCAACGAATCCGATGTTAATTTGAAGCGCATAGGCATTGCTAGTGAACGCGCGTGTTTGGGACGACGTGGGTATGGATGCATGGGCGCATCAGTCGATCGAAAAATGGGTACCCAAAATATTTAACATTAAATCAGGATTAAATAATTCCTATTAAATCGAATAACAAGGGGTCAGTGATGCTGCATAAACGTACAGACGGATGCATCAGACGGCAACGAAACCGGTGTTAATTTGAAGCGCAGATACAAAGCTAGTAAACGCGCGTGTTTGGGACGACGTGGGTATGGATGCATGGGCGCATCAGTCGATCGAAAAATGGGTACCCAAAATATTTAACATTAAATCAGGATTAAATAATTCCTATTAAATCGAATAACAAGGGGTCAGGGATGCTGCATAAACGCACAGACGGATGCATCAGACGGCAACGAAACCGGTGTTAATTTGAAGCGCAGATGCATAGCTAGTGAACGCGCGTGTTTGGGACGACGTGGGTATGGATGCATGGGCGCATCAGTCGATCGAAAAATGGGTACTCAAAATATTTAACATTAAATCAGGATTAAATAATTCCTATTAAATCGAATAACAAGGGGTCAGTGATGCTGCATAAACGTACAGACGGATGCATCAGACGGCAACGAAACCGGTGTTAATTTGAAGCGCAGATACAAAGCTAGTAAACGCGCGTGTTTGGGACGACGTGGGTATGGATGCATGGGCGCATCAGTCGATCTAAAAATGGGTACCCGAAATATTTAACATTAAATCAGGATTAAATAATTCCTATTAAATCGAATAACAAGGGGTCAGGGATGCTGTATAAACGCACAGACGGATGCATCAGACGGCAACGAATCTGGTGTTAATTTGAAGCGCAGATGCATAGCTAGTGAACGCGCGTGTTTGGGACGACGTGGGTATGGATGCATGGGCGCATTAGTCGATCGAAAAATGGGTACCCAAAAATATTTAACATTAAATAAGGATTAAATAATTCCTATTAAATCGAATAACAAGGGGTCAGGGATGCTGCATAAACACACAGACGGATGCATCAGACGGCAACGAAACCGGTGTTAATTTGAAGCGCAGATGCATAGCTAGTGAACGCGCGTGTTTGGGACGACGTGGGTATGGATGCATGGGCGCATCAGTCGATCGAAAAATGGGTACCCAAAATATTTAACATTAAATCAGGATAAAATAATTCCTATTAAATCGAATAACAAGGGGTCAGGGATGCTGCATAAACGCACAGACGGATGCATCAGACGGCAACGAAACCGGTGTTAATTTGAAGCGCAGATGCATAGCTAGTGAACGCGCGTGTTTGGGACGACGTGGGTATGGATGCATGGGCGCATCAGTCGATCGAAAAATGGGTACCCAAAATAATTAACATTAAATCAGGATTAAATAATTCCTATTAAAGCTAATAACAAGGGGTCAGGGATGCTGCATAAACGCACAGACGGATGCATCAGACGGCAACGAAACCGGTGTTAATTTGAAGCACAGATGCATAGCTAGTGAACGCGCGTGTTTGGGACGACGTGGGTATGGATGCATGGGCGCATCAGTCGATAGAAAAATGGGTACCCAAAATATTTAACATTAAATCAGGATTAAATAATTCCTATTAAATCGAATAACGAGGGGTCAGGGATGCTGCATAAACGCACTGACGGATGCATCAGACGGCAACGAAACCGGTGTTAAATTGAAGCGCAGATGCATAGCTAGTGAACGCGCGTATTTGGGACGACGTGGGTATGGATGCATGGGCGCATCAGTCGATCGAAAAATGGGTACCCAAAATATTTAACATTAAATCAGGATTAAATAATTCCTATTAAATCGAATAACAAGGGGTCAGTCGCATCAGTCGATCTAAAAATGGGTACCAAAAATATTTTACATTAAATCAGGATTAAATAATTCCTATTAAATCGAATAACAAGGGGTCAGGGATGCTGCATAAACGCACAGACAGATGCATCAGACGGCAACGAAACCGGTGTTAATTTGAAGCGCAGATGCATAGCTAGTGAACGCGCGTGTTTGGGACGACGTGGGTATGGATGCATGGGCGCATCAGTCGATCGAAAAATGGGTACCCAAAATATTTAACATTAAAATCAGGATTAAATAATTCCTATTAAATCGAATAACAAGGGGTCAGGGATGCTGCATAAACGCACAGACGGATGCATCAGACGGCAACGAAACCGGTGTTAATTTGAAGCGCAGATGCATAGCTAGTGAACGCGCGTGTTTGGGACGACGTGGGTATGGATGCATGGGCGCATCAGTCGATAGAAAAATGGGTACCAAAAATATTTAACATTAAATCAGGATTAAATAATTCCTATTAAATCGAAAAACAAGGGGTCAGGGATGCTGCATAAACGCACTGACGGATGCATCAGACGGCTACGAAACCGGTGTTAATTTGAAGCGAAGATGCATAGCTAGTGAACGCGCGTATTTGGGACGACGTGGGTATGGATGCATGCGCGCATCAGTCGATCGAAAAATGGTTACCCAAAATATTTAACATTAAATCAGGATTAAATAATTCCTATTAAATCGAATAACAAGGGGTCAGGCGCATCAGTCGATCGAAAAATGGGTACCAAAAATATTTTACATTAAATCAGGATTAAATAATTCCTATTAAATCGAATAACAAGGGGTCAGGGATGCTGCATAAACGCACAGACGGATGCATCAGACGGCAACGAATCCGATGTTAATTTGAAGCGCATAGGCATTGCTAGTGAACGCGCGTGTTTGGGACGACGTGGGTATGGATGCATGGGCGCATCAGTCGATCGAAAAATGGGTACCCAAAATATTTAACATTAAATCAGGATTAAATAATTCCTATTAAATCGAATAACAAGGGGTCAGTGATGCTGCATAAACGTACAGACGGATGCATCAGACGGCAACGAAACCGGTGTTAATTTGAAGCGCAGATACAAAGCTAGTAAACGCGCGTGTTTGGGACGACGTGGGTATGGATGCATGGGCGCATCAGTCGATCTAAAAATGGGTACCCAAAATATTTAACATTAAATCAGGATTAAATAATTCCTATTAAATCGAATAACAAGGGGTCAGGGATGCTGCATAAACGCACAGACGGATGCATCAGACGGCAACGAAACCGGTGTTAATTTGAAGCGCAGATGCATAGCTAGTGAACGCGCGTGTTTGGGACGACGTGGGTATGGATGCATGGGCGCATCAGTCGATCGAAAAATGGGTACTCAAAATATTTAACATTAAATCAGGATTAAATAATTCCTATTAAATCGAATAACAATGGGTCAGTGATGCTGCATAAACGTACAGACGGATGCATCAGACGGCAACGAAACCGGTGTTAATTTGAAGTGCAGATGCATAGCTAGTGAACGCGCGTGTTTGGGACGACGTGGGTATGGATGCATGGGCGCATCAGTCGATCGAAAAATGGGTACCCAAAATATTTAACATTAAATCAGGATAAAATAATTCCTATTAAATCGAATAACAAGGGGTCAGGGATGGTGCATAAACGCACTGACGGATGCATCAGACGGCAACGAAACCGGTGTTAATTTGAAGCGCAGATGCATAGCTAGTGAACGCGCGTGTTTGGGACGACGTTGGTATGAATGCCTAGGCGCATCAGTCGATCGAAAAATGGGTACCCAAAATATTTAATATTAAATCAGGATTAAATAATTCCTATTAAATCGAATAACAAGGGGTCAGGGATGCTGCATAAACGCACAGACGGATGCATCAGACGGCAACGAAACCGGTGTTAATTTGAAGCGCAGATGCATAGCTAGTGAACGCGCGTGTTTGGGACGACGTGGGTATGGATGCATGGGCGCATCAGTCGATCGAAAAATGGTTACCCAAAATATTTAACATTAAATCAGGATTAAATAATTCCTATTAAATCGAATAACAAGGGGTCAGTCGCATCAGTCGATCGAAAAATGGGTACCAAAAATATTTTACATTAAATCAGGATTAAATAATTCCTATTAAATCGAATAACAAGGGGTCAGGGATGCTGCATAAACGCACAGACAGATGCATCAGACGGCAACGAAACCGGTGTTAATTTGAAGCGCAGATGCATAGCTAGTGAACGCGCGTGTTTGGGACGACGTGGGTATGGATGCATGGGCGCATCAGTCGATCGAAAAATGGGTACCCAAAATATTTAACATTAAAATCAGGATTAAATAATTCCTATTAAATCGAATAACAAGGGGTCAGGGATGCTGCATAAACGCACAGACGGATGCATCAGACGGCAACGAAACCGGTGTTAATTTGAAGCGCAGATGCATAGCTAGTGAACGCGCGTGTTTGGGACGACGTGGGTATGGATGCATGGGAGCATCAGTCGATCGAAAAATGGGTACCCAAAATAATTAACATTAATTCAGGATTAAATAATTCCTATTAAAGCTAATAACAAGGGGTCAGTGATGCTGCATAAACGCACAGACGGATGCATCAGACGGCAACGAAACCGGTGTTTATTTGAAGCATAGATGCATAGCTAGTGAACGCGCGTGTTTGGGACGACGTGGGTATGGATGCATGGGCGCATCAGTCGATAGAAAAATGGGTACCAAAAATATTTAACATTAAATCAGGATTAAATAATTCCTATTAAATCGAAAAACAAGGGGTCAGGGATGCTGCATAAACGCACAGACGGATGCATCAGACGGCTACGAAACCGGTGTTAATTTGAAGCGAAGATGCATAGCTAGTGAACGCGCGTATTTGGGACGACGTGGGTATGGATGCATGGGCGCATCAGTCGATCGAAAAATGGGTACCCAAAATATTTAATATTAAATCAGGATTAAATAATTCTTATTAAATCGAATAACAAGGGGTCAGGGATGCTGCATAAACGCACAGACGGATGCATCAGACGGCAACGAAACCGGTGTTAATTTGAAGCGCAGATGCATAGCTAGTGAACGGGCGTGTTTGGGACGACGTGGGTATGGATGCATGCGCGCATCAGTCGATCGAAAAATGGTTACCCAAAATATTTAACATTAAATCAGGATTAAATAATTCCTATTAAATCGAATAACAAGGGGATCAGTCGATCGAAAAATGGGTACCAAAAATATTTTACATTAAATCAGGATTAAATAATTCCTATTAAATCGAATAACAAGGGGTCAGGGATGCTGCATAAACGCACAGACGGATGCATCAGACGGCAACGAAACCGGTGTTAATTTTAAGCGCAGATGCATAGCTAGTGAACGCGCGTGTTTGGGACGACGTGGGTATGGATGCATGGGCGCATCAGTCGATCGAAAAATGGGTACCCAAAATATTTAACATTAAATCAGGATAAAATAATTCCTATTAAATCGAATAACAAGGGGTCAGGGATGCTGCATAAACGCACAGACGGATGCATCAGACGGCAACGAAACCGGTGTTAATTTAAAGCGCAGATACAAAGCTAGTGAACGCGCGTGTTTGGTACGACGTGGGTATGGATGCATGGGCGCATCAGTCGATCGAAAAATGGGTACCCAAAATATTTAACATTAAATCAGGATTAAATAATTCCTATTTAATCGAATAACAAGGGGTCAGGGATGCTGTATAAACGCACAAACGGATGCATCAGACGGCAACGAATCCGATGTTAATTTGAAGCGCATAGGCATTGCTAGTGAACGCGCGTGTTTGGGACGACGTGGGTATGGATGCATGGGCGCATCAGTCGATCGAAAAATGGGTACCCAAAATATTTAACATTAAATCAGGATTAAATAATTCCTATTAAATCGAATAACAAGGGGTCAGTGATGCTGCATAAACGTACAGACGGATGCATCAGACGGCAACGAAACCGGTGTTAATTTGAAGCGCAGATACAAAGCTAGTAAACGCGCGTGTTTGGGACGACGTGGGTATGGATGCATGGGCGCATCAGTCGATCGAAAAATGGGTACCCAAAATATTTAACATTAAATCAGGATTAAATAATTCCTATTAAATCGAATAACAAGGGGTCAGGGATGCTGCATAAACGCACAGACGGATGCATCAGACGGCAACGAAACCGGTGTTAATTTGAAGCGCAGATGCATAGCTAGTGAACGCGCGTGTTTGGGACGACGTGGGTATGGATGCATGGGCGCATCAGTCGATCGAAAAATGGGTACTCAAAATATTTAACATTAAATCAGGATTAAATAATTCCTATTAAATCGAATAACAAGGGGTCAGTGATGCTGCATAAACGTACAGACGGATGCATCAGACGGCAACGAAACCGGTGTTAATTTGAAGCGCAGATACAAAGCTAGTAAACGCGCGTGTTTGGGACGACGTGGGTATGGATGCATGGGCGCATCAGTCGATCTAAAAATGGGTACCCAAAATATTTAACATTAAATCAGGATTAAATAATTCCTATTAAATCGAATAACAAGGGGTCAGGGATGCTGTATAAACGCACAGACGGATGCATCAGACGGCAACGAATCTGGTGTTAATTTGAAGCGCAGATGCATAGCTAGTGAACGCGCGTGTTTGGGACGACGTGGGTATGGATGCATGGGCGCATTAGTCGATCGAAAAATGGGTACCCAAAAATATTTAACATTAAATAAGGATTAAATAATTCCTATTAAATCGAATAACAAGGGGTCAGGGATGCTGCATAAACACACAGACGGATGCATCAGACGGCAACGAAACCGGTGTTAATTTGAAGCGCAGATGCATAGCTAGTGAACGCGCGTGTTTGGGACGACGTGGGTATGGATGCATGGGCGCATCAGTCGATCGAAAAATGGGTACCCAAAATATTTAACATTAAATCAGGATAAAATAATTCCTATTAAATCGAATAACAAGGGGTCAGGGATGCTGCATAAACGCACAGACGGATGCATCAGACGGCAACGAAACCGGTGTTAATTTGAAGCGCAGATTTATAGCTAGTGAACGCGCGTGTTTGGGACGACGTGGGTATGGATGCATGGGCGCATCAGTCGATCGAAAAATGGGTACCCAAAATAATTAACATTAAATCAGGATTAAATAATTCCTATTAAAGCTAATAACAAGGGGTCAGGGATGCTGCATAAACGCACAGACGGATGCATCAGACGGCAACGAAACCGGTGTTAATTTGAAGCACAGATGCATAGCTAGTGAACGCGCGTGTTTGGGACGACGTGGGTATGGATGCATGGGCGCATCAGTCGATAGAAAAATGGGTACCCAAAATATTTAACATTAAATCAGGATTAAATAATTCCTATTAAATCGAATAACGAGGGGTCAGGGATGCTGCATAAACGCACTGACGGATGCATCAGACGGCAACGAAACCGGTGTTAAATTGAAGCGCAGATGCATAGCTAGTGAACGCGCGTATTTGGGACGACGTGGGTATGGATGCATGGGCGCATCAGTCGATCGAAAAATGGGTACCCAAAATATTTAATAAATCAGGATTAAATAATTCCTATTAAATCGAATAACAAGGGGTCAGGGATGCTGCATAAACGCACAGACGGATGCATCAGACGGCAACGAAACCGGTGTTAATTTGAAGCGCAGATGCATAGCTAGTGAACGCGCGTGTTTGGGACGACGTGGGTATGGATGCATGCGCGCATCAGTCGATCGAAAAATGGTTACCCAAAATATTTAACATTAAATCAGGATTAAATAATTCCTATTAAATCGAATAACAAGGGGTCAGGCGCATTAGTCGATCGAAAAATGGGTACCAAAAATATTTTACATTAAATCAGGATTAAATAATTCCTATTAAATCGAATAACAAGGGGTCAGGGATGCTGCATAAACGCACAGACGGATGCATCAGACGGCAACGAAACCGGTGTTAATTTGAAGCGCAGATGCATAGCTAGTGAACGCGCGTGTTTGGGACGACGTGGGTATGGATGCATGGGCGCATCAGTCGATCGAAAAATGGGTACCCAAAATATTTAACATTAAATCAGGATTAAATAATTCCTATTTAATCGAATAACAAGGGGTCAGGGATGCTGTATAATCGCACAGACGGATGCATCAGACGGAAACGAATCCGGTGTTAATTTGAAGCGCAGATGCATCCGCTAGTGAACGCGCGTGTTTGGGACGACGTGGGTATGGATGCATGGGCGCATCAGTCGATCGAAAAATGGGTACCCAAAATATTTAACATTAAATCAGGATTAAATAATTCCTATTAAATCGAATAACAAGGGGTCAGGGATGCTGCATAAACGCACAGACGGATGCATCAGACGGCAACGAAACCGGTGTTAATTTGAAGCGCAGATGCATAGCTAGTGAACGCGCGTGTTTTGGGACGACGTGGGTATGGATGCATGCGCGCATCAGTCGATCGAAAAATGGTTACCCAAAATATTTAACATTAAATCAGGATTAAATAATTCCTATTAAATCGAATAACAAGGGGTCAGGCGCCTCAGTCGATCGAAAAATGGGTACCAAAAATATTTTACATTAAATCAGGATTAAATAATTCCTATTAAATCGAATAACAAGGGGTCAGGGATGCTGAATAAACGCACAGACGGATGCATCAGACGGCAACGAAACCGGTGTTAATTTGAAGCGCAGATACAAAGCTAGTGAACGCGCGTGTTTGGGACGACCTGGGTATGGATGCATGGGCGCATCAGTCGATCGAAAAATGGGTACCCAAAATATTTAACATTAAATCAGGATTAAATAATTCCTATTAAATCGAATAACAAGGGGTCAGGGATGCTGCATAAACGCACAGACGGATGCATCAGACGGCAACGAAACCGGTGTTAATTTGAAGCGCAGATGCATAGCTAGTGAACGCGCGTGTTTGGGACGACGTGGGTATGGATGCATGGGCGCATCAGTCGATCGAAAAATGGGTACCCAAAATATTTAACATTAAATCAGGATTAAATAATTCCTATTAAATCGAATAACAAGGGGTCAGGCGCATCAGTCGATCGAAAAATGGGTACCAAAAAAATTTTACATTAAATCAGGATTAAATAATTCCTATTAAATCGAATAACAAGGGGTCAGGGATGCTGCATAAACGCACAGACGGATGCATCAGACGGCAACGAAACCGGTGTTAATTTGAAGCGCAGATGCATAGCTAGTGAACGCGCGTGTTTGGGACGACGTGGGTATGGATGCATGGGCGCATCAGTCGATCGAAAAATGGGTACCCAAAATATTTAACATTAAATCAGGATAAAATAATTCCTATTAAATCAAATAACAAGGGGTCAGGGATGCTGCATAAACGCACAGACGGATGCATCAGACGGCAACGAAACCGGTGTTAATTTGAAGCGCAGATACAAAGCTAGTGAACGCGCGTGTTTGGTACGACGTGGGTATGGATGCATGGGCGCATCAGTCGATCGAAAAATGGGTACCCAAAATATTTAACATTAAATCAGGATTAAATAATTCCTATTTTATCGAATAACAAGGGGTCAGGGATGCTGTATAAACGCACAAACGGATGCATCAGACGGCAACGAATCCGGTGTTAATTTGAAGCGCAGATGCATAGCTAGTGAACGCGCGTGTTTGGGACGACGTGGGTATGGATGCATGGGCGCATCAGTCGATCGAAAAATGGGTACCCAAAATATTTAACATTAAATTAGGATTAAATAATTCCTATTAAATCGAATAACAAGGGGTCAGTGATGCTGCATAAACGTACAGACGGATGCATCAGACGGCAACGAAACCGGTGTTAATTTGAAGCGCAGATACAAAGCTAGTAAACGCGCGTGTTTGGGACGACGTGGGTATGGATGCATGGGCGCATCAGTCGATCTAAAAATGGGTACCCAAAATATTTAACATTAAATCAGGATTAAATAATTCCTATTTTATCGAATAACAAGGGGTCAGGGATGCTGCATAAACGCACAGACCGATGCATCAGACGGCAACGAAACCGGTGTTAATTTGAAGCGCAGATGCATAGCTAGTGAACGCGCGTGTTTGGGACGACGTGGGTATGGATGCATGGGCGCATCATTCGATCGAAAAATGGGTACCCAAAATATTTAACATTAAATCAGGATTAAATAATTCCTATTAAATCGAATAACAAGGGGTCAGTGATGCTGCATAAACGTACAGACGGATGCATCAGACGGCAACGAAACCGGTGTTAATTTGAAGCGCAGATACAAAGCTAGTAAACGCGCGTGTTTGGGACGACGTGGGTATGGATGCATGGGCGCATCAGTCGATCTAAAAATGGGTACCCAAAATATTTAACATTAAATCAGGATTAAATAATTCCTATTAAATCGAATAACAAGGGGTCAGGGATGCTGTATAAACGCACAGACGGATGCATCAGACGGCAACGAATCTGGTGTTAATTTGAAGCGCAGATGCAAAGCTAGTGAACGCGCGTGTTTGGGACGACGTGGGTATGGATGCATGCGCGCATCAGTCGATCGAAAAATGGTTACCCAAAATATTTAACATTAAATCAGGATTAAATAATTCCTATTAAATCGAATAACAAGGGGTCAGGCGCCTCAGTCGATCGAAAATTTGGTACCAAAAATATTTTACATTAAATCAGGATTAAATAATTCCTATTAAATCGAATAACAAGGGGTCAGGGATGCTGAATAAAGGCACAGACGGATGCATCAGACGGCAACAAAACCGGTGTTAATTTGAAGCGCAGATACAAAGCTAGTGAACGCGCGTGTTTGGGACGACGTGGGTATGGATGCATGGGCGCATCAGTCGTTCGAAAAATGGGTACCCAAAATATTTAACATTAAATCAGGATTAAATAATTCCTATTAAATCGAATAACAAGGGCTCAGGGATGCTGCATAAACGCACAGACGGATGCATCAGACGGCAACGAAACCGGTGTTAATTTGAAGCGCAGATGCATAGCTAGTGAACGCGCGTGTTTGGGACGACGTGGGTATGGATGCATGGGCGCATCAGTCGATCGAAAAATGGGTACCCAAAATATTTAACATTAAATCAGGATTAAATAATTCCTATTAAATCGAATAACAAGGGGTCAGGGATGCTGCATAAACGCACAGACGGATGCATCAGACGGCAACGAAACCGGTGTTAATTTGAAGCGCAGATGCATAGCTAGTGAACGCGCGTGTTTGGGACGACGTGGGTATGGATGCATGGGCGCATCAGTCGATCGAAAAATGGGTACCCAAAATATCTAACATTAAATCAGGATTAAATAATTCCTATTAAATCGAATAACAAGGGGTCAGGGATGGTGCATAAACGCACAGACGGATGCATCAGACGGCAACGAAACCGGTGTTAATTTGAAGCGCAGATGCATAGCTAGTGAACGCGCGTGTTTGGGACGACGTGGGTATGGATGCATGGGCGCATCAGTCGATCGAAAAATGGGTACTCAAAATAATTAACATCAATTCAGGATTAGATAATTCCTATTAAAGCTAATAACAAGGGGTCAGGGATGCTGCATAAACGCACAGACGGATGCATCAGACGGCAACGAAACCGGTGTTAATTTCAAGAACAGATGCATAGCTAGTGAACGCGCGTGTTTGGGACGACGTGGGTATGGATGCATGGGCGCATCAGTCGATCGAAAAATGGGTACCCAAAATATTTAATATTAAATCAGGATTAAATAATTCCTATTAAATCGAATAACAAGGGGTCAGGGATGCTGCATAAACGCACAGACGGATGCATCAGACGGCAACGAAACCGGTGTTAATTTGAAGCGCAGATGCATAGCTAGTGAACGCGCGTGTTTGGGACGACGTGGGTATGGATGCATGCGCGCATCAGTCGATCGAAAAATGGTTACCCAAAATATTTAACATTAAATCAGGATTAAAAATTCCTATTAAATCGAATAACAAGCTGTCAGGCGCATCAGTCGATAGAAAAATGGGTACCCAAAATATTTAACATTAAATCAGGATTAAATAATTCCTATTAAATCGAATAACAAGGGGTCAGGGATGCTGCATAAACGCACTGACGGATGCATCAGACGGCAACGAAACCGGTGTTAATTTGAAGCGCAGATGCATAGCTAGTGAACGCACGTATTTGGGACGACGTGGGTATGGATGCATGGGCGCATCAGTCGATCGAAAAATGGGTACCCAAAATATTTAATATTAAATCAGGATTAAATAATTCCTATTAAATCGAATAACAAGGGGTCAGGGATGCTGCATAAACGCACAGACGGATGCATCAGACGGCTACGAAACCGGTGTTAATTTGAAGCGCATATGAATAGCTAGTGAACGCGCGTGTTTCGGACGACGTGGGTATGGATGCATGCGCGCATCAGTCGATCGAAAAATGGGTACCCAAAATATTTAACATTAAATCAGGATTAAATAATTCCTATTAAATCGAATAACAAGGGGTCAGTGATGCTGCATAAACGTACAGACGGATGCATCAGACGGCAACGAAACCGGTATTAATTTAAAGCGCAGATACAAAGCTAGTAAACGCGCGTGTTTGGGACGACATGGGTATGGATGCATGGGCGCATCAGTCGATCTAAAAATGGGTACCCAAAATATTTAACATTAAATCAGGATTAAATAATTCCTATTAAATCGAATAACAAGGGGTCAGGGATGCTGTATAAACGCACAGACGGATGCATCAGACGGCAACGAATCTGGTGTTAATTTGAAGCGCAGATGCATAGCTAGTGAACGCGCGTGTTTGGGACGACGTGGGTATGGATGCATGGGCGCATTAGTCGATCGAAAAATGGGTACCCAAAAATATTTAACATTAAATCAGGATTAAATAATTCCTATTAAATCGAATAACAAGGGGTCAGGGATGCTGCATAAACGCACAGACGGATGCATCAGACGGCAACGAAACCGGTGTTAATTTGAAGCGCAGATGCATAGCTAGTGAACGCGCGTGTTTGGGACGACGTGGGTATGGATGCATGGGCGCATCAGTCGATCGAAAAATGGGTACCAAAAATATTTTACATTAAATCAGGATTAAATAATTCCTATTAAATCGAATAACAAGGGGTCAGGGATGGTGCATAAACGCACAGACGGATGCATCAGACGGCAACGAAACCGGTGTTAATTTGAAGCACAGATGCATAGCTAGTGAACGCGCGTGTTTGGGACGACGTGGGTATGGATGCATGGGCGCATCAGTCGATCGAAAAATGGGTACCCAAAATATTTAACATTAAATCAGGATTAAATAATTCCCATTAAATCGAATAACAAGGGGTCAGTGATGCTGCATAAACGTACAGACGGAGGCATCAGACGGCAACGAAACCGGTGTTAATTTGAAGCGCAGATACAAAGCTAGTAAACGCGCGTGTTTGGGACGACGTGGGTATCGATGCATGGGCGCATCAGTCAATCTAAAAAATGGGTACCCAAAATATTTAACATTAAATCAGGATTAAATAATTCCTATTTAATCGAATAACAAGGGGTCAGGGATGCTGCATAAACGCACAGACGGATGCATCAGACGGCAACGAAACCGGTGTTAATTTGAAGCGCAGATGCATAGCTAGTGAACGCGCGTGTTTGGTACGACGTGGGTATGGATGCATGCGCGCATCAGTCGATCGAAAAATGGTTACCCAAAATATTTAACATTAAATCAGGATTAAATAATTCCTATTAAATCGAATAACAAGGGGTCAGGCGCATCAGTCGATAGAAAAATGGGTACCCAAAATATTTAACATTAAATCTGGATTAAATAATTCCTATTAAATCGAATAACAAGGGGTCAGGGATGCTGCATAAACGCACTGACGGATGCATCAGACGGCAACGAAACCGGTGTTATTTTGAAGCGCAGATGCATAGCTAGTGAACGCACGTATTTGGGACGACGTGGGTATGGATGCATGGGCGCATCAGTCGATCGAAAAATGGGTACCCAAAATATTTAATATTAAATCAGGATTAAATAATTCCTATTAAATCGAATAACAAGGGGTCAGGGATGCTGCATAAACGCACAGACGGATGCATCAGACGGCTACGAAACCGGTGTTATTTTGAAGCGCAGATGAATAGCTAGTGAACGCGCGTGTTTGGGACGACGTGGGTATGGATGCATGCGCGCATCGGTCGATCGAAAAATGGTTACCCAAAATATTTAACATTAAATCAGGATTAAATAATTCCTATTAAATCGAATAACAAGGGGTCAGGTGCATCAGTCGATCGAAAAATGGGTACCAAAAATATTTTACATTAAATCAGGATTAAATAATTCCTATTAAATCGAATAACAAGGGGTCAGGGATGCTGCATAAACGCACAGACGGATGCATCAGACGGCAACGAAACCGGTGTTAATTTGAAGCGCAGATGCATAGCTAGTGAACGCGCGTGTTTGGGACGACGTGGGTATGGATGCATGGGCGCATTAGTCGATCGAAAAATGGGTACCCAAAATATTTAACATTAAATCAGGATAAAATAATTCCTATTAAATCGAATAACAAGGGGTCAGGGATGCTGCATAAACGCACAGACGGATGCATCAGACGGCAACGAAACCGGTGTTAATTTGAAGCGCAGATACAAAGCTAGTGAACGCGCGTGTTTGGGACGACGTGGGTATGGATGCATGGGCGCATCAGTCGATCGAAAAATGGGTACCCAAAATATTTAACATTAAATCAGGATTAAATAATTCCTATTAAATCGAATAACAAGGGGTCAGGGATGCTGCATAAACGCACAGACGGATGCATCAGACGGCAACGAATCCGGTGTTAATTTGAAGCGCAGATGCATAGCTAGTGAACGCGCGTGTTTGGGACGACGTGGGTATGGATGCATGGGCGCATTAGTCGATCGAAAAATGGGTACCCAAAAATATTTAACATTAAATCAGGATTAAATAATTCCTATTAAATCGAATAACAAGGGGTCAGGGATGCTGCATAAACGCACAGACGGATGCATCAGACGGCAACGAAACCGGTGTTAATTTGAAGCGCAGATGCATAGCTAGTGAACGCGCGTGTTTGGGACGACGTGGGTATGGATGCATGGGCGCATCAGTCGATCGAAAAATGGGTACCAAAAATATTTTACATTAAATCAGGATTAAATAATTCCTATTAAATCGAATAACAAGGGGTCAGGGATGGTGCATAAACGCACAGACGGATGCATCAGACGGCAACGAAACCGGTGTTAATTTGAAGCACAGATGCATAGCTAGTGAACGCGCGTGTTTGGGACGACGTGGGTATGGATGCATGGGCGCATCAGTCGATCGAAAAATGGGTACCCAAAATATTTAACATTAAATCAGGATTAAATAATTCCCATTAAATCGAATAACAAGGGGTCAGTGATGCTGCATAAACGTACAGACGGAGGCATCAGACGGCAACGAAACCGGTGTTAATTTGAAGCGCAGATACAAAGCTAGTAAACGCGCGTGTTTGGGACGACGTGGGTATCGATGCATGGGCGCATCAGTCAATCTAAAAAATGGGTACCCAAAATATTTAACATTAAATCAGGATTAAATAATTCCTATTTAATCGAATAACAAGGGGTCAGGGATGCTGCATAAACGCACAGACGGATGCATCAGACGGCAACGAAACCGGTGTTAATTTGAAGCGCAGATGCATAGCTAGTGAACGCGCGTGTTTGGTACGACGTGGGTATGGATGCATGCGCGCATCAGTCGATCGAAAAATGGTTACCCAAAATATTTAACATTAAATCAGGATTAAATAATTCCTATTAAATCGAATAACAAGGGGTCAGGCGCATCAGTCGATAGAAAAATGGGTACCCAAAATATTTAACATTAAATCTGGATTAAATAATTCCTATTAAATCGAATAACAAGGGGTCAGGGATGCTGCATAAACGCACTGACGGATGCATCAGACGGCAACGAAACCGGTGTTATTTTGAAGCGCAGATGCATAGCTAGTGAACGCACGTATTTGGGACGACCTGGGTATGGATGCATGGGCGCATCAGTCGATCGAAAAATGGGTACCCAAAATATTTAATATTAAATCAGGATTAAATAATTCCTATTAAATCGAATAACAAGGGGTCAGGGATGCTGCATAAACGCACAGACGGATGCATCAGACGGCTACGAAACCGGTGTTATTTTGAAGCGCAGATGAATAGCTAGTGAACGCGCGTGTTTGGGACGACGTGGGTATGGATGCATGCGCGCATCGGTCGATCGAAAAATGGTTACCCAAAATATTTAACATTAAATCAGGATTAAATAATTCCTATTAAATCGAATAACAAGGGGTCAGGTGCATCAGTCGATCGAAAAATGGGTACCAAAAATATTTTACATTAAATCAGGATTAAATAATTCCTATTAAATCGAATAACAAGGGGTCAGGGATGCTGCATAAACGCACAAACGGATGCATCAGACGGCAACGAAACCGGTGTTAATTTGAAGCGCAGATGCATAGCTAGTGAACGCGCGTGTTTGGGACGACGTGGGTATGGATGCATGGGCGCATTAGTCGATCGAAAAATGGGTACCCAAAATATTTAACATTAAATCAGGATAAAATAATTCCTATTAAATCGAATAACAAGGGGTCAGGGATGCTGCATAAACGCACAGACGGATGCATCAGACGGCAACGAAACCGGTGTTAATTTGAAGCGCAGATACAAAGCTAGTGAACGCGCGTGTTTGGGACGACGTGGGTATGGATGCATGGGCGCATCAGTCGATCGAAAAATGGGTACCCAAAATATTTAACATTAAATCAGGATTAAATAATTCCTATTAAATCGAATAACAAGGGGTCAGGGATGCTGCATAAACGCACAGACGGATGCATCAGACGGCAACGAATCCGGTGTTAATTTGAAGCGCAGATGCATAGCTAGTGAACGCGCGTGTTTGGGACGACGTGGGTATGGATGCATGGGCGCATCAGTCGATCGAAAAATGGGTACCCAAAATATTTAACATTAAATCAGGATTAAATAATTCCTATTAAATCGAATAACAAGGGGTCAGTGATGCTGCATAAACGTACAGACGGATGCATCAGACGGCAACGAAACCGGTGTTAATTTGAAGCGCAGATACAAAGCTAGTAAACGCGCGTGTTTGGGACGACGTGGGTATGGATGCATGGGCGCATCAGTCGATCGAAAAATGGGTACCCAAAATATTTAACATTAAATCAGGATTAAATAATTCCTATTAAATCGAATAACAAGGGGTCAGGGATGCTGTATAAACGCACAGACGGATTCATCAGACGGCAACGAATCTGGTGTAAATTTGAAGCGCAGATGCATAGCTAGTGAACGCGCGTGTTTGGGACGACGTGGGTATGGATGCATGGGCGCATTAGTCGATCGAAAAATGGGTACCCAAAAATATTTAACATTAAATCAGGATTAAATAATTCCTATTAAATCGAATAACAAGGGGTCAGGGATGCTGCATAAACACACAGACGGATGCATCAGACGGCAACGAAACCGGTCTTAATTTGAAGCGCAGATGCATAGCTAGTGAACGCGCGTGTTTGGGACGACGTGGGTATGGATGTATGGGCGCATCAGTCGATCAAAAAATGGGTACCCAAAATATTTAACATTAAATCAGGATAAAATAATTCCTATTAAATCGAATAACAAGGGGTCAGGGATGCTGCATAAACGCACAGACGGATGCATCAGACGGCAACGAAACCGGTGTTAATTTGAAGCGCAGATGCATAGCTAGTGAACGCGCGTGTTTGGGACGACGTGGGTATGGATGCATGGGCGCATCAGTCGATCGAAAAATGGGTATCCAAAATATTTAACATTAAATCAGGATTAAATAATTCCTATTAAAGCTAATAACAAGGGGTCAGGAATGCTGCATAAACGCACAGACGGATGCATCAGACGGCAACGAAACCGGTGTTAATTTGAAGCACAGATGCATAGCTAGTGAACGCGCGTGTTTGGGACGACGTGGGTATGAATGCATGGGCGCATCAGTCGATCGAAAAATGGGTACCCAAAATATTTAACATTAAATCATGATTAAATAATTCCTATTAAATCGAATAACAAGGGGTCAGGGATCCTGCATAAACGCACTGACGGATGCATCAGACGGCAACGAAACCGGTGTTAATTTGAAGCGCAGATGCATAGCTAGTGAACGCGCGTATTTGGGACGACGTGGGTATGGATGCATGGGCGCATCAGTCGATCGAAAAATGGGTACCCAAAATATTTAATAAATCAGGATTAAATAATTCCTATTAAATCGAATAACAAGGGGTCAGGGATGCTGCATAAACGCACAGACGGATGCATCAGACGGCAACGAAACCGGTGTTAATTTGAAGCGCAGATGCATAGCTAGTGAACGCGCGTGTTTGGGACGACGTGGGTATGGATGCATGCGCGCATCAGTCGATCGAAAAATGGTTACCCAAAATAATTAACATTAAATCAGGATTAAATAATTCCTATTAAATCGAATAACAAGGGGTCAGGCGCATCAGTCGATCGAAAAATGGGTACCAAAAATATTTTACATTAAATCAGGATTAAATAATTCCTATTAAATCGAATAACAAGGGGTCAGGGATGCTGCATAAACGCACAGACGGATGCATCAGACGGCAACGAAACCGGTGTTAATTTGAAGCGCAGATGCATGGCTAGTGAACGCGCGTGTTTGGGACGACGTGGGTATGGATGCATGGGCGCATCAGTCGATCGAAAAATGGGTACCCAAAATATTTAACATTAAATCAGGATAAAATAATTCCTATTAAATCGAATAACAAGGGGTCAGGGATGCTGCATAAACGCACAGACGGATGCATCAGACGGCAACGAAACCGGTGTTAATTTGAAGCGCAGATACAAAGCTAGTGAACGCGCGTGTTTGGGACGACGTGGGTATGGATGCATGGGCGCATCAGTCGATCGAAAAATGGGTACCCAAAATATTTAACATTAAATCAGGATTAAATAATTCCTATTTAATCGAATAACAAGGGGTCAGGGATGCTGTATAATCGCACAGACGGATGCATCAGACGGCAACGAATCCGGTGTTAATTTGAAGCGCAGACGCATAGCTAGTGAACGCGCGTATTTGGGACGACGTGGGTATGGATGCATGGGCGCATCAGTCGATCGAAAAATGGGTACCCAAAATATTTAACATTAAATCAGGAATAAATAATTTCTATTAAATCGAATAACAAGGGGTCAGGGATGCTGCATAAACGCACAGACGGATGCATCAGACGGCAACGAAACCGGTGTTAATTTGAAGCGCAGATGCATAGCTAGTGAACGCGCGTGTTTGGGACGACGTGGGTATGGATGCATGGGCGCATCAGTCGATCGAAAAATGGGTACCCAAAATATTTAACATTAAATCAGGATTAAATAATTCCTATTAAATCGAATAACAAGGGGTCAGGGATGCTGCATAAACGCACAGACGGATGCATCAGACGGCAACGAAACCGGTGTTAATTTGAAGCGCAGATGCATAGCTAGTGAACGCGCGTGTTTGGGACGACGTGGGTATGGATGCATGCGCGCATCAGTCGATCGAAAAATGGTTACCCAAAATATTTAACATTAAATCAGGATTAAATAATTCCTATTAAATCGAATAACAAGGGGTCAGGCGCATCAGTCGATCGAAAAATGGGTACCAAAAATATTTTACATTAAATCAGGATTAAATAATTCCTATTAAATCGAATAACAAGGGGTCAGGGATGCTGCATAAACGCACAGACGGATGCATCAGACGGCATCAAAACCGGTGTTAATTTGAAGCGCAGATACAAAGCTAGTGAACGCGCGTGTTTGGGACGACGTGGGTATGGATGCATGGGCGCATCAGTCGTTCGAAAAATGGGTACCCAAAATATTTAACATTAAATCAGGATTAAATAATTCCTATTAAATCGAATAACAACTGCTCAGGGATGCTGCATAAACGCACAGACGGATGCATCAGACGGCAACGAATCCGGTGTTAATTTGAAGCGCAGATGCATAGCTAGTGAACGCGCGTGTTTGGGACGACGTGGGTATGGATGCATGGGCGCATCAGTCGATCGAAAAATGGGTACCCAAAATATTTAACATTAAATCAGGATTAAATAATTCCTATTAAATCGAATAACAAGGGGTCAGGGATGCTGCATAAACGCACAGACGGATGCATCAGACGGCAACGAAACCGGTGTTAATTTGAAGCGCAGATGCATAGCTAGTGAACGCGCGTGTTTGGGACGACGTGGGTATGGATGCATGGGCGCATCAGTCGATCGAAAAATGGGTACCCAAAATATTTAACATTAAATAAGGATTAAATAATTCCTATTAAATCGAATAACAAGGGGTCAGTGATGCTGCATAAACGTACAGACGGATGCATCAGACGGCAACGAAACCGGTGTTAATTTGAAGCGCAGATACAAAGCTAGTAAACGCGCGTGTTTGGGACGACGTGGGTATGGATGCATGGGCGCATCAGTCGATCTAAAAATGGGTACCCAAAATATTTAACATTAAATCAGGATTAAATAATTCCTATTAAATCGAATAACAAGGGGTCAGGGATGCTGTATAAACGCACAGACGGATGCATCAGACGGCAACGAATCTGGTGTTAATTTGAAGCGCAGATGCGTAGCTAGTGAACGCGCGTGTTTGGGACGACGTGGGTATGGATGCATGGGCGCATTAGTCGATCGAAAAATGGGTACCCAAAAATATTTAACATTAAATCAGGATTAAATAATTCCTATTAAATCGAATAACAAGGGGTCAGGGATGCTGCATAAACGCACAGACGGATGCATCAGACGGCAACGAAACCGGTGTTAATTTGAAGCGCAGATGCATAGCTAGTGAACGCGCGTGTTTGGGACGACGTGGGTATGGATGCATGGGCGCATCAGTCGAT
The DNA here is from genome assembly GCA_948146395.1 of Fragum whitleyi. Classification (NCBI taxonomy): domain Eukaryota; kingdom Metazoa; phylum Mollusca; class Bivalvia; order Cardiida; family Cardiidae; genus Fragum; species Fragum whitleyi. The sequence goes on from OX411557.1 coordinate 4,494,655, forward strand.
CGAAAAATGGGTACCCAAAATATTTAACATTAAATCAGGATTAAATAATTCCTATTAAATCGAATAACAAGGGGTCAGGGATGGTGCATAATGCACAGACGGATGCATCAGACGGCAACGAAACCGGTGTTAATGTGAGGCGCAGATGCATAGCTAGTGAACGCGCGTGTTTGGGACGACGTGGGTATGGATGCATGGGCGCATCAGTCGATCGAAAAATGGGTACTCAAAATAATTAACATCAATTCAGGATTAAATAATTCCTATTAAAGCTAATAACAAGGGGTCAGGGATGCTGCATAAACGCACAGACGGATGCATCAGACGGCAACGAAACCGGTGTTAATTTGAAGCGCAGATGCATAGCTAGTGAACGCGCGTGTTTGGGTCGACGTGGGTATGGATGCATGCGCGCATCAGTCGATCGAAAAATGGTTACCCAAAATATTTAACATTTAATCAGGATTAAATAATTCCTATTGAATCGAATAACAAGGGGTCAGGCGCATCAGTCGATAGAAAAATGGGTACCCAAAATATTTAACATTAAATCAGGATTAAATAATTCCTATTAAATCGAATAACAAGGGGTCAGGGATGCTGCATAAACGCACTGACGGATGCATCAGACGGCAACGAAACCGGTGTTAATTTGAAGCGCAGATGCATATCTAGTGAATGCACGTATTTGGGACGACGTGGGTATGGATGCATGGGCGCATCAGTCGATCGAAAAATGGGTACCCAAAATATTTAATATTAAATCAGGATTAAATAATTCCTATTAAATCGAATAACAAGGGGTCAGGGATGCTGCATAAACGCACAGACGGATGCATCAGACGGCAACGAAACCGGTGTTAATTTGAAGCGCAGATGAATAGCTAGTGAACGCGCGTGTTTGGGACGACGTGGGTATGGATGCATGCGCGCATCAGTCGATCGAAAAATGGTTACCCAAAATATTTAACATTAAATCAGGATTAAATAATTCCTATTAAATCGAATAACAAGGGGATCAGGTGCATCAGTCGATCGAAAAATGGGTACCAAAAATATTTTACATTAAATCAGGATTAAATAATTCCTATTAAATCGAATAACAAGGGGTCAGGGATGCTGCATAAACGCACAGACGGATGCATCAGACGGCAACGAAACCGGTGTTAATTTGAAGCGCAGATGCATAGCTAGTGAACGCGCGTGTTTGGGACGACGTGGGTATGGATGCATGGGCGCATTAGTCGATCGAAAAATGGGTACCCAAAATATTTAACATTAAATCAGGATAAAATAATTTCTATTAAATCGAATAACAAGGGGTCAGGGATGCTGCATAAACGCACAGACGGATGCATCAGACGGCAACGAAACCGGTGTTAATTTGAAGCGCAGATACAAAGCTAGTGAACGCGCGTGTTTGGGACGACGTGGGTATGGATGCATGGGCGCATCAGTCGATCGAAAAATTGGTACCCAAAATATTTAACATTAAATCAGGATTAAATAATTCCTATTAAATCGAATAACAAGGGGTCAGGGATGCTGTATAAACGCACAGACGGATGCATCAGACGGCAACGAATCCGGTGTTAATTTGAAGCGCAGATGCATAGCTAGTGAACGCGCGTGTTTGGGACGACGTGGGTATGGATGCATGGGCGCATCAGTCGATAGAAAAATGGGTACCCAAAATATTTAACATTAAATCAGGATTAAATAATTCCTATTAAATCGAATAACAAGGGGTCAGGGATGCTGCATAACGCACAGACGGATGCATCAGACGGCAACGAAACCGGTGTTAATTTGAAGCGCAGATGCATAGCTAGTGAACGCGCGTGTTTGGGACGACGTGGGTATGGATGCATGGGCGCATCAGTCGATCGAAAAATGGGTACCCAAAATATTTAACATTAAATCAGGATTAAATAATTCCTATTAAATCGAATAACAAGGGGTCAGGGATGCTGCATAAACGCACAGACGGATGCATCAGACGGCAACGAAACCGGTGTTAATTTGAAGCGCAGATGCATAGCTAGTGAACGCGCGTGTTTGGGACGACGTGGGTATGGATGCATGGGCGCATTAGACGATCGAAAAATGGGTACCCAAAATATTTAACATTAAATCAGGATTAAATAATTTCTATTAAATCGAATAACAAGGGGTCAGGGATGCTGCATAAACGCACAGACGGATGCATCAGACGGCAACGAAACCGGTGTTAATTTGAAGCGCAGATGCATAGCTAGTGAACGCGCGTGTTTGGGACGACGTAGGTATGGATGCATGGGCGCATCAGTCGATCAAAAAATGAGTACCCAAAATATTTAACATTAAATCAGGATTAAATAATTCCTTTTAAATCGAATAACAAGGGGTCAGGGATGCTGCATAAACGCACAGACGAATGCATCAGACGGCAACGAAACCGGTGTTATTTGAAGCGCCGATGCATAGCTAGTGAACGCGCGTGTTTGGGACGACGCTGGTATGGATGCATGGGTGCATCAGTCGATCGAAGAATGGGTACCCAAAATATTTAACATTAAATCAGGATTAAATAATTCCTATTTAATCGAATAACAAGGGGTCAGGGATGCTGCATAAACGTTCAGACGGATGCATCAGACGGCAACAAATCCGGTGTTAATTTGAAGCGCAGATGCATAGCTAGTGAACGCGCGTGTTTGGGACGACGTGGTTATGGATGCATGGGCGCATTAGTCGATCGAAAAATGTGTACCCAAAATATTTAACATTAAATCAGGATTAAATAATTCCTATTAAATCGAATAACAAGGGGTCAGGGATGTTGCATAAACGCACAGACGGATGCATCAGACGGCAACGAAACCGGTGTTAATTTGAAGCGCAGATGCATAGCTAGTGAACGCGCGTGTTTCGGACGACGTATGTATGGATGCATGGGCGCATCAGTCGATCGAAAAATGGGTACCCCAAATATTTAACATTAAATCAGGATTAAATAATTCCTATTAAATCAAATAACAAGGGGTCAGGAATGCTGCATAAACGCACAGACGGATGCATCAGACGGCATCGAAACCGGTGTTAATTGAAGCGCAGATGCATAAGCTAGTGAACGCGCGTGTTTGGGACGACGTGGGTATGGATGCATGGTCGCATTAGTCGATCGAAAAATGGGTACCCAAAATATTTAACATTAAATCAGGATAAAATAATTCCTATTAAATCGAATAACAAGGGTCAGGGATGCTGCATAAACGCACAGACGGATGCATCAGACGGCAACGAAACCGGTGTTAATTTGAAGCGCAGATACAAAGCTAGTGAACGCGCGTGTTTGGGACGACGTGGGTATGGATGCATGGGCGCATCAGTCGATCGAAAAATGGGTACCCAAAATATTTAACATTAAATCAGGATTAAATAATTCCTATTTAATCGAATAACAAGGGGTCAGGGATGCTGTATAAACGCACAGACGGATGCATCAGACGGCAACGAATCCGGTGTTAATTTGAAGCGCAGATGCATAGCTAGTGAACGCGCGTGTTTGGGACGACGTGGGTATGGATGCATGGGCGCATCAGTCGATCGAAAAATGGGTACCCAAAATATTTAACATTAAATCAGGATTAAATAATTCCTATTAAATCGAATAACAAGGGGTCAGGGATGCTGCATAAACGTACAGACTGATGCATCAGACGGCAACGAAACCGGTGTTATTTTGAAGCGCAGATGCATAGCTAGTGAACGCGCGTGTTTGGGACGACGTTGGTATGGATGCATGGGCGCATCAGTCGATTGAAAAATGGGTACCCAAAATATTTAACATTAAATCAGGATTAAATAATTCCTATTAAATCGAATAACAAGGGGTCAGGGATGCTGCATAAACGCACAGACGGATGCATCAGACGGCAACGAAACCGGTGTTAATTTGAAGCGCAGATGCATAGCTAGTGGACGCGCGTGTTTGGGACGACGTGGGTATGGATGCATGGGCGCATCAGTCGATCGCAAAATGGGAACCCAAAATATTTAACATTAAATCAGGATTAAATAATTCCTATTAAATCGAATAACAAGGGGTCAGGGATGCTGCATAAACGCACAGACGGATGCATCAGACGGCAACAAATCCGGTGTTAATTTGAAGCGCAGATGCATAGCTAGTGAACGCGCGTGTTTGGGACGACGTGGTTATGGATGCATGGGCGCATTAGTCGATCGAAAAATGTGTACCCAAAATATTTAACATTAAATCAGGATTAAATAATTCCTATTAAATCGAATAACAAGGGGTCAGGGATGTTGCATAAACGCACAGACGGATGCATCAGACGGCAACGAAACCGGTGTTAATTTGAAGCGCAGATGCATAGCTAGTGAACGCGCGTGTTTCGGACGACGTATGTATGGATGCATGGGCGCATCAGTCGATCGAAAAATGGGTACCCCAAATATTTAACATTAAATCAGGATTAAATAATTCCTATTAAATCAAATAACAAGGGGTCAGGAATGCTGCATAAACGCACAGACGGATGCATCAGACGGCATCGAAACCGGTGTTAATTTGAAGCGCAGATGCATAAGCTAGTGAACGCGCGTGTTTGGGACGACGTGGGTATGGATGCATGGTCGCATTAGTCGATCGAAAAATGGGTACCCAAAATATTTAACATTAAATCAGGATAAAATAATTCCTATTAAATCGAATAACAAGGGTCAGGGATGCTGCATAAACGCACAGACGGATGCATCAGACGGCAACGAAACCGGTGGTAATTTGAAGCGCAGATACAAAGCTAGTGAACGCACGTGTTTGGGACGACGTGGGTATGGATGCATGGGCGCATCAGTCGATCGAAAAATGGGTACCCAAAATATTTAACATTAAATCAGGATTAAATAATTCCTATTTAATCGAATAACAAGGGGTCAGGGATGCTGTATAAACGCACAGACGGATGCATCAGACGGCAACGAATCCGGTGTTAATTTGAAGCGCAGATGCATAGCTAGTGAACGCGCGTGTTTGGGACGACGTGGGTATGGATGCATGGGCGCATCAGTCGATCGAAAAATGGGTACCCAAAATATTTAACATTAAATCAGGATTAAATAATTCCTATTAAATCGAATAACAAGGGGTCAGGGATGCTGCATAAACGTACAGACTGATGCATCAGACGGCAACGAAACCGGTGTTATTTTGAAGCGCAGATGCATAGCTAGTGAACGCGCGTGTTTGGGACGACGTTGGTATGGATGCATGGGCGCATCAGTCGATTGAAAAATGGGTACCCAAAATATTTAACATTAAATCAGGATTAAATAATTCCTATTAAATCGAATAACAAGGGGTCAGGGATGCTGCATAAACGCACAGACGGATGCATCAGACGGCAACGAAACCGGTTTTAATTTGAAGCGCAGATGCATAGCTAGTGGACGCGCGTGTTTGGGACGACGTGGGTATGGATGCATGGGCGCATCAGTCGATCGCAAAATGGGTGCCCAAAATATTTAACATTAAATCAGGATTAAATAATTCCTATTAAATCGAATAACAAGGGGTCAGTGATGCTGCATAAACGTACAGACGGATGCATCAGACGGCAACGAAACCGGTGTTAATTTGAAGCGCAGATACAAAGCTAGTAAACGCGCGTGTTTGGGACGACGTGGGTATGGATGCATGGGCGCATCAGTCGATCTAAAAATGGGTACCCAAAATATTTAACATTAAATCAGGATTAAATAATTCCTATTAAATCGAATAACACGGGGTCAGGGATGCTGTATAAACGCACAGACGGATGCATCAGACGGCAACGAATCCGGTGTTAATTTGAAGCGCAGATGCATAGCTAGTGAACGCGCGTGTTTGGGACGACGTGGGTATGGATGCATGGGCGCATTAGTCGATCGAAAAATGGGTACCCTAAATATTTAACATTAAATCAGGATTAAATAATTCCTATTAAATCGAATAACAAGGGGTCAGGGATGCTGCATAAACGCACAGACGGATGCATCAGACGGCAACGAAACCGGTGTTAATTTGAAGCGCAGATGCATAGCTAGTGAACGCGCGTGTTTGGGACGACGTAGGTATGGATGCATGGGCGCATCAGTCGATCGAAAAATGGGTACCTCAAATATTTAACATTAAATCAGGATTAAATTATTCCTTTTAAATCGAATAACAAGGGGCCAGGGATGCTGCATAAACGCACAGACGGATGCATCAGACGGCAACGAAACCGATGTTAATTTGAATCGCAGATGCATAGCTAGTGAACGCGCGTGTTTGGGACGACGTAGGTATGGATGCATGGGCGCATCAGTCGATCGAAAAATGAGTACCCAAAATATTTAACATTAAATCAGGATTAAATAATTCCTTTTAAATCGAATAACAAGGGGTCAGGGATGCTGCATAAACGCACAGACGGATGCATCAGACGGCAACGAAACCGGTGTTATTTGAAGCGCCGATGCATAGCTAGTGAACGCGCGTGTTTGGGACGACGCTGGTATGGATGCATGGGCGCATCAGTCGATCGAAAAATAGGTACCCAAAAAATTAAACATTAAATCAGGATTAAATAATTCCTATTTAATCGAATAACAAGGGGTCAGGGATGCTGCATAAACGCACAGACGGATGCATCAGACGGCAACGAATCCGGTGTTAATTTGAAGCGCAGATGCATAGCTAGTGAACGCGCGTGTTTGGGACGACGTGGTTATGGATGCATGGGCGCATTAGTCGATCGAAAAATGGGTACCCAAAATATTTAACATTAAATCAGGATTAAATAATTCCTATTAAATCGAATAACAAGGGGTCAGGGATGCTGCACAAACGCACAGACGGATGCATCAGACGGCAACGAAACCGGTGTTAATTTGAAGCGCAGATGCATAGCTAGTGAACGCGCGTGTTTGGGATGACGTGGTTATGGATGCATGGGCGCATCAGTCGATCGAAAAATGGGTACCCCAAATATTTAACATTAAATCAGGATTAAATAATTCCTATTAAATCAAATAACAAGGGGTCAGGGATGCTGCATAAACGCACAGACGGATGCATCAGACGGCATCGAAACCGCTGTTAATTTGAAGCGCAGATGCATAAGCTAGTGAACGCGCGTGTTTGGGACGACGTGGGTATGGATGCATAGGCGCATCAGTTGATCGAAAAATGGGTACCCAAAATATTTAACATTAAATCAGGATTAAATAATTCCTATTAAATCAAATAACAAGGGGTCAGGGGTGCAGCATAAACGCACAGACGGATGCATCAGACGGCAACGAAACCGGTGTTAATTTGAAGCGCAGATGCATAGCTAGTGAACGCGCGTGTTTGGGACGACGTGGGTATGGATGCATGGGCGCATTAGTCGATCGACAATGGGTACCCAACATATTTAACATTAAATCAGGATTAAATAATTCCTATTAAATCGAATAACAAGGGGTCAGGGATGCTGCATAAACGCACAGACGGATGCATCAGACGGCAACGAAACCGGTGTTAATTTGAAGCGCAGATGCATAGCTAGTGAACGCGCGTGTTTGGGACGATGTGGGTATGGATGCATGGGCGCATCAGTCGATCGAAAAATGGGTACCCAAAATATTTAACATTAAATCAGGATTAAATAATTCCTATTAAATCGAATAATAAGGGGTCAGGGATGCTGCATAAACGCACAGACGGATGCATCTGACGGCAACGAAACCGGTGTTAATTTGAAGCGCAGATGCATAGCTAGTGAACGCGCGTGTTTGGGACGATGTGGGTATGGATGCATGGGCGCATCAGTCGATCGAAAAATGGTTACCCAAAATATTTAACATTAAATCAGGATTAAATAATTCCTATTAAATCGAATAACAAGGGGTCAGGGATGCTGCATAAACGCACAGACGGATGCATCAGACGGCAACGAAACCGGTGTTAATTTGAAGCGCAGATGCATAGCTAGTGAACGCGCGTGTTTGAGACGACGTGGGTATCGATGCATGGGCGCATCAGTCGATCGCAAAATGGGTACCCAAAATATTTAACATTAAATCAGGATTAAATAATTCCTATTAAATCGAATAAAAAGGGGTCAGGGATGCTGCATAAACGCACAGACGGATGCATCAGACGGCAACGAAACCGGTGTTAATTTGAAGCGCAGATGCATAGCTAGTGAACGCGCGTGTTTGGGACGACGTGGGTATGGATGCATGGGCGCATCAGTCGTTCGAAAAATGGGTACCCAAAATATTTAACATTAAATCAGGATTAAATAATTCCTATTAAATCGAATAACAAGGGGTCAGGGATGCTGCATAAACGCACAGACGGATGCATCAGACGGCAACGAAACCGGTGTTAATTTGAAGCGCAGATGCATAGCTAGTGAACGCGCGTGTTTGGGACGACGTGGGTATGGATGCATGGGCGCATCAGTCGATCGAAAAATGGGTACCCAAAATATTTAACATTAAATCAGGATTAAATAATTCCTATTTAATCGAATAACAAGGGGTCAGGGATGCTGCATAAACGCACAGACGGATGCATCAGACGGCAACGAAACCGGTGTTAATTTGAAGCGCAGATGCATAGCTAGTGAACGCGAGTGTTTGGGACGACGTAGGTATGGATTCATGGGCGCATCAGTCGATCGAAAAATGAGTACCCAAAATATTTAACATTAAATCAGGATTAAATAATTCCTTTTAAATCGAATAACAAGGGGTCAGGGATGCTGCATAAACGCACAGACGGATGCATCAGACGGCAACGAAACCGGTGTTAATTTGAAGCGCAGATGCATAGCTAGTGAACGCGCGTGTTTGGGACGACGTATGTATGGATGCATGGGCGCATCAGTCGATCGAAAAATGGGTACCCCAAATATTTAACATTAAATCAGGATTAAATAATTCCTATTAAATCAAATAACAAGGGGTCAGGGATGCTGCATAAACGCACAGACGGATGCATCAGACGGCAACGAAACCGGTGTTATTTGAAGCGCCGATGCATAGCTAGTGAACGCGCGTGTTTGGGACGACGCTGGTATGGATGCATGGGCGCATCAGTCGATCGACAAATAGGTACCCAAAATATTAAACATTAAATCAGGATTAAATAATTCCTATTAAATCGAATAACAAGGGGTCAGGGATGCTGCATAAACGCACAGACGGATGCATCAGACGGCAACGAATCCGGTGTTAATTTGAAGCGCAGATGCATAGCTAGTGAACGCGCGTGTTTGGGACGACGTGGTTATGGATGCATGGGCGCATTAGTCGATCGAAAAATGGGTACCCAAAATATTTAACATTAAATCAGGATTAAATAATTCCTATTAAATCGAATAACAAGGGGTCAGGGATGCTGCATAAACGCACAGACGGATGCATCAGACGGCAACGAAACCGGTGTTAATTTGAAGCGCAGATGCATAGCTAGTGAACGCGCGTGTTTGGGACGACGTGGTTATGGATGCATTTGCGCATCAGTCGATCGAAAAATGGGTTCCCCATATATTTAACATTAAATCAGGATTAAATAATTCCTATTAAATCAAATAACAAGGGGTCAGGGATGCTGCATAAACGCACAGACGGATGCATCAGACGGCATCGAAACCGCTGTTAATTTGAAGCGCAGATGCATAAGCTAGTGAGCGCGCGTGTTTGGGACGACGTGGGTATGGATGCATGGGCGCATCAGTTGATCGAAAAATGGGTACCCAAAATATTTAACATTAAATCAGGATTAAATAATTCCTATTAAATCAAATAACAAGGGGTCAGGGGTGCAGCATAAACGCACAGACGGATGCATCAGACGGCAACGAAACCGGTGTTAATTTGAAGCGCAGATGCATAGCTAGTGAACGCGCGTGTTTGGGACGACGTGGGTATGGATGCATGGGCGCATTAGTCGATCGACAATGGGTACCCAACATATTTAACATTAAATCAGGATTAAATAATTCCTATTAAATCGAATAACAAGGGGTCAGGGATGCTGCATAAACGCACAGACGGATGCATCAGACGGCATCGAAACCGCTGTTAATTTGAAGCGCAGATGCATAAGCTAGTGAGCGCGCGTGTTTGGGACGACGTGGGTATGGATGCATGGGCGCATCAGTTGATCGAAAAATGGGTACCCAAAATATTTAACATTAAATCAGGATTAAATAATTCCTATTAAATCAAATAACAAGGGGTCAGGGGTGCAGCATAAACGCACAGACGGATGCATCAGACGGCAACGAAACCGGTGTTAATTTGAAGCGCAGATGCATAGCTAGTGAACGCGCGTGTTTGGGACGACGTGGGTATGGATGCATGGGCGCATTAGTCGATCGACAATGGGTACCCAACATATTTAACATTAAATCAGGATTAAATAATTCCTATTAAATCGAATAACAAGGGGTCAGGGATGCTGCATAAACGCACAGACGGATGCATCAGACGGCAACGAAACCGGTGTTAATTTGAAGCGCAGATGCATAGCTAGTGAACGCGCGTGTTTGGGACGATGTGGGTATGGATGCATGGGCGCATCAGTCGATCGAAAAATGGGTACCCAAAATATTTAACATTAAATCAGGATTAAATAATTCCTATTAAATCGAATAACAAGGGGTCAGGGATGCTGCATAAACGCACAGACGGATGCATCAGACGGCAACGAAACCGGTGTTAATTTGAAGCGCAGATGCATAGCTAGTGAACGCGCGTGTTTGGGACGATGTGGGTATGGATGCATGGGCGCATCAGTCGATCGAAAAATGGGTACCCAAAATATTTAACATTAAATCAGGATTAAATAATTCCTATTAAATCGAATAACAAGGGGTCAGGGATGCTGCATAAACGCACAGACGGATGCATCAGACGGCAACGAAACCGGTGTTAATTTGAAGCGCAGATGCATAGCTAGTGAACGCGCGTGTTTGGGACGACGTGGGTATGGATGCATGGGCGCAAAGTCGATGGAAAAATGGGTACCCAAAATATTTAACATTCCTATTAAATCGAATAACAAGGGGTCAGGGATGCTGCATAAACGCACAGACGGATGCATCAGACGGCAACGAAACCGGTGTTAATTTGAAGCGCAGATGCATAGCTAGTGAACGCGCGTGTTTGGGACGACGTGGGTATGGATGCATGGGCGCATCAGTCGATCGAAATATGGGTACCCAAATATTTAACATTAAATCAGGATTAAATAATACCTATTAAATCGAATAACAAGGGGTCAGGGATGCTGCATAAACGCACAGACGGATGCATCAGACGGCAACGAAATCGGTGTTAATTTGAAGCGCAGATGCATAACTAGTGAACGCGAGTGTTTGGGACGACGTGGGTATGGATGCATGGGCGCATCATGCGATCGAAAAATGGTTACCCAAAATATTTAACATTAAATCAGGATTAAATAATTCCTATTAAATCGAATAACAAGGGGTCAGGCGCATCAGTCGATCGAAAAATGGGTACCAAAAATATTTAACATTAAATCAGGATAAAATAATTCCTATTAAATCGAATAACAAGGGGTCAGGGATGCATCATAAACGCAAAGACAGATGCATCAGACGGCAACGAAACCGGTGTTAATTTGAAGCGCAGATACAAAGCTAGTGAACGCGCGTGTTTGGGACGACGTGGGTATGGATGCATGGGCGCATCAGTCGATCGAAAAATGGGTACCCAAAATATTTAACATTAAATCAGGTTTAAATAATTCCTATTTAATCGAATAACAAGGGGTCAGGGATGCTGTATAAACGCACAGACGGATGCATCAGACGGCAACGAATCCGGTGTTAATTTGAAGCGCAGATGCATAGCTAGTGAACGCGCGTGTTTGGGACGACGTGGGTATGGATGCATGGGCGCATCAGTCGATCGAAAAATGGGTACCCAAAATATTTAACATTAAATCAGGATTAAATAATTCCTATTAAATCGAATAACAAGGGGTCAGGGATGCTGCATAAACGCACAGACGGATGCATCAGACGGCAACGAAACCGGTGTTAATTTGAAGCGCAGATGCATAGCTAGTGAACGCGCGTGTTTGGGACGACGTGGGTATGGATGCATGGGCGCATCAGTCGATCGAAAAATGGGAACCCAAAATATTTAACATTAAATCAGGATTAAATAATTCCTATTAAATCGAATAACAAGGGGTCAGGGATGCTGCATAAACGCACAGACGGATGCATCAGACGGCAACGAAACCGGTGTTAATTTGAAGCGCAGATGCATAGCTAGTGAACGCGCGTGTTTGGGACGACGTGGGTATGGATGCATGGGCGCATCAGTCGATCGAAATATGGGTACCCAAAATATTTAACATTAAATCAGGATTAAATAATTCCTATTAAATCGAATAACAAGGGGTCAGGGATGCTGCATAAACGTACAGACGGATGCATCAGACGGCAACGAAACCGTTGTTAATTTGAAGCGCAGATACAAAGCTAGTAAACGCGCGTGTTTGGGACGACGTGGGTATGGATGCATGGGCGCATCAGTCGATCGAAAAATGGGTACCCAAAATATCTAACATTAAATCAGGATTAAATAATTCCTATTAAATCGAATAACAAGGGGTTAGGGATGCTGCATAAACGCACAGACGGATGCATCAGACAGCAACAAAACCGGTGTTAATTTGAAGCGCAGATGCATAGCTAGTGAACGCGCGTGTTTGGGACGACGTGGGTATGGATGCATGGGCGCATCAGTCGATGGAAAAATGGGTACCCAGAATATTTAACATTAAATCAGGATTAAATAATTCCTATTAAATCGAATAACAAGGGGTCAGGGATGCTGCATAAACGCACAGACGGATGCATCAGACGGCAACGAAACCGGTGTTAATTTGAAGCGCAGATGCATAGCTAGTGAACGCGCGTGTTTGGGACGACGTGGGTATGGATGCATGGGCGCAAAGTCGATGGAAAAATGGGTACCCAAAATATTTAACATTCCTATTAAATCGAATAACAAGGGGTCAGGGATGCTGCATAAACGCACAGACGGATGCATCAGACGGCAACGAAACCGGTGTTAATTTGAAGCGCAGATGCATAGCTAGTGAACGCGCGTGTTTGGGACGACGTGGGTATGGATGCATGGGCGCATCAGTCGATCGAAATATGGGTACCCAAAATATTTAACATTAAATCAGGATTAAATAATTCCTATTAAATCGAATAACAAGGGGTCAGGGATGCTGCATAAACGTACAGACGGATGCATCAGACGGCAACGAAACCGTTGTTAATTTGAAGCGCAGATACAAAGCTAGTAAACGCGCGTGTTTGGGACGACGTGGGTATGGATGCATTGGCGCATCAGTCGATCGAAAAATGGGTACCCAAAATATCTAACATTAAATCAGGATTAAATAATTCCTATTAAATCGAATAACAAGGGGTTAGGGATGCTGCATAAACGCACAGACGGATGCATCAGATGGCAACGAAACCGGTGTTAATGTGAAGCGCAGATGCATAGCTAGTGAACGCGCGTGTTTGGGACGACGTTGGTATGGATGCATGGGCGCATCAGTCGATGGAAAAATGGGTACCCAAAATATTTAACATTAAATCAGGATTAAATAATTCCTATTAAATCGAATAACAAGGGGTTAGGGATGCTGCATAAACGCACAGACGGATGCATCAGACAGCAACAAAACCGGTGTTAATTTGAAGCGCAGATGCATAGCTAGTGAACGCGCGTGTTTGGGACGACGTGGGTATGGATGCATGGGCGCATCAGTCGATGGAAAAATGGGTACCCAGAATATTTAACATTAAATCAGGATTAAATAATTCCTATTAAATCGAATAACAAGGGGTCAGGGATGCTGCATAAACGCACAGACGGATGCATCAGACGGCAACGAAACCGGTGTTAATTTGAAGCGCAGATGCATAGCTAGTGAACGCGCGTGTTTGGGACGACGTGGGTATGGATGCATGGGCGCAAAGTCGATGGAAAAATGGGTACCCAAAATATTTAACATTCCTATTAAATCGAATAACAAGGGGTCAGGGATGCTGCATAAACGCACAGACGGATGCATCAGACGGCAACGAAACCGGTGTTAATTTGAAGCGCAGATGCATAGCTAGTGAACGCGCGTGTTTGGGACGACGTGGGTATGGATGCATGGGCGCATCAGTCGATCGAAATATGGGTACCCAAAATATTTAACATTAAATCAGGATTAAATAATTCCTATTAAATCGAATAACAAGGGGTCAGGGATGCTGCATAAACGTACAGACGGATGCATCAGACGGCAACGAAACCGTTGTTAATTTGAAGCGCAGATACAAAGCTAGTAAACGCGCGTGTTTGGGACGACGTGGGTATGGATGCATTGGCGCATCAGTCGATCGAAAAATGGGTACCCAAAATATCTAACATTAAATCAGGATTAAATAATTCCTATTAAATCGAATAACAAGGGGTTAGGGATGCTGCATAAACGCACAGACGGATGCATCAGACAGCAACGAAACCGGTGTTAATGTGAAGCGCAGATGCATAGCTAGTGAACGCGCGTGTTTGGGACGACGTTGGTATGGATGCATGGGCGCATCAGTCGATGGAAAAATGGGTACCCAAAATATTTAACATTAAATCAGGATTAAATAATTCCTATTAAATCGAATAACAAGGGGTCAGGGATGCTGCATAAACGCACAGACGGATGCATCAGACGGCAACGAAACCGGTGTTAATTTGAAGCGCAGATGCATAGCTAGTGAACGCGCGTGTTTGGGACGACGTGGGTATGGATGCATGGGCGCAAAGTCGATGGAAAAATGGGTACCCAAAATATTTAACATTCCTATTAAATCGAATAACAAAGGGTCAGGGATGCTGCATAAACGCACAGACGGATGCATCAGACGGCAACGAAACCGGTGTTAATTTGAAGCGCAGATGCATAGCTAGTGAACGCGCGTGTTTGGGACGACGTGGGTATGGATGCATGGGCGCATCAGTCGATCGAAATATGGGTACCCAAATATTTAACATTAAATCAGGATTTAATAATACCTATTAAATCGAATAACAAGGGGTCAGGGATGCTGCATAAACGCACAGACGGATGCATCAGACGGCAACGAAATCGGTGTTAATTTGAAGCGCAGATGCATAACTAGTGAACGCGAGTGTTTGGGACGACGTGGGTATGGATGCTTGGGCGCAAGAGTCGATCGAAAAATGGGTACCCAAAATATTTAACATTAAATCAGGATTAAATTATTCCTATTAAATCGAATAACAAGGGGTCAGGGATGCTGCATAAACGCACAGACGGATGCATCAGACGGCAACGAAACCGGTGTTAATGTGAAGCGCAGATGCATAGCTAGTGAACGCGCGTGTTTGGGACGACGTGGGTATGGATGCATGGGCGCATCATGCGATCGAAAAATGGGTACCCAAAATATTTAACATTAAATCAGGATTAAATAATTACTATTAAATCGAATAACAAGGGGTCAGGGATGCTGCATAAACGCACAGACGGATGCATCAGACGGCAACGAAACCGGTGTTAATTTGAAGCGCAGATGCATAGCTAGTGAACGCGCGTGTTTGGGACGACGTGGGTATGGATGCATGGGCGCATCAGTCGATCGAAAAATGGGTACCCAAAATAATTAACATTAATTCAGGATTAAATAATTCCTATTAAATCTAATAACAAGGGGTCAGGGTTGCTGCATAAACGCACAGACGGATGCATCAGACGGCAACGAAACCGGTGTTAAATTGAAGCGCAGATGCCTAGCTAGTGAACGCGCGTGTTTGGGACGACGTGGGTATGGATGCATGGGCGCATCAGTCGATCGAAAAATGGCTACCCAAAATATTTAACATTAAATCAGGATTAAATAATTCCTATTAAATCGAATAACAAGGGGTCAGGGATGCTGCATAAACGCACAGACGGATGCATCAGACGGCAACGAAACCGGTGTTAATTTGAAGCGCAGATGCATAGCTAGTGAACGCGCGTGTTTGTGACGACGTGGGTATGGATGCATGAGCGCATCAGTCGATCGAAAAATGGGTACCCAAAATATTTAATATTAAATCAGGATTAAATAATTCCTATTAAATCGAATAACAAGGGGTCAGGGATGCTGCATAAACGCACAGACGGATGCATCAGACGGCAACGAAACCGGTGTTAATTTGAAGCGCAGATGCATAGCTAGTGAACGCGCGTGTTTGGGACGACGTGGGTATGGATGCATGGGCGCATCATGCGATCGAAAAATGGGTACCCAAAATATTTAACATTAAATCAGGATTAAATAATTCCTATTAAATCGAATAACAAGGGGTCAGGCGCATCAGTCGATCGAAAAATGGGTACCAAAAATATTTAACATTAAATCAGGATAAAATAATTCCTATTAAATCGAATAACAAGGGGTCAGGGATGCTGCATAAACGCAAAGACAGATGCATCAGACGGCAACGAAACCGGTGTTAATTTGAAGCGCAGATACAAAGCTAGTGAACGCGCGTGTTTGGGACGACGTGGGTATGGATGCATGGGCGCATCAGTCGATCGAAAAATGGCTACCCAAAATATTTAACATTAAATCAGGATTAAATAATTCCTGTTAAATCGAATAACAAGGGGTCAGGGATGCTGCATAAACGCACAGACGGATGCATCAGACGGCAACAAAACCGGTGTTAATTTGAAGCGCAGATGCATAGCTAGTGAACGCGCGTGTTTGTGACGACGTGGGTATGGATGCATGAGCGCATCAGTCGATCGAAAAATGGGTACCCAAAATATTTAATATTAAATCAGGATTAAATAATTCCTATTAAATCGAATAACAAGGGGTCAGGGATGCTGCATAAACGCACAGACGGATGCATCAGACGGCAACGAAACCGGTGTTAATTTGAAGCGCAGATGCATAGCTAGTGAACGCGCGTGTTTGGGACGACGTGGGTATGGATGCATGGGCGCATCATGCGATCGAAAAATGGGTACCCAAAATATTTAACATTAAATCAGGATTAAATAATTCCTATTTAATCGAATAACAAGGGGTCAGGGATGCTGCATAAACGCACAGACGGATGCATCAGACGGCAACGAAACCGGTGTTAATTTGAAGCGCAGATGCATAGCTAGTGAACGCGCGTGTTTGGGACGACGTGGGTATGGATGCATGGGCGCATCAGTCGATCGAAAAATGGGTACCCAAAATATTTAACATTAAATCAGGATTAAATAATTCCTATTTAATCGAATAACAAGGGGTCAGGGATGCTGTATAAACGCCCAGACGGATGCATCAGACGGCAACGAATCCGGTGTTAATTTGAAGCGCAGATGCATAGCTAGTGAACGCGCGTGTTTGGGACGACGTGGGTATGGATGCATGGGCGCATCAGTCGATCGAAAAATGGGTACCCAAAATATTTAACATTAAATCAGGATTAAATAATTCCTATTAAATCGAATAACAAGGGGTCAGGGATGCTGCATAAACGCACAGACGGATGCATCAGACGGCAACGAAACCGGTGTTAATTTGAAGCGCAGATGCATAGCTAGTGAACGCGCGTGTTTGGGACGACGTGGGTATGGATGCATGGGCGCATCATGCGATCGAAAAATGGGTACCCAAAATATTTAACATTAAATCAGGATTAAATAATTCCTATTTAATCGAATAACAAGGGGTCAGGGATGCTGCATAAACGCACAGACGGATGCATCAGACGGCAACGAAACCGGTGTTAATTTGAAGCGCAGATGCATAGCTAGTGAACGCGCGTGTTTGGGACGACGTGGGTATGGATGCATGCGCGCATCAGTCGATCGAAAAATGGGTACCCAAAATATTTAACATTAAATCAGGATTAAATAATTCCTACTAAATCGAATAACAAGGGGTCAGGGATGCTGCATAAACGTACAGACGGATGCATCAGACGGCAACGAAACCGTTGTTAATTTGAAGCGCAGATACAAAGCTAGTAAACGCGCGTGTTTGGGACGACGTGGGTATGGATGCATGGGCGCATCAGTCGATCGAAAAATGGGTACCCAAAATATTTAACATCAAATCAGGATTAAATAATTCCTATTAAATCGAATAACAAGGGGTCAGGGATGCTGTATAAACGCACAGACGGATGCATCAGACGGCAACTAAACCGTTGTTAATTTGAAACGCAGATGCATAGCTAGTGAACGCTTGTGTTTGGAACGACGTAGGTATGGATGCATGGGCGCATCAGTCGATCGAAAAATGGGTGCCCAAAATATTTAACATTAAATCAGAAATAAATAATTCCTATTAAATCGAATAACAAGGGGTCAGGGATGCTGCATAAACGCACAGACGGATGCATCAGACGGCAACGAAACCGGTGTTAATTTGAAGCGCAGATGCATAACTAGTGAACGCGCGTGTTTGGGACGACGTGGGTATTGATGCATGGGCGCATCAGTCGATCGAAAAATGGGTACCCAAAATATTTAACATTAAATCAGGATTAAATAATTCCTATTAAATCGAATAACAAGGGGTCAGGGATGCTGCATAAACGCACAGACGGATGCATTAGACGGCAACGACTTTGTTGTTAATTTGAAGCGCAGATGCATAGCTGGTGAACGCACGTGTTTGGGACGACGTCGGTATTGATGCATGGGCGCATCAGTCGATGGAAAAATGGATACCTAAAATATTTAACATTAAATCAGAATTAAATAATTCCTATTAAATCGAATAACAAGGGGTCAGGGTTGCTGCATAAACGAACAGACGGATGCATCAGATGGCAACGAAACCGGTGTTAATTTGAAGCGCAGATGCATAGCTAGTGAACGCGCGTGTTTGGGACGACCTGGGTATGGATGCATGGGCGCATCAGTCGATCGAAAAATGGGTACCCAAAATATCTAACATTAAATCAGGATTAAATAATTCCTATTAAATCGAATAACAAGGGGTTAGGGATGCTGCATAAACGCACAGACGGATGCATCAGACGGCAACGAAACCGGTGTTAATTTGAAGCGCAGATGCATAGCTAGTGAACGCGCGTGTTTGGGACGACGTTGGTATGGATGCATGGGCGCATCAGTCGATGGAAAAATGGGTACCCAAAATATTTAACATTTAATCAGGATTAAATAATTCCTATTAAATCGAATAACAAGGGGTCAGGGATGCTGCATAAACGCACAGACGGATGCATCAGACGGCAACGAAACCGGTGTTAATTTGAAGCGCAGATGCATAGCTAGTGAACGCGCGTGTTTGGGACGACGTGGGTATGGATGCATGGGCGCATCAGTCGATGGAAAAATGGGTACCCAAAATATTTAACATTCCTATTAAATCGAATAACAAGGGGTCAGGGATGCTGCATAAATGCACAGACGGATGCATCAGACGGCAACGAAACCGGTGTTAATTTGAAGCGCAGATGCATAGCTAGTGAACGCACGTGTTTGGGACGACGTGGGTATGGATGCATGGGCGCATCAGTCGATCGAAATATGGGTACCCAAATATTTAACATTAAATCAGGATTAATTAATACCTATTAAATCGAATAACAAGGGGTCAGGGATGCTGCATAAACGCACAGACGGATGCATCAGACGGCAACGAAACCGGTGTTAATTTGAAGCGCAGATGCATAGCTAGTGAACGCAAGTGTTTGGGACGACGTGGGTATGGATGCTTGGGCGCAAGAGTGGATCGAAAAATGGGTACCCAAAATATTTAACATTAAATCAGGATTAAATTATTCCTATTAAATCGAATAACAAGGGGTCAGGGATGCTGCATAAACGCAAAGACGAATGCATCAGACGGCAACGAAACCGGTGTTAATTTGAATTGCAGATGCATAGCTAGTGAACGCGCGTGTTTGGGACGACGTGGGTATGGATGCATGGGCGCATCAGTCGATCGAAAAATGGGTACCCAAAATATTTAACATTAAATCAGGATTAAATAATTCCTATTAAATCGAATAACAAGGGGTCAGGGATGCTGCATAAACGCACAGACGGATGCATCAGACGGCAACGAAACCGGTGTTTATTTGAAGCGCAGATGCATAGCTAGTGAACGCGCGTGTTTGGGACGACGTGGGTATGGATGCATGGGCGCATCAGTCGATCGAAAAATGGGTACCCAAAATAATTAACATTAATTCAGGATTAAATAATTCCTATTAAATCTAATAACAAGGGGTCAGGGATGCTGCATAAACGCACAGACGGATGCATCAGACGGCAACGAAACCGGTGTTAATTTGAAGCACAGATGCATAGCTAGTGAACGCGCGTGTTTGGGACGACGTGGGTATGGAGGCATGGGCGCATCAGTCGCTAGAAAAATGGGTACCCAAAATATTTAACATTAAATCAGGATAAAAGAATTCCTATTAAATCGAATAACAAGGGGTCAGGGATGCTGCATAAACGCACAGACGGATGCATCAGACGGCAACAAAACCGGTGTTAATTTGAAGCGCAGATGCATAGCTAGTGAACGCGCGTGTTTGGGACGACGTGGGTATGGATGCATGAGCGCATCAGTCGATCGAAAAATGGGTACCCAAAATATTTAATATTAAATCAGGATTAAATAATTCCTATTAAATCAAATAACAAGGGGTCAGGGATGCTGCATAAACGCACAGACGGATGCATCAGACGGCAACGAAACCGGTGTTAATTTGAAGCGCAGATGCATAGCTAGTGAACGCGCGTGTTTGGGACGACGTGGGTATGGATGCATGGGCGCATCAGTCGATCGAAAAATGGTTACCCAAAATATTTAACATTAAATCAGGATTAAATAATTTCCATTAAATCGAATAACAAGGGGTCAGGCGCATCAGTCGATCGAAAAATGGGTACCCAAAATATTTAACATTAAATCAGGATTAAATAATTCCTATTAAATCGAATAAGAAGGGGTCAGGGATGCTGCATAAACGCACAGACGGATGCATCAGACGGCAACGAAACCGGTGTTAATTTGAAGCGCAGATGCATAGCTAGTGAACGCGCGTGTTTGGGACGACGTGGGTATGGATGCATGGGCGCATCAGTCGATCGAAAAATGGGTACCCAAAATATTTAAAATTAAATCAGGATAAAATAATTCCTATTAAATCGAATAACAAGGGGTCAGGGATGCTGCATAAACACAAAGACGGATGCATCAGACGGCAACGAAACCGGTGTTAATTTGAAACGCAGATACAAAGCTAGTGAACGCGCGTGTTTGGGACAACGTGGGTATGGATGCATGGGCGCATCAGTCGATCGAAAAATGGGTACCCAAAATATTTAACATTAAATCAGGATTAAATAATTCCTACTTAATCGAATAACAAGGGGTCAGGGATGCTGTATAAACGCACAGACGGATGCATCAGACGGCAACGAATCCGGTGTTAATTTGAAGCGCAGATGCATAGCTAGTGAACGCGCGTGTTTGGGACGACGTGGGTATGGATGCATGGGCGCAAAAGTCGATCGAAAAATGGGTACCCAAAATATTTAACATTAAATCAGGATTAAATAATTCCTATTAAATCGAATAACAAGGGGTCAGGGATGCTGCATAAACGCACAGACGGATGCATCAGACGGCAACGAAACCGGTGTTTATTTGAAGCGCAGATGCATAGCTAGTGAACGCGCGTGTTTGGGACGACGTGGGTATGGATGCATGGGCGCATCAGTCGATCGAAAAATGGGTACCCAAAATATTTAACATTAAATCAGGATTAAATAATTCCTATTAAATCGAATAACAAGGGGTCAGGCGCATCAGTCGATCGAAAAATGGGTACCAAAAATATTTAACATTAAATCAGGATAAAATAATTCCTATTAAATCGAATAACAAGGGGTCAGGGATGCTGCATAAACGCAAAGACAGATGCATCAGACGGCAACGAAACCGGTGTTAATTTGAAGCGCAGATACAAAGCTAGTGAACGCGCGTGTTTGGGACGACGTGGGTATGGATGCATGGGCGCATCAGTCGATCGAAAAATGGGTACCCAAAATATTTTACATTAAATCAGGTTTAAATAATTCCTATTTAATCGAATAACAAGGGGTCAGGGATGCTGTATAAACGTACAGACGGATGCATCAGACGGCAACGAATCCAGTGTTAATTTGAAGCGCAGATGCATAGCTAGTGAACGCGCGTGTTTGGGACGACGTGGGTATGGATGCATGGGCGCATCAGTCGATCGAAAAATGGGTACCCAAAATATTTAACATTAAATCAGGATTAAATAATTCCTATTAAATCGAATAACAAGGGGTCAGGGATGCTGCATAAACGCACAGACGGATGCATCAGACGGCAACGAAACCGGTGTTAATTTGAAGCGCAGATGCATAGCTAGTGAACGCGCGTGTTTGGGACGACGTGGGTATGGATGCATGGGCGCATCAGTCGATCGAAAAATGGGTACCCAAAATATTTAACATTAAATCAGGATTAAATAATTCCTATTTAATCGAATAACAAGGGGTCAGGGATGCTGCGTAAACGCACAGACGGATGCATCAGACGGCAACGAATCCGGTGTTAATTTGAAGCGCAGATGCATAGCTAGTGAACGCGCGTGTTTGGGACGACGTGGGTATGGATGCATGGGCGCATCAGTCGATCGAAAAATGGGTACCCAAAATATTTAACATTAAATCAGGATTAAATAATTCCTACTAAATCGAATAACCAGGGGTCAGGGATGCTGCATAAACGTACAGACGGATGCATCAGACGGCAACGAAACCGTTGTTAATTTGAAGCGCAGATACATAACTAGTGAACGCGCGTGTTTGGGACGACGTGGGTATTGATGCAAGGGCGCATCAGTCGATCGAAAAATGGGTACCCAAAATATTTAACATTAAATCAGGATTAAATAAATCCTATTAAATCGAATAACAAGGGGTCAGGGATGCTGCATAAACGCACAGACGGATGCATTAGACGGCAACGAAACCGTTGTTAATTTGAAGCGCAGATGCATAGCTAGTGAACGCACGTGTTTGGGACGACGTCGGTATTGATGCATGGGCGCATCAGTCGATGGAAAAATGGATACCTAAAATATTTAACATTAAATCAGAATTAAATAATTCCTATTAAATCGAATAACAAGGGGTCAGGGTTGCTGCATAAACGAACAGACGGATGCATCAGATGGCAACGAAACCGGTGTTAATTTGAAGCGCAGATGCATAGCTAGTGAACGCGCGTGTTTGGGACGACGTGGGTATGGATGCATGGGCGCATCAGTCGATCGAAAAATGGGTACCCAAAATATCTAACATTAAATCAGGATTAAATAATTCCTATTAAATCGAATAACAAGGGGTTAGGGATGCTGCATAAACGCACAGACGGATGCATCAGACGGCAACGAAACCGGTGTTAATTTGAAGCGCAGATGCATAGCTAGTGAACGCGCGTGTTTGGGACGACGTTGGTATGGATGCATGGGCGCATCAGTCGATGGAAAAATGGGTACCCAAAATATTTAACATTAAATCAGGATTAAATAATTCCTATTAAATCGAATAACAAGGGGTCAGGGATGCTGCATAAACGCACAGACGGATGCATCAGACGGCAACGAAACCGGTGTTAATTTGAAGCGCAGATGCATAGCTAGTGAACGCGCGTGTTTGGAACGACGTGGGTATGGATGCATGGGCGCATCAGTCGATGGAAAAATGGGTACCCAAAATATTTAACATTCCTATTAAATCGAATAACAAGGGGTCAGGGATGCTGCATAAATGCACAGACGGATGCATCAGACGGCAACGAAACCGGTGTTAATTTGAAGCGCAGATGCATAGCTAGTGAACGCGCGTGTTTGGGACGACGTGGGTATGGATGCATGGGCGCATCAGTCGATGGAAAAATGGGTACCCAAAATATTTAACATTAAATCAGGATTAATTAATTCCTATTAAATCGAATAACAAGGGGTCAGGGATGCTGCATAAACGCACAGACGGATGCATCAGACGGCAACGAAACCGGTGTTAATTTGAAGCGCAGATGCATAGCTAGTGAACGCAAGTGTTTGGGACGACGTGGGTATGGATGCATGGGCGCAAAGTCGATGGAAAAATGGGTACCCAAAATATTTAACATTCCTATTAAATCGAATAACAAAGGGTCAGGGATGCTGCATAAACGCACAGACGGATGCATCAGACGGCAACGAAACCGGTGTTAATTTGAAGCGCAGATGCATAGCTAGTGAACGCGCGTGTTTGGGACGACGTGGGTATGGATGCATGGGCGCATCAGTCGATCGAAATATGGGTACCCAAATATTTAACATTAAATCAGGATTTAATAATACCTATTAAATCGAATAACAAGGGGTCAGGGATGCTGCATAAACGCACAGACGGATGCATCGGACGGCAACGAAATCGGTGTTAATTTGAAGCGCAGATGCATAACTAGTGAACGCGAGTGTTTGGGACGACGTGGGTATGGATGCTTGGGCGCAAGAGTCGATCGAAAAATGGGTACCCAAAATATTTAACATTAAATCAGGATTAAATTATTCCTATTAAATCGAATAACAAGGGGTCAGGGATGCTGCATAAACGCACAGACGGATGCATCAGACGGCAACGAAACCGGTGTTAATGTGAAGCGCAGATGCATAGCTAGTGAACGCGCGTGTTTGGGACGACGTGGGTATGGATGCATGGGCGCATCATGCGATCGAAAAATGGGTACCCAAAATATTTAACATTAAATCAGGATTAAATAATTCCTATTAAATCGAATAACAAGGGGTCAGGGATGCTGCATAAACGCACAGACGGATGCATCAGACGGCAACGAAACCGGTGTTAATTTGAAGCGCAGATGCATAGCTAGTGAACGCGCGTGTTTGGGACGACGTGGGTATGGATGCATGGGCGCATCAGTCGATCGAAAAATGGGTACCCAAAATAATTAACATTAATTCAGGATTAAATAATTCCTATTAAATCTAATAACAAGGGGTCAGGGTTGCTGCATAAACGCACAGACGGATGCATCAGACGGCAACGAAACCGGTGTTAAATTGAAGCGCAGATGCCTAGCTAGTGAACGCGCGTATTTGGGACGACGTGGGTATGGATGCATGGGCGCATCAGTCGATCGAAAAATGGGTACCCAAAATATTTAACATTAAATCAGGATTAAATAATTCCTATTAAATCGAATAACAAGGGGTCAGGGATGCTGCATAAACGCACAGACGGATGCATCAGACGGCAACAAAACCGGTGTTAATTTGAAGCGCAGATGCATAGCTAGTGAACGCGCGTGTTTGGGACGACGTGGGTATGGATGCATGAGCGCATCAGTCGATCGAAAAATGGGTACCCAAAATATTTAATATTAAATCAGGATTAAATAATTCCTATTAAATCGAATAACAAGGGGTCAGGGATGCTGCATAAACGCACAGACGGATGCATCAGACGGCAACGAAACCGGTGTTAATTTGAAGCGCAGATGCATAGCTAGTGAACGCGCGTGTTTGGGACGACGTGGGTATGGATGCATGGGCGCATCATGCGATCGAAAAATGGGTACCCAAAATATTTAACATTAAATCAGGATTAAATAATTCCTATTAAATCGAATAACAAGGGGTCAGGCGCATCAGTCGATCGAAAAATGGGTACCAAAAATATTTAACATTAAATCAGGATAAAATATTTCCTATTAAATCGAATAACAAGGGGTCAGGGATGCTGCATAAACGCAAAGACAGATGCATCAGACGGCAACGAAACCGGTGTTAATTTGAAGCGCAGATACAAAGCTAGTGAACGCGCGTGTTTGGGACGACGTGGGTATGGATGCATGGGCGCATCAGTCGATCGAAAAATGGGTACCCAAAATATTTAACATTAAATCAGGTTTAAATAATTCCTATTTAATCGAATAACAAGGGGTCAGGGATGCTGTATAAACGCACAGACGGATGCATCAGACGGCAACGAATCCGGTGTTAATTTGAAGCGCAGATGCATAGCTAGTGAACGCGCGTGTTTGGGACGACGTGGGTATGGATGCATGGGCGCATCAGTCGATCGAAAAATGGGTACCCAAAATATTTAACATTAAATCAGGATTAAATAATTCCTATTAAATCGAATAACAAGGGGTCAGGGATGCTGCATAAACGCACAGACGGATGCATCAGACGGCAACGAAACCGGTGTTAATTTGAAGCGCAGATGCATAGCTAGTGAACGCGCGTGTTTGGGACGACGTGGGTATGGATGCATGGGCGCATCAGTCGATCGAAAAATGGGTACCCAAAATATTTAACATTAAATCAGGATTAAATAATTCCTATTTAATCGAATAACAAGGGGTCAGGGATGCTGCATAAACGCACAGACGGATGCATCAGACGGCAACGAAACCGGTGTTAATTTGAAGCGCAGATGCATAGCTAGTGAACGCGCGTGTTTGGGACGACGTTGGTATGGATGCATGGGCGCATCAGTCGATGGAAAAATGGGTACCCAAAATATTTAACATTTAATCAGGATTAAATAATTCCTATTAAATCGAATAACAAGGGGTCAGGGATGCTGCATAAACGCACAGACGGATGCATCAGACGGCAACGAAACCGGTGTTAATTTGAAGCGCAGATGCATAGCTAGTGAACGCGCGTGTTTGGGACGACGTGGGTATGGATGCATGGGCGCATCAGTCGATCGAAAAATGGGTACCCAAAATATTTAACATTAAATCAGGATTAAATAATTCCTATTAAATCTAATAACAAGGGGTCAGGGTTGCTGCATAAACGCACAGACGGATGCATCAGACGGCAACGAAACCGGTGTTAAATTGAAGCGCAGATGCCTAGCTAGTGAACGCGCGTATTTGGGACGACGTGGGTATGGATGCATGGGCGCATCAGTCGATCGAAAAATGGGTACCCAAAATATTTAACATTAAATCAGGATTAAATAATTCCTATTAAATCGAATAACAAGGGGTCAGGGATGCTGCATAAACGCACAGACGGATGCATCAGACGGCAACAAAACCGGTGTTAATTTGAAGCGCAGATGCATAGCTAGTGAACGCGCGTGTTTGGGACGACGTGGGTATGGATGCATGAGCGCATCAGTCGATCGAAAAATGGGTACCCAAAATATTTAATATTAAATCAGGATTAAATAATTCCTATTAAATCGAATAACAAGGGGTCAGGGATGCTGCATAAACGCACAGACGGATGCATCAGACGGCAACGAAACCGGTGTTAATTTGAAGCGCAGATGCATAGCTAGTGAACGCGCGTGTTTGGGACGACGTGGGTATGGATGCATGGGCGCATCATGCGATCGAAAAATGGGTACCCAAAATATTTAACATTAAATCAGGATTAAATAATTCCTATTAAATCGAATAACAAGGGGTCAGGCGCATCAGTCGATCGAAAAATGGGTACCAAAAATATTTAACATTAAATCAGGATAAAATATTTCCTATTAAATCGAATAACAAGGGGTCAGGGATGCTGCATAAACGCAAAGACAGATGCATCAGACGGCAACGAAACCGGTGTTAATTTGAAGCGCAGATACAAAGCTAGTGAACGCGCGTGTTTGGGACGACGTGGGTATGGATGCATGGGCGCATCAGTCGATCGAAAAATGGGTACCCAAAATATTTAACATTAAATCAGGTTTAAATAATTCCTATTTAATCGAATAACAAGGGGTCAGGGATGCTGTATAAACGCACAGACGGATGCATCAGACGGCAACGAATCCGGTGTTAATTTGAAGCGCAGATGCATAGCTAGTGAACGCGCGTGTTTGGGACGACGTGGGTATGGATGCATGGGCGCATCAGTCGATCGAAAAATGGGTACCCAAAATATTTAACATTAAATCAGGATTAAATAATTCCTATTAAATCGAATAACAAGGGGTCAGGGATGCTGCATAAACGCACAGACGGATGCATCAGACGGCAACGAAACCGGTGTTAATTTGAAGCGCAGATGCATAGCTAGTGAACGCGCGTGTTTGGGACGACGTGGGTATGGATGCATGGGCGCATCAGTCGATCGAAAAATGGGTACCCAAAATATTTAACATTAAATCAGGATTAAATAATTCCTATTTAATCGAATAACAAGGGGTCAGGGATGCTGCATAAACGCACAGACGGATGCATCAGACGGCAACGAAACCGGTGTTAATTTGAAGCGCAGATGCATAGCTAGTGAACGCGCGTGTTTGGGACGACGTGGGTATGGATGCATGCGCGCATCAGTCGATCGAAAAATGGGTACCCAAAATATTTAACATTAAATCAGGATTAAATAATTCCTACTAAATCGAATAACAAGGGGTCAGGGATGCTGCATAAACGTACAGACGGATGCATCAGACGGCAACGAAACCGTTGTTAATTTGAAGCGCAGATACAAAGCTAGTAAACGCGCGTGTTTGGGACGACGTGGGTATGGATGCATGGGCGCATCAGTCGATCGAAAAATGGGTACCCAAAATATTTAACATTAAATCAGGATTAAATAATTCCTATTAAATCGAATAACAAGGGGTCAGGGATGCTGTATAAACGCACAGACGGATGCATCAGACGGCAACTAAACCGTTGTTAATTTGAAACGCAGATGCATAGCTAGTGAACGCTTGTGTTTGGAACGACGTAGGTATGGATGCATGGGCGCATCAGTCGATCGAAAAATGGGTGCCCAAAATATTTAACATTAAATCAGAAATAAATAATTCCTATTAAATCGAATAACAAGGGGTCAGGGATGCTGCATAAACGCACAGACGGATGCATCAGACGGCAACGAAACCGGTGTTAATTTGAAGCGCAGATGCATAACTAGTGAACGCGCGTGTTTGGGACGACGTGGGTATTGATGCATGGGCGCATCAGTCGATCGAAAAATGGGTACCCAAAATATTTAACATTAAATCAGGATTAAATAATTCCTATTAAATCGAATAACAAGGGGTCAGGGATGCTGCATAAACGCACAGACGGATGCATTAGACGGCAACGACACCGTTGTTAATTTGAAGCGCAGATGCATAGCTGGTGAACGCACGTGTTTGGGACGACGTCGGTATTGATGCATGGGCGCATCAGTCGATGGAAAAATGGATACCTAAAATATTTAACATTAAATCAGAATTAAATAATTCCTATTAAATCGAATAACAAGGGGTCAGGGTTGCTGCATAAACGAACAGACGGATGCATCAGATGGCAACGAAACCGGTGTTAATTTGAAGCGCAGATGCATAGCTAGTGAACGCGCGTGTTTGGGACGACGTGGGTATGGATGCATGGGCGCATCAGTCGATCGAAAAATGGGTACCCAAAATATCTAACATTAAATCAGGATTAAATAATTCCTATTAAATCGAATAACAAGGTGTTAGGGATGCTGCATAAACGCACAGACGGATGCATCAGACGGCAACGAAACCGGTGTTAATTTGAAGCGCAGATGCATAGCTAGTGAACGCGCGTGTTTGGGACGACGTTGGTATGGATGCATGGGCGCATCAGTCGATGGAAAAATGGGTACCCAAAATATTTAACATTTAATCAGGATTAAATAATTCCTATTAAATCGAATAACAAGGGGTCAGGGATGCTGCATAAACGCACAGACGGATGCATCAGACGGCAACGAAACCGGTGTTAATTTGAAGCGCAGATGCATAGCTAGTGAACGCGCGTGTTTGGGACGACGTGGGTATGGATGCATGGGCGCATCAGTCGATGGAAAAATGGGTACCCAAAATATTTAACATTCCTATTAAATCGAATAACAAGGGGTCGGGGATGCTGCATAAATGCACAGACGGATGCATCAGACGGCAACGAAACCGGTGTTTATTTGAAGCGCAGATGCATAGCTAGTGAACGCGCGTGTTTGGGACGACGTGGGTATGGATGCATGGGCGCATCAGTCGATCGAAATATGGGTACCCAAATATTTAACATTAAATCAGGATTAATTAATACCTATTAAATCGAATAACAAGGGGTCAGGGATGCTGCATAAACGCACAGACGGATGCATCAGACGGCAACGAAACCGGTGTTAATTTGAAGCGCAGATGCATAGCTAGTGAACGCAAGTGTTTGGGACGACGTGGGTATGGATGCTTGGGCGCAAGAGTGGATCGAAAAATGGGTACCCAAAATATTTAACATTAAATCAGGATTAAATTATTCCTATTAAATCGAATAACAAGGGGTCAGGGATGCTGCATAAACGCAAAGACGGATGCATCAGACGGCAACGAAACCGGTGTTAATTTGAAGTGCAGATGCATAGCTAGTGAACGCGCGTGTTTGGGACGACGTGGGTATGGATGCATGGGCGCATCAGTCGATCGAAAAATGGGTACCCAAAATATTTAACATTAAATCAGGATTAAATAATTCCTATTAAATCGAATAACAAGGGGTCAGGGATGCTGCATAAACGCACAGACGGATGCATCAGACGGCAACGAAACCGGTGTTAATTTGAAGCGCAGATGCATAGCTAGTGAACGCGCGTGTTTTGGACGACGTGGGTATGGATGCATGGGCGCATCAGTCGATCGAAAAATGGGTACCCAAAATAATTAACATTAATTCAGGATTAAATAATTCCTATTTAAATCTAATAACAAGGGGTCAGGGATGCTGCATAAACGCACAGACGGATGCATCAGACGGCAACAAAACCGGTGTTAATTTGAAGCGCAGATGCATAGCTAGTGAACGCGCGTGTTTGGGACGACGTGGGTATGGATGCATGAGCGCATCAGTCGATCGAAAAATGGGTACCCAAAATATTTAATATTAAATCAGGATTAAATAATTCCTATTAAATCAAATAACAAGGGGTCAGGGATGCTGCATAAACGCACAGACGGATGCATCAGACGGCAAGGAAACCGGTGTTAATTTGAAGCGCAGATGCATAGCTAGTGAACGCGCGTGTTTGGGACGACGTGGGTATGGATGCATGGGCGCATCAGTCGATCGAAAAATGGTTACCCAAAATATTTAACATTAAATCAGGATTAAATAATTTCCATTAAATCGAATAACAAGGGGTCAGGCGCATCAGTCGATCGAAAAATGGGTACCCAAAATATTTAACATTAAATCAGGATTAAATAATTCCTATTAAATCGAATAAGAAGGGGTCAGGGATGCTGCATAAACGCACAGACGGATGCATCAGACGGCAACGAAACCGGTGTTAATTTGAAGCGCAGATGCATAGCTAGTGAACGCGCGTGTTTGGGACGACGTGGGTATGGATGCATGGGGGCATCAGTCGATCGAAAAATGGGTACCCAAAATATTTAAAATTAAATCAGGATAAAATAATTCCTATTAAATCGAATAACAAGGGGTCAGGGATGCTGCATAAACACAAAGACGGATGCATCAGACGGCAACGAAACCGGTGTTAATTTGAAACGCAGATACAAAGCTAGTGAACGCGCGTGTTTGGGACAACGTGGGTATGGATGCATGGGCGCATCAGTCGATCGAAAAATGGGTACCCAAAATATTTAACATTAAATCAGGATTAAATAATTCCTATTTAATCGAATAACAAGGGGTCAGGGATGCTGTATAAACGCACAGACGGATGCATCAGACGGCAACGAATCCGGTGTTAATTTGAAGCGCAGATGCATAGCTAGTGAACGCGCGTGTTTGGGACGACGTGGGTATGGATGCATGGGCGCAAAAGTCGATCGAAAAATGGGTACCCAAAATATTTAACATTAAATCAGGATTAAATAATTCCTATTAAATCGAATAACAAGGGGTCAGGGATGCTGCATAAACGCACAGACGGATGCATCAGACGGCAACGAAACCGGTGTTAATTTGAAGCGCAGATGCATAGCTAGTGAACGCGCGTGTTTGGGACGACGTGGGTATGGATGCATGGGCGCATCAGTCGATCGAAAAATGGGTACCCAAAATATTTAACATTAAATCAGGATTAAATAATTCCTATTAAATCGAATAACAAGGGGTCAGGCGCATCAGTCGATCGAAAAATGGGTACCAAAAATATTTAACATTAAATCAGGATAAAATAATTCCTATTAAATCGAATAACAAGGGGTCAGGGATGCTGCATAAACGCAAAGACAGATGCATCAGACGGCAACGAAACCGGTGTTAATTTGAAGCGCAGATACAAAGCTAGTGAACGCGCGTGTTTGGGACGACGTGGGTATGGATGCATGGGCGCATCAGTCGATCGAAAAATGGGTACCCAAAATATTTTACATTAAATCAGGTTTAAATAATTCCTATTTAATCGAATAACAAGGGGTCAGGGATGCTGTATAAACGTACAGACGGATGCATCAGACGGCAACGAATCCAGTGTTAATTTGAAGCGCAGATGCATAGCTAGTGAACGCGCGTGTTTGGGACGACGTGGGTATGGATGCATGGGCGCATCAGTCGATCGAAAAATGGGTACCCAAAATATTTAACATTAAATCAGGATTAAATAATTCCTATTAAATCGAATAACAAGGGGTCAGGGATGCTGCATAAACGCACAGACGGATGCATCAGACGGCAACGAAACCGGTGTTAATTTGAAGCGCAGATGCATAGCTAGTGAACGCGCGTGTTTGGGACGACGTGGGTATGGATGCATGGGCGCATCAGTCGATCGAAAAATGGGTACCCAAAATATTTAACATTAAATCAGGATTAAATAATTCCTATTTAATCGATTAACAAGGGGTCAGGGATGCTGCGTAAACGCACAGACGGATGCATCAGACGGCAACGAATCCGGTGTTAATTTGAAGCGCAGATGCATAGCTAGTGAACGCGCGTGTTTGGGACGACGTGGGTATGGATGCATGGGCGCATCAGTCGATCGAAAAATGGGTACCCAAAATATTTAACATTAAATCAGGATTAAATAATTCCTACTAAATCGAATAACAAGGGGTCAGGGATGCTGCATAAACGTACAGACGGATGCATCAGACGGCAACGAAACCGTTGTTAATTTGAAGCGCAGATACATAACTAGTGAACGCGCGTGTTTGGGACGACGTGGGTATTGATGCAAGGGCGCATCAGTCGATCGAAAAATGGGTACCCAAAATATTTAACATTAAATCAGGATTAAATAAATCCTATTAAATCGAATAACAAGTCGTCAGGGATGCTGCATAAACGCACAGACGGATGCATTAGACGGCAACGAAACCGTTGTTAATTTGAAGCGCAGATGCATAGCTAGTGAACGCACGTGTTTGGGACGACGTCGGTATTGATGCATGGGCGCATCAGTCGATGGAAAAATGGATACCTAAAATATTTAACATTAAATCAGAATTAAATAATTCCTATTAAATCGAATAACAAGGGGTCAGGGTTGCTGCATAAACGAACAGACGGATGCATCAGATGGCAACGAAACCGGTGTTAATTTGAAGCGCAGATGCATAGCTAGTGAACGCGCGTGTTTGGGACGACGTGGGTATGGATGCATGGGCGCATCAGTCGATCGAAAAATGGGTACCCAAAATATCTAACATTAAATCAGGATTAAATAATTCCTATTAAATCGAATAACAAGGGGTTAGGGATGCTGCATAAACGCACAGACGGATTCATCAGACGGCAACGAAACCGGTGTTAATTTAAAGCGCAGATGCATAGCTAGTGAACGCGCGTGTTTGGGACGACGTTGGTATGGATGCATGGGCGCATCAGTCGATGGAAAAATGGGTACCCAAAATATTTAACATTAAATCAGGATTAAATAATTCCTATTAAATCGAATAACAAGGGGTCAGGGATGCTGCATAAACGCACAGACGGATGCATCAGACGGCAACGAAACCGGTGTTAATTTGAAGCGCAGATGCATAGCTAGTGAACGCGCGTGTTTGGAACGACGTGGGTATGGATGCATGGGCGCATCAGTCGATGGAAAAATGGGTACCCAAAATATTTAACATTCCTATTAAATCGAATAACAAGGGTCAGGGATGCTGCATAAATGCACAGACGGATGCATCAGACGGCAACGAAACCGGTGTTAATTTGAAGCGCAGATGCATAGCTAGTGAACGCGCGTGTTTGGGACGACGTGGGTATGGATGCATGGGCGCATCAGTCGATCGAAATATGGGTACCCAAATATTTAACATTAAATCAGGATTAATTAATACCTATTAAATCGAATAACAAGGGGTCAGGGATGCTGCATAAACGCACAGACGGATGCATCAGACGGCAACGAAACCGGTGTTAATTTGAAGCGCAGATGCATAGCTAGTGAACGCGAGTGTTTGGGACGACGTGGGTATGGATGCTTGGGCGCAAGAGTGGATCGAAAAATGGGTACCCAAAATATTTAACATTAAGTCAGGATTA
The DNA here is from genome assembly GCA_948146395.1 of Fragum whitleyi. Taxonomy (NCBI): domain Eukaryota; kingdom Metazoa; phylum Mollusca; class Bivalvia; order Cardiida; family Cardiidae; genus Fragum; species Fragum whitleyi. The sequence continues at coordinate 4,529,298 of OX411557.1, forward strand.
AATTATTCCTATTAAATCGAATAACAAGGGGTCAGGGATGCTGCATAAACGCAAAGACGGATGCATCAGACGGCAACGAAACCGGTGTTAATTTGAAGTGCAGATGCATAGCTAGTGAACGCGCGTGTTTGGGACGACGTGGGTATGGATGCATGGGCGCATCAGTCGATCGAAAAATGGGTACCCAAAATATTTAACCTTAATACAGGATTAAATAATTCCTATTAAATCGAATAACAAGGGGTCAGGGATGCTGCATAAACGCACAGACGGATGCATCAGACGGCAACAAAACCGGTGTTAATTTGAAGCGCAGATGCATAGCTAGTGAACGCGCGTGTTTGGGACGACGTGGGTATGGATGCATGGGCGCATCAGTCGATCGAAAAATGGGTACCCAAAATAATTTACATTAATTCAGGATTAAATAATTCCTATTAAATCTAATAACAAGAGGTCAGGGATGCTGCATAAACGCACAGACGGATGCATCAGACGGCAACGAAACCGGTGTTAATTTGAAGCACAGATGCATAGCTAGTGAACGCGCGTGTTTGGGACGACGTGGGTATGGATGCATGGCGCATCAGTCGCTAGAAAAATGGGTACCCAAAATATTTAACATTAAATCAGGATAAAAGAATTCCTATTAAATCGAATAACAAGGGGTCAGGGATGCTGCATAAACGCACAGACGGATGCATCAGACGGCAACAAAACCGGTGTTAATTTGAAGCGCAGATGCATAGCTAGTGAACGCGCGTGTTTGGGACGACGTGGGTATGGATGCATGAGGTCATCAGTCGATCGAAAAATGGGTACCCAAAATATTTAATATTAAATCAGGATTAAATAATTCCTATTAAATAAAATAACAAGGGGTCAGGGATGCTGCATAAACGCACAGACGGATGCATCAGACGGCAACGAAACCGGTGTTAATTTGAAGCGCAGATGCATAGCTAGTGAACGCGCGTGTTTGGGACGACGTGGGTATGGATGCATGGGCGCATCAGTCGATCGAAAAATGGTTACCAAAAATATTTAACATTAAATCAGGATTAAATAATTCCTATTAAATCGAATAACAAGGGGTCAGGCGCATCAGTCGATCAAAAAATGGGTACCCAAAATATTTAACATTAAATAAGGATTAAATAATTCCTATTAAATCGAATAACAAGGGGTCAGGGATGCTGCATAAACGCACAGACGGATGCATCAGACGGCAACGAAACCGGTGTTAATTTGAAGCGCAGATGCATAGCTAGTGAACGCGCGTGTTTGGGACGACGTGGGTATGGATGCATGGGCGCATCAGTCGATCGAAAAATGGGTACCCAAAATATTTAACATTAAATCAGGATGAAATAATTCCTATTAAATCGAATAACAAGGGGTCAGGGATGCTGCATAAACGCAAAGACGGATGCATCAGACGGCAACGAAACCGGTGTTAATTTGAAACGCAGATACAAAGCTAGTGAACGCGCGTGTTTGGGACGACGTGGGTATGGATGCATGGGCGCATCAGTCGATCGAAAAATGGGTACCCAAAATATTTAACATTAAATCAGGATTAAATAATTCCTATTTAATCGAATAACAAGGGGTCAGGGATGCTGTATAAACGCACAGACGGATGCATCAGACGGCAACGAATCCGGTGTTAATTTGAAGCGCAGATGCATAGCTAGTGAACGCGCGTGTTTGGGACGACGTGGGTATGGATGCATGGGCGCATCAGTCGATCGAAAAATGGGTATCCAAAATATTTAACATTAAATCAGGATTAAATAATTCCTATTAAATCGAATAACAAGGGGTCAGGGATGCTGCATAAACGTACAGACGGATGCATCAGACGGCAACGAAACCGGTGTTAATTTGAAGCGCAGATACAAAGCTAGTAAACGCGCTTGTTTGGGACGACGTGGGTATGGATGCATGGGCGCATCAGTCGATCGAAAAATGGGTACCCAAAATATTTAACATTAAATCAGGATTAAATAATTCCTATTAAATCGAATAACAAGGGGTCAGGGATGCTGTATAAACGCACAGACGGATGCATCAGACGGCAACGAATCCGGTGTTAATTTGAAGCGCAGATGCATAGCTAGTGAACGCGCGTGTTTGGGACGACGTGGGTATGGATGCATGGGCGCATCAGTTGATCGAAAAATGGGTACCCAAAATATTTAACATTAAATCAGGATTAAATAATTCCTTTTAAATCGAATAACAAGGGGTCAGGGATGCTGCATAAACGCACAGACGGATGCATCAGACGGCAACGAAACCGGTGGTAATTTGAAGCGCAGATGCATAGCTAGTGAACGCGTACCCAAAATATTTAACATTAAATCAGGATTAAATAATTCCTTTTAAATCGAATAACAAGGGGTCAGGGATGCTGCATAAACGCACAGACGGATGCATCAGACGGCAACGAAACCGGTGATAATTTGAACCGCAGATGCATAGCTAGTGAACGCGCGTGTTTGGGACGACGTGGGTATGGATGCATGGGCGCATCAGTCGATCGAAAAATGGGTACCCAAAATATTTAACATTAAATCAGGATTAAATAATTCCTATTAAATCGAATAACAAGGGGTCAGGGATGCTGCATAAACGCACAGACGGATGCATCAGACGGCAACGAAACCGGTGTTAATTTGAAGCGCAGATGCATAGCTAGTGAACGCGCGTGTTTGGGACGACGTGGGTATGGATGCATGGGCGCATCAGTCGATCGAAAAATGGGTACCCAAAATATTTAACATTAAATCAGGATAAAATAATTCCTATTAAATCGAATAACAAGGGGTCAGGGATGCTGCATAAACGCAAAGACGGATGCATCAGACGGCAACGAAACCGGTGTTAATTTGAAACGCAGATACAAAGCTAGTGAACGCGCGTGTTTGGGACGACGTGGGTATGGATGCATGGGCGCATCAGTCGATCGAAAAATGGGTACCCAAAATATTTAACATTAAATCAGGATTAAATAATTCCTATTTAATCGAATAACAAGGGGTCAGGGATGCTGTATAAACGCACAGACGGATGCATCAGACGGCAACGAATCCGGTGTTAATTTGAAGCGCAGATGCATAGCTAGTGAACGCGCGTGTTTGGGACGACGTGGGTATGGATGCATGGGCGCATCAGTCGATCGAAAAATGGGTATCCAAAATATTTAACATTAAATCAGGATTAAATAATTCCTATTAAATCGAATAACAAGGGGTCAGGGATGCTGCATAAACGTACAGACGGATGCATCAGACGGCAACGAAACCGGTGTTAATTTGAAGCGCAGATACAAAGCTAGTAAACGCGCTTGTTTGGGACGACGTGGGTATGGATGCATGGGCGCATCAGTCGATCGAAAAATGGGTACCCAAAATATTTAACATTAAATCAGGATTAAATAATTCCTATTAAATCGAATAACAAGGGGTCAGGGATGCTGTATAAACGCACAGACGGATGCATCAGACGGCAACGAATCCGGTGTTAATTTGAAGCGCAGATGCATAGCTAGTGAACGCGCGTGTTTGGGACGACGTGGGTATGGATGCATGGGCGCATCAGTTGATCGAAAAATGGGTACCCAAAATATTTAACATTAAATCAGGATTAAATAATTCCCATTTAATCAAATAACAAGGGGTCAGGGGTGCTGCATAAACGCACAGACGGATGCATCAGACGGCAACGAAACCGGTGTTAATTTGAAGCGCAGATGCATAGCTAGTGAACGCACGTGTTTGGGACGACGTGGGTATGGATGCATGGGCGCATTAGTCGATCGACAATTGGTACCCAACATATTTAACATTTAATCAGGATTAAATAATTCCTATTAAATCGAATAACAAGGGGTCAGGGATGCTGCATAAACGCACAGACGGATGCATCAGACGGCAACGAAACCGGTGTTAATTTGAAGCGCAGATTCATAGCTAGTGAAAGCGCTTGTTTGGGACGACGTGGGTATGGATGCAAGGGCGCATCAGTCGATCGAAAAATGGGTACCCAAAATATTTAACATTAAATCAGGATTAAATAATTCCTTTTAAATCGAATAACAAGGGGTCAGGGATGCTGCATAAACGCACAGACGGATGCATCAGACGGCAACGAAACCGGTGGTAATTTGAAGCGCAGATGCATAGCTAGTGAACGCGTACCCAAAATATTTAACATTAAATCAGGATTAAATAATTCCTTTTAAATCGAATAACAAGGGGTCAGGGATGCTGCATAAACGCACAGACGGATGCATCAGACGGCAACGAAACCGGTGATAATTTGAACCGCAGATGCATAGCTAGTGAACGCGCGTGTTTGGGACGACGTGGGTATGGATGCATGGGCGCATCAGTCGATCGAAAAATGGGTACCCAAAATATTTAACATTAAATCAGGATTAAATAATTCCTATTAAATCGAATAACAAGGGGTCAGGGATGCTGCATAAACGCACAGACGGATGCATCAGACGGCAACGAAACCGGTGTTAATTTGAAGCGCAGATGCATAGCTAGTGAACGCGCGTGTTTGGGACGACGTGGGTATGCATGCATGGGCGGATCAGTCGATGGAAAAATGGGTACCCAAAATATTTAACATTAAATCAGAATTAAATCATTCCTATTAAATCGAAAAACAAGGGGTCAGGGATGCTGCATAAACGCACAGACGGATGCATCAGACGGCAACGAAACCGGTGTTAATTTGAAGCGCAGATGCATAGCTAGTGAACGCGCGTGTTTGGGACGACGTGGGTATGGATGCATAGGCGCATCAGTCGATCGAAAAATGGGTACCCAAAATATTTAACATTAAATCAGGATTAAATACTTCCTATTTAATCGAATAACAAGGGGTCAGGGATGCTGCATAAACGCACAGACGGATGCATCAGACGGCAACGAAACCGGTGTTAATTTGAAGCGCAGATGCATAGCTAGTGAACGCACGTGTTTGGGACGACGTGGGTATGGATGCATGGGCGCATCAGTCGATCGAAAAATGGGTACCCAAAATATTTAACATTAAATCAGGATTAAATAATTCCTTTTAAATCGAATAACAAGGGGTCAGGGATGCTGCATAAACGCAAAGACGGATGCATCAGACGGCAACGAAACCGGTGTTAATTTGAAGCGCAGATGCATAGCTAGTGAACGCGCGTGTTTGCAACGACGTGGGTAAAGATGCATGGGCGCATCAGTCAATCGAAAAATGGGTACCCAAAATATTTAAAATTAAATCAGGATTAAATAATTCCTTTTAAATCGAATAACAAGGGGTCAGGGATGCTGCATAAACGCAAAGACGGATGCATCAGACGGCAACGAAACCGGTGTTAATTTGAAGCGCAGATGCATAGCTAGTGAACGCGCGTGTTTGGGACGACGTGGGTATGGATGCATGGGCGCATCAGTCGATCGAAAAATGGGTACCCAAAATATTTAACATTAAATCAGGATTAAATAATTCCTATTAAATCGAATAACAAGGGGTCAGGGATGCTGCATAAACGCACAGACGGATGCATCAGACGGCAACGAAACCGGTGTTAATTTGAAGCGCAGATGCATTGCTAGTGAACGCGCGTGTTTAGGACGACGTGGGTATGGATGCATGGGCGCATCAGTCGTAGAAAAATGGGTACCCAAAATATTTAACATTAAATCAGGATTAAATAATTCCTATTAAATTGAATAACAAGGGGTCAGGGATGCTGCATAAACGCACAGACGGATGCATCAGACGGCAACGAAACCGGTGTTAATTTGAAGCGCAGATGCATAGCTAGTGAACGCGCGTGTTTGGGACGACGTGGGTATCGATGCATGGGCCCATCAGTCGATCGAAAAATGGGTACCCAAAATATTTAACATTAAATCAGGATTAAATAATTCCTATTAAATCGAATAACAAGGGGTCAGGGATGCTGCATAAACGCACAGAAGGATGCATCAGACGGCAACATAACCGGTGTTAATTTGAAGCGCAGATGCATAGCTAGTGAACGCGCGTGTTTGGGACGACGTGGGTATGGATGCATGGGCTTATCAGTCGATGGAAAAATGGGTATTCAAAATATTTAACATTAAATCAGGATTAAATAATTCCTATTAAATCGAAAAACAAGGGGTCAGGGATGCTGCATAAACGCACAGACGGATGCATCAGACGGCAACGAAACCGGTGTTAATTTGAAGCGCAGATGCATAGCTAGTGAACGCGCGTGTTTGGGACGACGTGGGTATGGATGCATGGGCGCATCAGTCGATCGAAAAATGGGTACCCAAAATATTAAACATTAAATCAGGATTAAATAATTCCTATTAAATCGAATAACAAGGGGTCAGGGATGCTGCATAAACGCAAAGACGGATGCATTAGACGGCAACGAAACCGGTGTTAATTTGAAGCGCAGATGCATAGCTAGTGAACGCGCGTGTTCGGGACGACGTGGGTATGGATGCATGGGCGCATCAGTCGATCGAAAAATGGGTACCCAATATTTTTAACATTAAATCAGGATTAAATAATTCCAATTAAATCGAATAACAAGGGGTCAGGGATGCTGCATAAACGCACAGACGGATGCATCAGACGGCAACAAAACCGGTGTTAATATGAAGCGCAGATGCATAGCTAGTGAACGCGCGTGTTTGGGACGACGTGGGTATGGATGCATGGGTTATCAGTCGATCGAAAAATGGGTACCCAAAATATTTAACATTAAATCAGGATTAAATAATTCCTATTTAATCGATTACAAGGGGTCAGGGATGCTGCATAAACGCACAGACGGATGCATCAGACGGCAACGAAACCGGTGATAATTTGAAGCGCAGATGCATAGCTAGTGAACGCGCTTGTTTGGGACGACGTGGGTATGGATGCACGGGCCCATCAGTCGATCGAAAAATGGGTACCCAAAATATTTAACATTAAATAAGGATTAATTAATTCCTATTAAATCGAATAACAAGGGGTCAGGGATGCTGCATAAACGCACAGACGGATGCATCAGACGGCAACGAAACCGGTGTTAATTTGAAGCGCAGATGCATAGCTATTGAACGCTTGTGTTTGGAACGACGTAGGTATGGATGCATGGGCGCATCAGTCGATCGAAAAATGGGTACCCAAAATATTTAACATTAAATCAGAATTAAATAATTCCTATTAAATCGAATAACAAGGGGTCAGGGATGCTGCATAAACGCAAAGACGGATGCATCAGACGGCAACGAAACCGGTGTTAATTTGAAGCGCAGATTCATAGCTAGTGAACGCGCGTGTTTGGGACGACGTGAGTATTGATGCATGTGCGCATCAGTCGATGGAAAAATGGGTACCAAAAATATTTAACATTAAATCAGGATTAAATAATTCCTATTAAATCGAATAACAAGGGGTCAGGGATGCTGCATAAACGCACAGACGGATGCATCAGACGGCAACGAAACCGGTGTTAATTTGAAGCGCAGATGCATAGCTAGTGAACGCGCGTGTTTGGGACGACGTCGGTATTGATGCATGGGCGCATCAGTCGATGGAAAAATGGATACCCAAAATATTTAACATTAAATCAGAATTAAATAATTCCTATTAAATCGAATAACAAGGGGTCAGGGATGCTGCATAAACGAACAGACGGATGCATCAGATGGCAACGAAACCGGTGTTAATTTGAAGCGCAGATGCATAGCTAGTGAACGCGCGTGTTTGGGACGACGTCGGTATGGATGCATGGGCGCATCAGTCGATCGAAAAATGGGTACCCAAAATATCTTACATTAAAACAGGATTAAATAATTCCTATTAAATCGAATAACAAGGGGTCAGGGATGATTTCGTTCACTAGCTATGCATCTGCGCTTCAAATTAACACCGGTTTTGTTGCCGTCTGATGCATCCGTCTGTGCGTTTATGCAGCATCCCTGACCCCTTGTTATTCGATTTAATAGGAATTATTTAATCCTGATTTAATGTTAAATATTTTGGGTACCCATTTTTCGATCGACTGATAGGCCCATGCATCCATACCCACGTCGTCCCAAACACGCGCGTTCACTAGCTATGCATCTGCGCTTCAAATTAACACCGGTTTCGTTGCCGTCTGATGCATCCGTCTGTGCGTTTATATAGCATCCCTGACCCCTTGTTATTCGAATTAATAGGAATTATTTAATCCTTATTTAATGTTTAATATTTTGGGTACCCATTTTTCGATCGACTGATGCGCCCATGCATCCATACCCACGTCGTCCCAAACACGCGCGTTCACTATTTTTGCATCTGCGCTTCAAATTATTACCGGTTTCGTTGCCGTCTTATGCATCCGTCTCTGCGTTTATGCAGCATCCCTGACCCCTTGTTATTCGATTTAATAGGAATTATTTAATCCTGGTTTAATGTTAATTTTTTTGGGTACCCATTTTTCGATCGACTGATGCGCCCATGCATCCATACCCACGTCGTCCCAAATACACGCGTTTGCTAGCTATGCTTCTGCGCTTTAAATTTACACCGGTTTCGTTGCCGTCTGATGCATCCGTCTGTGCGTTTATGCAGCATCCCTGACCCCTTGTTATTCGATTTAATAGGAATTATTTAATCCTGATTTAATGAAAAATATTTTGGATACCCATTTTTCGATCGACTGATGCGCCCATGCATCCATACCCACGTCGTCCCAAACACGCGCGTTCAATAGCTATGCATCTGCGCTTCAAATTAACACCGGTTTCGTTGCCGTCTGATGCATCCGTCTGTGCGTTTATGCAGCATCCCTGACCCCTTGTTATTCGATTTAATAGGAATTATTTAATCCTGATTTAATGTTAAATATTTTGGATACCCATTTTTCGATAGACTGATTCGCCCATGCATCCATACCCACGTCGTCCTAAACAAGCGCGTTCACTAGCTATGCATCTGTGCTTCAAATTAACACCGGTTTCGTTGCCGTCTGATGCATCCGTCTGTGCGTTTATGCAGCATCCCTGACCCCTTGTTATTCGATTTAATAGGAATTATTTAATCCTGATTTAATGTTAAATATTTTGGGTACCCATTTTTTCGATCGACTGATGCGCCCATGCATCCATACCCACGTCGTCCCAAACACGCGCGTTCACTAGCTATGCATCTGCGCTTCAAATTAACACCGGTTTCGTTGCCGTCTGATGCATCTGTCTGTGCGTTTATGCAGCATCCCTGACCCCTTGTTATTCGATTTAATAGGAATTATTTAATCCTGATTTAATGTTAAATATTTTGGGTACCCATTTTTCGATCGACTGATGCGCCCATGCATCCATACCCACGTCGTCCCAAACACGCGCGTTCACTAGCTATGCATCTGCGCTTCAAAATAACACCGGTTTCGTTGCCGTCTGATGCATCCGTCTGTGCGTTTATGCAGCATCCCAGACCCCTTGTTATTCGATTTAATAGGAATTATTTAATCCTGATTTAATGTTAAATATTTTGGGTACCCATTTTTCGATCGACTGATGCGCCCATGCATCCATACCCACGTCGTCCCAAACACGCGCGTTCACTTCATATGCATCTGCGCTTCAAATTAACACCGGTTTCGTTGCCGTCTGGTGCATCCGTCTGTGCGTTTATATAGCATCCCTGACCCCTTGTTATTCGATTTAATAGGAATTATTTAATCCTGATTTAATGTTTAATATTTTGGGTACCCATTTTTCGATCGACTGATGCGCCCATGCATCCATACCCACGTCGTCCCAAACACGCGCGTTCACTATTTATGCATCTGCGCTTCAAATTAACACCGGTTTCGTTGCCGTCTGATGCATCCGTTTGTGGGTTTATATAGCATCCCTGACCCCTCGTTATTCGATTTAATAGGAATTATTTAATCCTGATTTAATGTTTAATATTTTAGGTACCCATTTTTCGATCGACTGATGCGCCCATGCATCCATACCCTCGTCTTCCCAAACACGCGCGTTCACTAGCTATGCATCTGCGCTTCAAATTAACACCGGTTTCGTTGCCGTCTGATGCATCCGTCTGTGCGTTTATGCAGCATCCCTGACCCCTTGTTATTCGATTTAATAGGAATTATTTAATCCTGATTTATGTTAAATATTTTGGGTGCCCATTTTTTCGATCGACTGATGCGCCCATGCATCCATACCCACGTCGTCCCAAACACGCGCGTTCACTAGCTATGCATCTGCGCTTCAAATTAACACCGGTTTCGTTGCCGTCTGATGCATCCGTCTGTGCGTTTATGCAGCATCCCTGACCCCTTGTTATTCGATTTAATAGGAATTATTTAATCCTGATTTAATGTTAAATATTTTGGGTACCCATTTTTCGATCGACTGATGCGCCCATGCATCCATACCCACGTCGTCCCAAACACGCGCGTTCACTAGCTATGCATCTGTGCTTCAAAATAACACCGGTTTCGTTGCCGTCTGATGCATCCGTCTGTGCGTTTATGCAGCATCCCTGACCCCTTGTTATTCGATTTAATAGGAATTATTTAATCCTGATTTAATGTTAAATATTTTGGGTACCCATTTTTCGATCGACTGATGCGCCCATGCATCCATACCCACGTCGTCCCAAACACGCGCGTTCACTTCATATGCATCTGCGCTTCAAATTAACACCGGTTTCGTTGCCGTCTGGTGCATCCGTCTGTGCGTTTATATAGCATCCCTGACCCCTTGTTATTCGATTTAATAGGAATTATTTAATCCTGATTTAATGTTTAATATTTTGGGTACCCATTTTTCGATCGACTGATGCGCCCATGCATCCATACCCACGTCGTCCTAAACACGCGCGTTCACTATTTATGCATCTGCGCTTCAAATTAACACCGGTTTCGTTGCCGTCTAATGCATCCGTCTGTGCGTTTATGTAGCATCCCGACCCCTTGTTATTCGATTTAATAGGAATTATTTAATCCTAATTTAATGAAAAATATTTTGGGTACCCATTTTTCGATCGACTGATGCGCCCATGCATCCATACCCACGTCGTCCCAAACACGCGCGTTCACTAGCTATGCATCTGCGCTTCAAATTAACACCGCTTTCGTTGCCGTCTGATGCATCCGTCTGTGCGTTTATGCAGCATCCCTGACCCTTGTTATTCGATTTAATAGGAATTATTTAATCCTGATTTAATGTTTAATATTTTGGGTACCCATTTTTCCATCGACTGATGCGCCCATGCATCTATACCCTCGTCGTCCCAAACACGCGCGTTCACTAGCTATGCATCTGCGCTTCAAATTAACACCGGTTTCGTTGCCGTCTGATGCATCCGTCTGTGCGTTTATGCAGCATCCCTGACCCCTTGTTATTCGATTTAATAGGAATTATTTAATCCTGATTTAATGTTAAATATTTTTGGTACCCATTTTTCGATAGACTGATGCGCCCATGCATCCATACCCACGTCGTCCCAAACACGCGCGTTCGCTTCATATGCATCTGCGCTTCAAATTAACACCGGTTTCGTTGCCGTCTGATGCATCCGTCTGTGCGTTTATGCAGCATCCCTGACCCCTTGTTATTCAATTTAATAGGAATTATTTAATCCTGATTTAATGTTAAATATTTTGGGTACCAATTTTTCGATCGACTGATGCGCCCATGCATCCATACCCACGTCGTCCCAAACACGCGCGTTCACTAGCTATGCATCTGTACTTCAAATTAACACCGGTTTCGTTGCCGTCTGATGCATCAGTCTGCGCGTTTATGCAGCATCCCTGACCCCTTGTTATTCGATTTAATAGGAATTATTTAATCCTGATTTAATGTTAAATATTTTGGGTACCCATTTTTTGATCGACTGATGCGCCCATGCATCCATACCCACGTCGTCCCAAACAAGCGCGTTCACTAGCTGTGCATCTGCGCTTCAAATTAACACCGGTTTCGTTGCCGTCTGATGCATCCGTCTGTGCGTTTATGCAGCATCCCTGACCCCTTTTTATTCGATTTAATAGGAATTATTTAATCCTGATTTAATGTTAAATATTTTGGGTACCCATTTTTCGATCGACTGATGCGCCCATGCATCCATACCCACGTCGTCCCAGACACGCGCGTTCACTAGCTATGCATCTGCGCTTCAAATTAACACCGGTTTCGTTGCCGTCTGATGCATCCGTCTGTGCGTTTATGCAGCATCCCTGACCCCTTGTTATTTGATATAATAGGAATCATTTAATCCTGATTTAATGTTTAATATTTTGGCTGCCCATTTTTCGATCGACTGATGCGCCCATGCATCCATACCCACGTCGTCCCAAACACGCGCGTTCACTAGCTATGCATCTGCGCTTCAAATTAACACCGGTTTCGTTGCCGTCTGATGCATCCGTCTGTGCGTTTATGCAGCATCCCTGACCCCTTGTTATTCGATTTAATAGGAATTATCTAATCCTGATTTAATGTTAAATATTATGGTTACCCATTTTTCGATCGACTGATGCGCCCATGCATCCATACCCACGTCGTCCCAAACACGCGCGTTCACTTCATATGCATCTGCGCTTCTAATTAACACCGGTTTCGTTGCCGTCTGATGCATCCGTCTGTGCGTTTATGCAGCATCCCTGACCCATTGTTATTCGATTTAATAGGAATTATTTAATCCTGATTTAATGTTAAATATTTTGGGTACCCATTTTTCGATCGACTGATGCGCCCATGCATCCATACCCACGTCGTCCCAAACACGCGTGTTCACTAGCTATGCATCTGCGCTTTAAATTAACACCGGTTTCGTTGCCGTCTGATGCATCCGTCTGTGCGTTTATGCAGCATCCCTGACCCCTTGTTATTCGATTTAATAGGAATTATCTAATCCTGATTTTATGTTAAATATTATGGGTACCCATTTTTCGATCGACTGATGCGCCCATGCATCGATACCCACGTCGTCCCAAAGACGCGCGTTCACTAGCTATGCATCTGCGCTTCAAATTAACACCGGTTTCGTTGCTGTGTGATGCATCCGTCTGTGCGATTATGCAGCATTCCTGACCCCTTGTTATTCGATTTAATAGGAATTATTTAATCCTAATTTAATGAAAAATATTTTGGGTACCCATTTTTCGATCGACTGATGCGCCCATGCATCCATACCCACGTCGTCCCAAATACGCGCGTTCACTATTTATGCATCTCCGCTTCAAATTAACACCGGTTTCGTTGCCGTCTGATGTATCCGTCTGTGCGTATATGCAGCATCCCTGACCCCTTGTTATTCGATTTAATAGGAATTATTTAATCCTGATTTAATGTTAAATATTTTTGGTACCCATTTTTCGATAGACTGATGCGCCCATGCATCCATACCCACATCGTCCCAATTACGCGCGTTCGCTTCATATGCATCTGCGCTTCAAATTAACACCGGTTTCGTTGCCGTCTGATGCATCCGTCTGTGCGTTTATGCAGCATCCCTGACCCCTTGTTATTCAATTTAATAGGAATTATTTAATCCTGATTTAATGTTAAATATTTTGGGTACCCATTTTTCTACGACTGATGCGCCCATGCATCCATACCCACGTCGTCCCAAACACGCGCGTTCACTAGCAATGCATCTGCGCTTCAAATTAACACCGGTTTCGTTGCCGTCTGATGCATCCGTCTGTGCGTTTATGCAGCATCCCTGACCCCTTGTTATTCGATTTAATAGGAATTATTTAATCCTGATTTAATGTTAAATATTTTGGGTACCCATTTTTCGATCGACTGATGCGCCCATGCATCGATACCCACGTCGTCCCAAACACGCGCGTTCACTAGCTATGCATCTGCGCTTCAAATTAACACTGGTTTCGTTGCCGTCTGATGCATCCGTCTGTGCGTTTATGCAGCATCCCTGACCCCTTGTTATTCGATTTAATAGGAATTAATTAATCCTGATTTAATGTTAAATATTTTGGGTACCCATTTTTCGATCGACTGATGCGCCCATGCATCCATACCCAGGTCTTCCCAAACACACGCGTTCACTAGCTATGCATCTGCGCTTCAAATTAACACCGGTTTCGTTGCCGAGTTATGCATCCGTCTGTGCAATTATGCAGCATCCCTGACCCCTTGTTATTCGATTTAATAGGAATTATTTAATGCTGATTTAATGTTAAATATTTTGGGTACCCATTTTTCGATCGACTGATGCACCCGTGCATCCATACCCACGTCCTCTCAAAAACGCGCGTTCACTAGCTATGCATCTGCGCTTCAAATTAAAACCGGTTTCGTTGCCGTCTAATGCATCCGTCTGTGCGTTTATGCAGCATCCCTGACCCCTTGTTATTCGATTTAATAGGAATTATTTAATTCTGATTTAATGTTAAATATTTTGGGTACCCATTTTTCGATCGACTGATGCGCCCATGCATCCATGCCCAAGTCGTCCCAAACACGCGCGTTCACTTTATATGCATCTGCGCTTCAAATTAACACCGGTTTCGTTGCCGTCTGATGCATCCGTATGTGCGTTTATGCAGAATCCCTGACCCCTTGTTATTCGATTTAATAGGAATTATTTAATCCTGATTTAATGTTAAATATTTTGGGTACCCATTTTTGATCGACTGATGCGCCCATGCATCTATACCCACGTCGTCCCAATCACGCGCGTTCACTAGCTATGCTTCTGCGCTTCAAATAAACACCGGTTTCGTTGCCGTCTGATGCATCCGTCTGTGCGTTTATGCAGCATCCCTGACCCCTTGTTTTTCGATTTAATAGGAATTATTTAATAAAAATTTAATGTTAAATATTTTGGGTACCCATTTTTCGATCGACTGATGCGCCCATGCATCCATACCCACGTCGTCCCAAACACGCGCGTTCACTAGCTATGCATCTGTGCTTCAAATTAACACCGGTTTCGTTGCCGTCTGATGCATCTGTCTGTGCGTTAATGCAGCATCCCTGACCCCTTGTTATTCGATTTAATAGGAATTATTTAATCCTGATTTAATGTTAAATATTTTGGGTACCCATTTTTCGATCAACTGATGCGCCCATGCATCCATACCCTCGTCTTCCCAAACACGCGCGTTCACTAGCTATGCATCTGCGCTTCAAATTAACACCGGTTTCGTTGCCGTCTGATGCATCCGTCTGTGCGTTTATGCAGCATCCCTGACCCCTTGTTATTCGATTTAATAGGAATTATTTAATCCTGATTTATGTTAAATATTTTGGGTACCCATTTTTTCGATCGACTGATGCGCCCATGCATCCATACCCACGTCGTCCCAAACACGCGCGTTCACTAGCTATGCATCTGCGCTTCAAATTAACACCGGTTTCGTTGCCGTCTGATGCATCCGTCTGTGCGTTTATGCAGCATCCCTGACCCCTTGTTATTCGATTTAATAGGAATTATTTAATCCTGATTTAATGTTAAATATTTTGGGTACCCATTTTTCGATCGACTGATGCGCCCATGCATCCATACCCACGTCGTCCCAAACACGCGCGTTCACTTCATATGCATCTGCGCTTCAAATTAACACCGGTTTCGTTGCCGTCTGGTGCATCCGTCTGTGCGTTTATATAGCATCCCTGACCCCTTGTTATTCGATTTAATAGGAATTATTTAATCCTGATTTAATGTTTAATATTTTGGGTACCCATTTTTCGATCGACTGATGCGCCCATGCATCCATACCCACGTCGTCCTAAACACGCGCGTTCACTATTTATGCATCTGCGCTTCAAATTAACACCGGTTTCGTTGCCGTCTAATGCATCCGTCTGTGCGTTTATGTAGCATCCCGACCCCTTGTTATTCGATTTAATAGGAATTATTTAATCCTAATTTAATGAAAAATATTTTGGGTACCCATTTTTCGATCGACTGATGCGCCCATGCATCCATACCCACGTCGTCCCAAACACGCGCGTTCACTAGCTATGCATCTGCGCTTCAAATTAACACCGGTTTCGTTGCTGTGTGATGCATCCGTCTGTGCGATTATGCAGCATTCCTGACCCCTTGTTATTCGATTTAATAGGAATTATTTAATCCTAATTTAATGAAAAATATTTTGGGTACCCATTTTTCGATCGACTGATGCGCCCATGCATCCATACCCACGTCGTCCCAAATACGCGCGTTCACTATTTATGCATCTCCGCTTCAAATTAACACCGGTTTCGTTGCCGTCTGATGTATCCGTCTGTGCGTATATGCAGCATCCCTGACCCCTTGTTATTCGATTTAATAGGAATTATTTAATCCTGATTTAATGTTAAATATTTTTGGTACCCATTTTTCGATAGACTGATGCGCCCATGCATCCATACCCACATCGTCCCAATTACGCGCGTTCGCTTCATATGCATCTGCGCTTCAAATTAACACCGGTTTCGTTGCCGTCTGATGCATCCGTCTGTGCGTTTATGCAGCATCCCTGACCCCTTGTTATTCAATTTAATAGGAATTATTTAATCCTGATTTAATGTTAAATATTTTGGGTACCCATTTTTCTACGACTGATGCGCCCATGCATCCATACCCACGTCGTCCCAAACACGCGCGTTCACTAGCAATGCATCTGCGCTTCAAATTAACACCGGTTTCGTTGCCGTCTGATGCATCCGTCTGTGCGTTTATGCAGCATCCCTGACCCCTTGTTATTCGATTTAATAGGAATTATTTAATCCTGATTTAATGTTAAATATTTTGGGTACCCATTTTTCGATCGACTGATGCGCCCATGCATCGATACCCACGTCGTCCCAAACACGCGCGTTCACTAGCTATGCATCTGCGCTTCAAATTAACACTGGTTTCGTTGCCGTCTGATGCATCCGTCTGTGCGTTTATGCAGCATCCCTGACCCCTTGTTATTCGATTTAATAGGAATTAATTAATCCTGATTTAATGTTAAATATTTTGGGTACCCATTTTTCGATCGACTGATGCGCCCATGCATCCATACCCAGGTCTTCCCAAACACACGCGTTCACTAGCTATGCATCTGCGCTTCAAATTAACACCGGTTTCGTTGCCGAGTTATCTATCCGTCTGTGCAATTATGCAGCATCCCTGACCCCTTGTTATTCGATTTAATAGGAATTATTTAATGCTGATTTAATGTTAAATATTTTGGGTACCCATTTTTCGATCGACTGATGCACCCGTGCATCCATACCCACGTCCTCTCAAAAACGCGCGTTCACTAGCTATGCATCTGCGCTTCAAATTAAAACCGGTTTCGTTGCCGTCTAATGCATCCGTCTGTGCGTTTATGCAGCATCCCTGACCCCTTGTTATTCGATTTAATAGGAATTATTTAATTCTGATTTAATGTTAAATATTTTGGGTACGCATTTTTCGATCGACTGATGCGCCCATGCATCCATGCCCAAGTCGTCCCAAACACGCGCGTTCACTTTATATGCATCTGCGCTTCAAATTAACACCGGTTTCGTTGCCGTCTGATGCATCCGTATGTGCGTTTATGCAGAATCCCTGACCCCTTGTTATTCGATTTAATAGGAATTATTTAATCCTGATTTAATGTTAAATATTTTGGGTACCCATTTTTGATCGACTGATGCGCCCATGCATCTATACCCACGTCGTCCGAATCACGCGCGTTCACTAGCTATGCTTCTGCGCTTCAAATAAACACCGGTTTCGTTGCCGTCTGATGCATCCGTCTGTGCGTTTATGCAGCATCCCTGACCCCTTGTTTTTCGATTTAATAGGAATTATTTAATAAAAATTTAATGTTAAATATTTTGGGTACCCATTTTTCGATCGACTGATGCGCCCATGCATCCATACCCACGTCGTCCCAAACACGCGCGTTCACTAGCTATGCATCTGTGCTTCAAATTAACACCGGTTTCGTTGCCGTCTGATGCATCTGTCTGTGCGTTAATGCAGCATCCCTGACCCCTTGTTATTCGATTTAATAGGAATTATTTAATCCTGATTTAATGTTAAATATTTTGGGTACCCATTTTTCGATCAACTGATGCGCCCATGCATCCATACCCTCGTCTTCCCAAACACGCGCGTTCACTAGCTATGCATCTGCGCTTCAAATTAACACCGGTTTCGTTGCCGTCTGATGCATCCGTCTGTGCGTTTATGCAGCATCCCTGACCCCTTGTTATTCGATTTAATAGGAATTATTTAATCCTGATTTATGTTAAATATTTTGGGTACCCATTTTTTCGATCGACTGATGCGCCCATGCATCCATACCCACGTCGTCCCAAACAAGCGCGTTCACTAGCTATGCATCTGCGCTTCAAATTAACACCGGTTTCGTTGCCGTCTGATGCATCCGTCTGTGCGTTTATGCAGCATCCCTGACCCCTTGTTATTCGATTTAATAGGAATTATTTAATCCTGATTTAATGTTAAATATTTTGGGTACCCATTTTTCGATCGACTGATGCGCCCATGCATCCATACCCACGTCGTCCCAAACACGCGCGTTCACTAGCTATGCATCTGCGCTTCAAAATAACACCGGTTTCGTTGCCGTCTGATGCATCCGTCTGTGCGTTTATGCAGCATCCCTGACCCCTTGTTATTCGATTTAATAGGAATTATTTAATCCTGATTTAATGTTAAATATTTTGGGTACCCATTTTTCGATCGACTGATGCGCCCATGCATCCATACCCACGTCGTCCCAAACACGCGCGTTCACTTCATATGCATCTGCGCTTCAAATTAACACCGGTTTCGTTGCCGTCTGGTGCATCCGTCTGTGCGTTTATATAGCATCCCTGACCCCTTGTTATTCGATTTAATAGGAATTATTTAATCCTGATTTAATGTTAAATATTTTTGGTACCCATTTTTCGATCGACTGATGCGCCCATGCATCCATACCCACGTCGTCCCAAACACGCGCGTTAGCTTCATATGCATCTGCGCTTCAAATTAACACCGGTTTCGTTGCCGTCTGATGCATCCGTCTGTGCGTTTATGCAGCATCCCTGACCCCTTGTTATTCAATTTAATAGGAATTATTTAATCCTGATTTAATGTTAAATATTTTGGGTACCAATTTTTCGATCGACTGATGCGCCCATGCATCCATACCCACGTCGTCCCAAACACGCGCGTTCAATAGCTATGCATCTGTACTTCAAATTAACACCGGTTTCGTTGCCGTCTGATGCATCAGTCTGCGCGTTTATGCAGCATCCCTGACCCCTTGTTATTCGATTTAATAGGAATTATTTAATCCTGATTTAATGTTAAATATTTTGGGTACCCATTTTTTGATCGACTGATGCGCCCATGCATCCATACCCACGTCGTCCCAAACAAGCGCGTTCACTAGCTGTGCATCTGCGCTTCAAATTAACACCGGTTTCGTTGCCGTCTGATGCATCCGTCTGTGCGTTTATGCAGCATCCCTGACCCCTTTTTATTCGATTTAATAGGAATTATTTAATCCTGATTTAATGTTAAATATTTTGGGTACCCATTTTTCGATCGACTGAGGCGCCCATGCATCCATACCCACGTCGTCCCAGACACGCGCGTTCACTAGCTATGCATCTGCGCTTCAAATTAACACCGGTTTCGTTGCCGTGTGATGCATCCGTCTGTGCGTTTATGCTGCATCCCTGACCCCTTGTTATTCGATTTAATAGGAATTATTTAATCCTGATTTAATGTTAAATATTTTGGGTACCCATTTTTCGATCGACTGATGCGCCCATGCATCCATACCCACGTCGTCCCAAACACACGCGTTCACTAGCTATGCATCTGCGCTTCAAATTAACACCGGTTTCGTTGCCGTCTGATGCATCCGTCTGTGCGTTTATGCAGCATCCCTGACCCCTTGTTATTTGATATAATAGGAATCATTTAATCCTGATTTAATGTTAAATATTTTGGCTGCCCATTTTTCGATCGACTGATGCGCCCATGCATCCATACCCACGTCGTCCCAAACACGCGCGTTCACTAGCTATGCATCTGCGCTTCAAATTAACACCGGTTTCGTTGCCGTCTGATGCATCCGTCTGTGCGTTTATGCAGCATCCCTGACCCCTTGTTATTCGATTTAATAGGAATTATCTAATCCTGATTTAATGTTAAATATTATGGTTACCCATTTTTCGATCGACTGATGCGCCCATGCATCCATACCCACGTCGTCCCAAACACGCGCGTTCACTTCATATGCATCTGCGCTTCTAATTAACACCGGTTTCGTTGCCGTCTGATGCATCCGTCTGTGCGTTTATGCAGCATCCCTGACCCATTGTTATTCGATTTAATAGGAATTATTTAATCCTGATTTAATGTTAAATATTTTGGGTACCCATTTTTCGATCGACTGATGCGCCCATGCATCCATACCCACGTCGTCCCAAACACGCGTGTTCACTAGCTATGCATCTGCGCTTTAAATTAACACCGGTTTCGTTGCCGTCTGATGCATCCGTCTGTGCGTTTATGCAGCATCCCTGACCCCTTGTTATTCGATTTAATAGGAATTATCTAATCCTGATTTTATGTTAAATATTATGGGTACCCATTTTTCGATCGACTGATGCGCCCATGCATCGATACCCACGTCGTCCCAAAGACGCGCGTTCACTAGCTATGCATCTGCGCTTCAAATTAACACCGGTTTCGTTGCTGTGTGATGCATCCGTCTGTGCGATTATGCAGCATTCCTGACCCCTTGTTATTCGATTTAATAGGAATTATTTAATCCTAATTTAATGAAAAATATTTTGGGTACCCATTTTTCGATCGACTGATGCGCCCATGCATCCATACCCACGTCGTCCCAAATACGCGAGTTCACTATTTATGCATCTCCGCTTCAAATTAACACCGGTTTCGTTGCCGTCTGATGTATCCGTCTGTGCGTATATGCAGCATCCCTGACCCCTTGTTATTCGATTTAATAGGAATTATTTAATCCTGATTTAATGTTAAATATTTTTGGTACCCATTTTTCGATAGACTGATGCGCCCATGCATCCATACCCACATCGTCCCAAACACGCGCGTTCACTTCATATGCATCTGCGCTTCTAATTAACACCGGTTTCGTTGCCGTCTGATGCATCCGTCTGTGCGTTTATGCAGCATCCCTGACCCATTGTTATTCGATTTAATAGGAATTATTTAATCCTGATTTAATGTTAAATATTTTGGGTACCCATTTTTCGATCGACTGATGCGCCCATGCATCCATACCCACGTCGTCCCAAACACGCGTGTTCACTAGCTATGCATCTGCGCTTTAAATTAACACCGGTTTCGTTGCCGTCTGATGCATCCGTCTGTGCGTTTATGCAGCATCCCTGACCCCTTGTTATTCGATTTAATAGGAATTATCTAATCCTGATTTTATGTTAAATATTATGGGTACCCATTTTTCGATCGACTGATGCGCCCATGCATCGATACCCACGTCGTCCCAAAGACGCGCGTTCACTAGCTATGCATCTGCGCTTCAAATTAACACCGGTTTCGTTGCTGTGTGATGCATCCGTCTGTGCGATTATGCAGCATTCCTGACCCCTTGTTATTCGATTTAATAGGAATTATTTAATCCTAATTTAATGAAAAATATTTTGGGTACCCATTTTTCGATCGACTGATGCGCCCATGCATCCATACCCACGTCGTCCCAAATACGCGCGTTCACTATTTATGCATCTCCGCTTCAAATTAACACCGGTTTCGTTGCCGTCTGATGTATCCGTCTGTGCGTATATGCAGCATCCCTGACCCCTTGTTATTCGATTTAATAGGAATTATTTAATCCTGATTTAATGTTAAATATTTTTGGTACCCATTTTTCGATAGACTGATGCGCCCATGCATCCATACCCACATCGTCCCAATTACGCGCGTTCGCTTCATATGCATCTGCGCTTCAAATTAACACCGGTTTCGTTGCCGTCTGATGCATCCGTCTGTGCGTTTATGCAGCATCCCTGACCCCTTGTTATTCAATTTAATAGGAATTATTTAATCCTGATTTAATGTTAAATATTTTGGGTACCCATTTTTCTACGACTGATGCGCCCATGCATCCATACCCACGTCGTCCCAAACACGCGCGTTCACTAGCAATGCATCTGCGCTTCAAATTAACACCGGTTTCGTTGCCGTCTGATGCATCCGTCTGTGCGTTTATGCAGCATCCCTGACCCCTTGTTATTCGATTTAATAGGAATTATTTAATCCTGATTTAATGTTAAATATTTTGGGTACCCATTTTTCGATCGACTGATGCGCCCATGCATCGATACCCACGTCGTCCCAAACACGCGCGTTCACTAGCTATGCATCTGCGCTTCAAATTAACACTGGTTTCGTTGCCGTCTGATGCATCCGTCTGTGCGTTTATGCAGCATCCCTGACCCCTTGTTATTCGATTTAATAGGAATTATTTAATGCTGATTTAATGTTAAATATTTTGGGTACCCATTTTTCGATCGACTGATGCACCCGTGCATCCATACCCACGTCCTCTCAAAAACGCGCGTTCACTAGCTATGCATCTGCGCTTCAAATTAAAACCGGTTTCGTTGCCGTCTAATGCATCCGTCTGTGCGTTTATGCAGCATCCCTGACCCCTTGTTATTCGATTTAATAGGAATTATTTAATTCTGATTTAATGTTAAATATTTTGGGTACCCATTTTTCGATCGACTGATGCGCCCATGCATCCATGCCCAAGTCGTCCCAAACACGCGCGTTCACTTTATATGCATCTGCGCTTCAAATTAACACCGGTTTCGTTGCCGTCTGATGCATCCGTATGTGCGTTTATGCAGAATCCCTGACCCCTTGTTATTCGATTTAATAGGAATTATTTAATCCTGATTTAATGTTAAATATTTTGGGTACCCATTTTTGATCGACTGATGCGCCCATGCATCCATACCCACGTCGTCCCAATCACGCGCGTTCACTAGCTATGCTTCTGCGCTTCAAATTAACACCGGTTTCGTTGCCGTCTGATGCATCCGTCTGTGCGTTTATGCAGCATCCCTGACCCCTTGTTTTTCGATTTAATAGGAATTATTTAATAAAAATTTAATGTTAAATATTTTGGGTACCCATTTTTCGATCGACTGATGCGCCCATGCATCCATACCCACGTCGTCCCAAACACGCGCGTTCACTAGCTATGCATCTGTGCTTCAAATTAACACCGGTTTCGTTGCCGTCTGATGCATCTGTCTGTGCGTTAATGCAGCATCCCTGACCCCTTGTTATTCGATTTAATAGGAATTATTTAATCCTGATTTAATGTTAAATATTTTGGGTACCCATTTTTCGATCAACTGATGCGCTTATGCATCCATACCCACGTCGTCCCAAACACACGCGTTTACTAGCTATGCATCTGCGCTTCAAATTAACACCGGTTTCGTTGCCGTCTGATGCATCCGTCTGTTCGTTTATGCAGCATCCCTGACCCCTTGTTATTCGATTTAATAGGAATTATTTAATCCTGATTGAATGTTAAATATTTTGGGTACCCATTTTTCGATCGACTGAGGCGCCCATGCATCCATACCCACGTCGTCCCAAACACGCGCGTTCACTAGCTATGCATCTGCGCTTCAAATTAACACCGGTTTCGTTGCCGTCTGATGCATCCGTCTGTGCGTTTATTCAGCATCCCTGACCCCTTGTTATTCGATTTAATAGGAATTATTTAATCCTGATTTAATGTTAAATATTTTGGGTACCCATTTTTCGATAGACTGATGCGCCCATGCATCCTTACCCACGTCGTCCCAAACACGCGCGTTCACTAGCTATGCATCTGCGCTTCAAATTAACACCGGTTTCGTTGCCGTCTGATGCATCCGTCTGTGCGTTTATGCAGCATCCCTGACCCCTTGTTATTCGATTTAATAGGAATTATTTAATCCTGAATTAATGTTTAATATTTTGGGTACCCATTTTTCGATCGACTGATGCGCCCATGCATATATACCCACGTCGTCCCAAACATGCGCGTTCACTAGCTATGCATCTGCGCTTCAAATTAACACCGGTTTCGTTGCCGTCTGATGCATCCGTCTGTGCGTTTATGCAGCATCCCTGACCCCTTGTTATTCGATTTAATAGGAATTATTTAATCCTGATTTAATGTTAAATATTTTGGGTACCCATTTTTCGATCGACTGATGCGCCCATGCATCCATACCCACGTCGTCCCAAACACGCGCGTTCACTAGCTATGCATCTGCGCTTCAAATTAACACCGGTTTCGTTGCCGTCTGATGCATCCGTCTGTGCGTTTATGCAGCATCCCTGACCCCTTGTTATTCAATTTAATAGGAATTATTTAATCCTGATTTAATGTTAAATATTTTGGGTACCCATTTTTCTACGACTGATGCGCCCATGCATCCATACCCACGTCGTCCCAAACACGCGCGTTCACTAGCAATGCATCTGCGCTTCAAATTAACACCGGTTTCGTTGCCGTCTGATGCATCCGTCTGTGCGTTTATGCAGCATCCCTGACCCCTTGTTATTCGATTTAATAGGAATTATTTAATCCTGATTTAATGTTAAATATTTTGGGTACCCATTTTTTGATCGACTGATGCGCCCATGCATCGATACCCACGTCGTCCCAAACACGCGCGTTCACTAGCTATGCATCTGCGCTTCAAATTAACACTGGTTTCGTTGCCGTCTGATGCATCCGTCTGTGCGTTTATGCAGCATCCCTGACCCCTTGTTATTCGATTTAATAGGAATTAATTAATCCTGATTTAATGTTAAATATTTTGGGTACCCATTTTTCGATCGACTGATGCGCCCATGCATCCATACCCAGGTCTTCCCAAACACACGCGTTCACTAGCTATGCATCTGCGCTTCAAATTAACACCGGTTTCGTTGCCGAGTTATGCATCCGTCTGTGCAATTATGCAGCATCCCTGACCCCTTGTTATTCGATTTAATAGGAATTATTTAATGCTGATTTAATGTTAAATATTTTGGGTACCCATTTTTCGATCGACTGATGCACCCGTGCATCCATACCCACGTCCTCTCAAAAACGCGCGTTCACTAGCTATGCATCTGCGCTTCAAATTAAAACCGGTTTCGTTGCCGTCTAATGCATCCGTCTGTGCGTTTATGCAGCATCCCTGACCCCTTGTTATTCGATTTAATAGGAATTATTTAATTCTGATTTAATGTTAAATATTTTGGGTACCCATTTTTCGATCGACTGATGCGCCCATGCATCCATGCCCAAGTCGTCCCAAACACGCGCGTTCACTTTATATGCATCTGCGCTTCAAATTAACACCGGTTTCGTTGCCGTCTGATGCATCCGTATGTGCGTTTATGCAGAATCCCTGACCCCTTGTTATTCGATTTAATAGGAATTATTTAATCCTGATTTAATGTTAAATATTTTGGGTACCCATTTTTCGATCGACTGATGCGCCCATGCATCCATACCCACGTCGTCCCAAACACGCGCGTTCACTAGCTATGCATCTGCGCTTCAAATTAACACCGGTTTCGTTGCCGTCTGATGCATCCGTCTGTGCGTTTATGCAGCATCCCTGACCCCTTGTTATTCAATTTAATAGGAATTATTTAATCCTGATTTAATGTTAAATATTTTGGGTACCCATTTTTCTACGACTGATGCGCCCATGCATCCATACCCACGTCGTCCCAAACACGCGCGTTCACTAGCAATGCATCTGCGCTTCAAATTAACACCGGTTTCGTTGCCGTCTGATGCATCCGTCTGTGCGTTTATGCAGCATCCCTGACCCCTTGTTATTCGATTTAATAGGAATTATTTAATCCTGATTTAATGTTAAATATTTTGGGTACCCATTTTTTGATCGACTGATGCGCCCATGCATCGATACCCACGTCGTCCCAAACACGCGCGTTCACTAGCTATGCATCTGCGCTTCAAATTAACACTGGTTTCGTTGCCGTCTGATGCATCCGTCTGTGCGTTTATGCAGCATCCCTGACCCCTTGTTATTCGATTTAATAGGAATTAATTAATCCTGATTTAATGTTAAATATTTTGGGTACCCATTTTTCGATCGACTGATGCGCCCATGCATCCATACCCAGGTCTTCCCAAACACACGCGTTCACTAGCTATGCATCTGCGCTTCAAATTAACACCGGTTTCGTTGCCGAGTTATGCATCCGTCTGTGCAATTATGCAGCATCCCTGACCCCTTGTTATTCGATTTAATAGGAATTATTTAATGCTGATTTAATGTTAAATATTTTGGGTACCCATTTTTCGATCGACTGATGCACCCGTGCATCCATACCCACGTCCTCTCAAAAACGCGCGTTCACTAGCTATGCATCTGCGCTTCAAATTAAAACCGGTTTCGTTGCCGTCTAATGCATCCGTCTGTGCGTTTATGCAGCATCCCTGACCCCTTGTTATTCGATTTAATAGGAATTATTTAATTCTGATTTAATGTTAAATATTTTGGGTACCCATTTTTCGATCGACTGATGCGCCCATGCATCCATGCCCACGTCGTCCCAAACACGCGCGTTCACTTTATATGCATCTGCGCTTCAAATTAACACCGGTTTCGTTGCCGTCTGATGCATCCGTATGTGCGTTTATGCAGAATCCCTGACCCCTTGTTATTCGATTTAATAGGAATTATTTAATCCTGATTTAATGTTAAATATTTTGGGTACCCATTTTTGATCGACTGATGCGCCCATGCATCTATACCCACGTCGTCCCAATCACGCGCGTTCACTAGCTATGCTTCTGCGCTTCAAATAAACACCGGTTTCGTTGCCGTCTGATGCATCCGTCTGTGCGTTTATGCAGCATCCCTGACCCCTTGTTTTTCGAATTAATAGGAATTATTTAATAAAAATTTAATGTTAAATATTTTGGGTACCCATTTTTCGATCGACTGATGCGCCCATGCATCCATACCCACGTCGTCCCAAACACGCGCGTTCACTAGCTATGCATCTGTGCTTCAAATTAACACCGGTTTCGTTGCCGTCTGATGCATCTGTCTGTGCGTTAATGCAGCATCCCTGACCCCTTGTTATTCGATTTAATAGGAATTATTTAATCCTGATTTAATGTTAAATATTTTGGGTACCCATTTTTCGATCAACTGATGCGCTTATGCATCCATACCCACGTCGTCCCAAACACACGCGTTTACTAGCTATGCATCTGCGCTTCAAATTAACACCGGTTTCGTTGCCGTCTGATGCATCCGTCTGTTCGTTTATACAGCATCCCTGACCCCTTGTTATTCGATTGAATAGGAATTATTTAATCCTGATTTAATGTTAAATATTTTGGGTACCCATTTTTCGATCGACTGATGCGCCCATGCATCCATACCCACGTCGTCCCAAACACGCGCGTTCACTAGCTATGCATCTGCGTTTCAAATAAACACCGGTTTCGTTGCCGTCGTATGCATCCGTCTGTGCGTTTATGCAGCATCCCTGACCCCTTGTTATTCGATTTAATAGGAATTATTTAATCCTGATTGAATGTTAAATATTTTGGGTACCCATTTTTCGATCGACTGAGGCGCCCATGCATCCATACCCACGTCGTCCCAAACACGCGCGTTCACTAGCTATGCATCTGCGCTTCAAATTAACACCGGTTTCGTTGCCGTCTGATGCATCCGTCTGTGCGTTTATGCAGCATCCCTGACCCCTTGTTATTCGATTTAATAGGAATTATTTAATCCTGAATTAATGTTAAATATTTTGGGTACCCATTTTTCGATAGACTGATGCGCCCATGCATCCTTACCCACGTCGTCCCAAACACGCGCGTTCACTAGCTATGCATCTGCGCTTCAAATTAACACCGGTTTCGTTGCCGTCTGATGCATCCGTCTGTGCGTTTATGCAGCATCCCTGACCCCTTGTTATTCGATTTAATAGGAATTATTTAATCCTGAATTAATGTTTAATATTTTGGGTACCCATTTTTCGATCGACTGATGCGCCCATGCATATATACCCACGTCGTCCCAAACATGCGCGTTCACTAGCTATGCATCTGCGCTTCAAATTAACACCGGTTTCGTTGCCGTCTGATGCATCCGTCTGTGCGTTTATGCAGCATCCCTGACCCCTTGTTATTCGATTTAATAGGAATTATTTAATCCTGATTTAATGTTAAATATTTTGGGTACCCATTTTTCGATCGACTGATGCGCCCATGCATCCATACCCACGTCGTCCCAAACACGCGCGTTCACTAGCTATGCATCTGCGCTTCAAATTAACACCGGTTTCGTTGCCGTCTGATGCATCCGTCTGTGCGTTTATGCAGCATCCCTGACCCCTTGTTATTCGATTTAAAGGGAAAAATTTAATCCTGATTTAATGTTAAATATTTTGGGTACCCATTTTTCCATCGACTGATGCGCCCATGCATCCATACCCACGTCGTCCCAAACACAAGCGTTCACTAGCTATGCATCTGCGCTTCAAATTAACACCGGTTTCGTTGCCGTCTGATGCATCCATCTGTGCGTTTATGCAGCATCCCTGACCCCTTGTTATTCGATTTAATAGGAATTATTTAATCCTTATTTAATGTTAAATATTTTGGGTACCCATTTTTCGATCGACTGATGCGCCCATGCATCCATACCCACGTCGTCCCAACCACGCGCGTTCACTAGCTATGCATCTGCGCTTCAAATTAACACCGGTTTCGTTGCCGTCTGATGCATCCGTCTGTGCGTTTATGCAGCATCCCTGACCCCTTGTTATTCGATTTAATAGGCATTATTTAATCCTGATTTTATGTTAAATATTTTGGGTACTCATTTTTCGATCGACTGATGCGCCCATGCATCCA
The DNA here is from genome assembly GCA_948146395.1 of Fragum whitleyi. Lineage (NCBI taxonomy): Eukaryota > Metazoa > Mollusca > Bivalvia > Cardiida > Cardiidae > Fragum > Fragum whitleyi. The sequence goes on from OX411557.1 coordinate 4,558,246, forward strand.
TACCCACGTCGTCCCAAACACGCGCGTTCACTAGCTATGCATCTGCGCTTCAAAATAACACCGGTTTCGTTGCCGTCTGATGCATCCGTCTGTGCGTTTATGCAGCATCCCTGACCCCTTGTTATTCGATTTAATAGGAATTATTTAATCCTGATTTAATGTAAAATATTTTGGATACCCACTTTTCGATCGACTGATGCGCCCATGCATCCATACCCACGTCGTCCCAAACACGCGCGTTCACTAGCTATGCATCTGCGCTTCAAATTAACACCGGTTTCGTTGCCGTCTGATGCATCCGTCTGTGCGTTTATGCAGCATCCCTGACCCCTTGTTATTCGATTTAATAGGAATTAACTAATCCTGATTTAATGTTAAACATTTTGGGTACCCATTTTTCGATCGACTGAGGCGCCCATGCATCCATACCCACGTCGTCCCAAACACGCGCGTTCACTAGCTATGCATCTGCGCTTCAAATTAACACCGGTTTCGTTGCCGTCTGATGCATCCGTCTGTGCATTTATGCAGCATCTCTGACCCCTTGTTATTCGATTTAATAGGAATTAATTAATCCTGATTTAATGTTAGATATTTTGGGTACCCATTTTTCCATCGACTGATGCGCCCATGCATCCATACCCACGTCGTCCCAAACACGCGCGTTCACTAGCTATGCATCTGCGCTTCAAATTAACACCGGTTTCGTTGCCGTCTGATGCATCCGTCTGTGCGTTTATGCAGCATCTCTGACCCCTTGTTATTCGATTTAATAGGAATTATTTAATTCTGGTTGAATGTTAAATATTTTGGGTACCCGTTTTCATCGACTGATGCGCCCATGCATCCATACCCACGTCGTCCCAAACACGCGCGTTCACTAGCTATGCATCTGCGCTTCAAATTAACACCGGTTTCGTTGCTGTTTGATGCATCCGTCTGTGCGTTTATGCTCCATCACTGACCCCTTGTTATTCGATTTAATAGGAAGTATTTAATCCTGATTTAATGTTAAATATTTTGGGTAGCCATTTTTCGATCGACTGATGCGCCCATGCATCCATACCCACGTCGTCCTAAACACGCGCGTTCACTAGCTATGCATCTGCGCTTCAAATTAACACCGGTTTCGTTGCTGTCTGATGCATCCGTCTGTGCGTTTATGCTCCATCACTGACCCCTTGTTATTCGATTTAATAGGAAGTATTTAATCCTGATTTAATGTTAAATATTTTGGGTACCCATTTTTCGATCGACTGATGCGCCCACGCATCCATACCCACGTCGTCCCAAACACGCGCGTTCACTAGCTATGCATCTGCGCTTCAAATTAACACCGGTTTCGTTGCCGTCTGATGCATCCGTCTGTACGTTTATGCAGCATCCCTGACCCCTTGTTATTCGATTTAATAGGAATTATTTAATCCTGATTTAATGTTAAATATTTTGGGTACCCATTTTTCGCGATCGACTGATGCGCCCATGCATCCATACCCACGTCGTCCCAAACACGCGCGTTCACTAGCTATGCATCTGCGCTTCAAATTAACACCGGTTTCGTTGCCGTCTGATGCATCCGTCTGTGCGTTTATGCAGCATTCCTGACCCCTTGTTATTCGATTTAATAAGAATTATTTTATCCTGATTGAATGTTAAATATTTTGGGTACCCATTTTTCGATCGACTGATGCGCCCATGCATCCATACCCACGTCGTCCCAAACACGCGCGTTCACTAGCTATGCATCTGCGATTCAAATTAACACCGGTTTCGTTGCCGTCTGATGCATCCGTCTGTGCGTTTATGCAGCATCCCTGACCCTTTGTTTTTCGATTTAATAGTAATTATTTAATAATGATTAAGTGTTAAATATTTTGGGTTCCCATTTTTCCATCGACTGATGCGCCCATGCATCCATACCCATGTCGTCCCAAACACGCGCGTTCACTAGCTATGCATCTGCGCTTCAAATTAACACCGGTTTCGTTGCTGTTTGATGCATCCGTCTGTGCGTTTATGCTCCATCACTGACCCCTTGTTATTCGATTTAATAGGAAGTATTTAATCCTGATTTAATGTTAAAAATTTTGGGTAGCCATTTTTCGATCGACTGATGCGCCCATGCATCCATACCCACGTCGTCCCAAACACGCGCGTTCACTAGCTATGCATCTGTACTTCAAATTAACACCGGTTTCGTTGCCGTCTGATGCATCCGTCTGTGCGTTTATGCAGCATCTCTGACCCCTTGTTATTCGATTTAATAGGAATTATTTAATTCTGGTTGAATGTTAAATATTTTGGCTACCCGTTTTCATCGACTGATGCGCCCATGCATCCATACCCACGTCGTCCCAAACACGCGCGTTCACTAGCTATGCATCTGCGCTTCAAATTAACACCGGTTTCGTTGCTGTCTGATGCATCCGTCTGTGCGTTTATGCTCCATCACTGACCCCTTGTTATTCGATTTAATAGGAAGTATTTAATCCTGATTTAATGTTAAATATTTTGGGTAGCCATTTTTCGATCGACTGATGCGCCCACGCATCCTTACCCACGTCGTCCCAAACACGCGCGTTCACTAGCTATGCATCTGCGCTTCAAATTAACACCGGTTTCGTTGCCGTCTGATGCATCCGTCTGTGCGTTTATGCAGCATCTCTGACCCCTTGTTATTCGATTTAATAGGAATTATTTAATTCTGGTTGAATGTTAAATATTTTGGGTACCCGTTTTCATCGACTGATGCGCCCATGCATCCATACCCACGTCGTCCCAAACACGCGCGTTCACTAGCTATGCATCTGCGCTTCAAATTAACACCGGTTTCGTTGCTGTCTGATGCATCCGTCTGTGCTGCGTTTATGCTCCATCACTGACCCCTTGTTATTCGATTTAATAGGAAGTATTTAATCCTGATTTAATGTTAAATATTTTGGGTAGCCATTTTTCGATCGACTGATGCGCCCACGCATCCATACCCACGTCGTCCCAAACACGCGCGTTCACTAGCTATGCATCTGCGCTTCAAATTAACACCGGTTTCGTTGCCGTCTGATGCATCCGTCTGTACGTTTATGCAGCATCCCTGACCCCTTGTTATTCGATTTAATAGGAATTATTTAATCCTGATTTAATATTAAATATTTTGGGTACCCATTTTTCGCGATCGACTGATGCGCCCATGCATCCATACCCACGTCGTCCCAAACACGCGCGTTCACTAGCTATGCATCTGTGCTTCAAATTAACACCGGTTTCGTTGCCGTCTGATGCATCCGTCTGTGCGTTTATGCAGCATTCCTGACCCCTTGTTATTCGATTTAATAAGAATTATTTTATCCTGATTGAATGTTAAATATTTTGGGTACCCATTTTTCGATCGACTGATGCGCCCATGCATCCATACCCACGTCGTCCCAAACACGCGCGTTCACTAGCTATGCATCTGCGATTCAAATTAACACCGGTTTCGTTGCCGTCTGATGCATCCGTCTGTGCGTTTATGCAGCATCCCTGACCCTTTGTTTTTCGATTTAATAGTAATTATTTAAGAATGATTAAGTGTTAAATATTTTGGGTACCCATTTTTCCATCGACTGATGCGCCCATGCATCCATACCCATGTCGTCCCAAACACGCGCGTTCACTAGCTATGCATCTGCGCTTCAAATTAACACCGGTTTCGTTGCCGTCTGATGCATCCGTCTGTGCGTTTATGCAGGATCCCTGACCCCTTGTTATTCGATTTAAAAGGAAAAATTTAATCCTGATTTAATGTTAAATATTTTGGGTACCCATTTTTCCATCGACTGATTCGCCCATGCATCCATACCCACGTCGTCCCAAACACGCGCGTTCACTAGCTATGCATCTGCGCTTCTAATTAACACCGGTTTCGTTGCCGTCTGATGCATCCATCTGTGCGTTTATGCAGCATCCCTGACCCCTTGTTATTCGATTTAATAGGAATTATTTAATCCTGATTTAATGTTAAATATTTTGGGTACCCATTTTTCGATCGACTGATGCGCCCATGCATCCATACCCACGTCGTCCCAAACACGCGCGTTCACTAGCTATGCATCTGCGCTTCAAATTAACACCGGTTTCGTTGCCGTCTGATGCATCCGTCTGTGCGTTTATGCAGCATCCCTGACCCTTTGTTATTCGATTTAATAGGAATTATTTAATCCTGATTTAATGTTAAATATTTTGGGTACCCATTTTTCGATCGACTGATGCGCCCATGCATCCATACCCACGTCGTCCCAAACACGCGCGTTCACTAGCTTTGCATCTGCGCTTCAAATTAACACCGGTTTCGTTGCCGTCTGATGCACCCGTCTGTGCGTTTATGCAGCATCCCTGACCCCTTGTTATTCGATTTAATAGGCATTATTTAATCCTGATTTTATGTTAAATATTTTGGGTACCCATTTTTCGCGATCGACTGATGCGCCCATGCATCCATACCCACGTCGTCCCAAACACGCGCGTTCACTAGCTATGCATCTGCGCTTCAAATTAACACCGGTTTCGTTGCCGTCTGATGCATCCGTCTGTGCGTTTATGCAGCATCTCTGACCCCTTGTTATTAAATTTAATAGGAATTATTTAATTCTGGTTGAATGTTAAATATTTTGGGTACCCGTTTTCATCGACTGATGCGCCTATGCATCCATACCCACGTCGTCCCACCATGCGCGTTCACTAGCTATGCATCTGCGCTTCAAATTAACACCGGTTTCGTTGCCGTCTGATGCATCCGTCTAGGCGTTTATGCAGCATCCCTGACCCCTTGTTATTCGATTTAATAGGAATTATTGAATCCTGATTTAATGTTAAATATTTTGGGTACCCATTTTTCGCGATCGACTGATGCGCCCATGCATCCATACCCACGTCGTCCCAAACACACGCTTTCACTAGCTATGCATCTGCGCTTCAAATTAACACCGGTTTCGTTGCCGTCTGATGCATCCGTCTGTGCGTTTATGCAGCATCCCTGACCCCTTGTTATTCGATTTAATAGGAATTATTTAATCCTGATTTAATGTTAAATATTTTGGGTACCCATTTTTCGATCGACTGATGCGCCCATGCATCCATACACACATCGTCCCAAATACGCGCGTTCACTAGCTATGCATCTGCGCTTCAAATTAACACCGGTTTCGTTGCCGTCTGATGCATCCGTCTGTGCGTTTATGCAGCATCCCTGACCCCTTATTATTAGATTTAATAGGAATTATTTAATCCTGATTTAATGTTAAATATTTTGAGTACCCATTTTTCCATCGACTGATGCGCCCATGCATCCATACCCACGTCGTCCCAAACACGCGCGTTCACTAGCTATGCATCTGCGCTTCAAATTAACACCGGTTTCGTTGCCGTCTGATGCATCCGTCTGTGCGTTTATGTAGCATCCGTGACCCTTTGTTTTTCGATTTAATAGGAATTATTTAATCATGATTAAGTGTTAAATATTTTGGGTACCCATTTTTTAATCGACTGATGCACCCATGCATCCATACCCACGTCGTCCCAAACACGCGCGTTCACTAGCTATGCATCTGCGCTTCAAATTAACACCGGTTTCGTTGCCGTCTGATGCATCCGTCTGTGCGTTTATGCAGCATCCCTGACCCCTTGTTATTCGATTTAATAGGAACTATTTAATCCTGATTTAATGTTAAATATTTTGGGTACCCATTTTTCCATCGACTGATGCGCCCATGCATCCATACCCACGTCGTCCCAAACACGCGCGTTCACTAGCTATGCATCTGCGCTTCAAATTAACACCGGTTTCGTTGCCGTCTGATGCATCCGTCTGTGCGTTTATGCAGCATCCCTGACCCCTTGTTATTCGATTTAAAAGGAAAAACTTAATCCTGATTTAATGTAAAATATTTTGGGTACCTATTTTTCCATCGACTGATGCGCCCATGCATCCATACCCACGTCGTCCCAAACACGCGCGTTCACTAGCTATGCATCTGTGCTTCTAATTAACACCGGTTTCGTTGCCATCTGATGCATCCATCTGTGCGTTTATGCAGCATCCCTGACCCTTGTTATTCGATTTAATAGGAATTATTTAATCCTGATTTAATGTTAAATAATTTGGGTACCCATTTTTCGATCGACTGATGCGCCCATGCATCCATACCTACGTCGTCCCAAACACGCGCGTTCACTAGCTATGCATCTGCGCTTCAAATTAACACCGGTTTCGTTGCCGTCTGATGCATCCGTCTGTGCGTTTATGCAGCATCCCTGACCCCTTGTTATTCGATTTAATAGGAAGTATTTAATCCTGATTTAATGTTAAATATTTTGGGTACCCATTTTTCGATCGACAGATGCACCTATGCATCCATACCCACGTCGTCCCAAACACGCGCGTTTACTAGCTATGCATCTGCGCTTCAAATTAACACCGGTTTCGTTCCCGTCCGATACATCCGTCTGTGCGTTTATGCAGCATCCCTGACCCCTTGTTATTCGATTTAATAGGAATTGTTTAATCCTGATTTAATGTTAAATATTTTGGGTACCCATTTTTCGATCGACTGATGCGCCCACGCATCCATACCCACGTCGTCCCAAACACGCGCGTTCACTAGCTATGCATCTGCGATTCAAATTAACACCGGTTTCGTTGCCGTCTGATGCATCCGTCTGTGCGTTTATGCAGCATCCCTGACCCCTTGTTATTCGATTTAATAGGAATTATTGAATCCTGATTTAATGTTAAATATTTTGGACACCCATTTTTCGATCGACAGATGCGCCCATGCATCCATACCCACGTCGTCCAAAACACGCGCGTTCACTAGCTATGAATCTGCGCTTCAGATTAAAACCGGTTTCGTTGCCGTCTGATGCATCCGTCTGTGCGTTTATGCAGCATCCCTGACCCCTTATTATTCGATTTAATAGGAATTATTTAATCCTGATTTAATGTTAAATATTTTGGGTACCCATTTTTTGATCGACTGATGCGCCCATGCATCCATACCCACGTCGTCCCAAACACGCGCGTTCACTAGCTATGCATCTGCGCTTCAAATTAACACCGGTTTCGTTGCCGTCTGATGCATCCGTCTGTGCGTTTATGCAGCATCCCTGACCCCTTGTTATTCGATTTAATAGGAATTATTTAATCCTGATTTAATGTAAAATATTTTGGGTACCCATTTTTCGATCGACTGATGCGCCCATGCATCCATACCCACGTCGTCCCAAACACGCGCGTTCACTAGCTATGCATCTGCGCTTCAAATTAACACCGGTTTCGTTACCGTCTGATGCATCCGTCTGTTCGTTTATGCAGCATCCCTGACCCCTTGTTATTCGATTTAATAGGAATTATTTAATCCTGATTTAATGTTAAATATTTTGGGTACCCATTTTTCGATCGACTGATGCGCCCATGCATCCATACCCACGTCGTCCCAAACACGCGCTTTCACTAGCTATGCATCTGCGCTTCAAATTAACACCGGTTTTGTTGCCGTCTGATGCATCCGTCTGTGCGTTTATGCAGCATCCCTGACCCCTTGTTATTCGATTTAATAGGAATTATTGAATCCTGATTTAATGTTAAATATTTTGGGTACCCATTTTTCGATCGACTGATGCGCCCATGCATCCATACCCACGTCGTCTCAAATACGCGCGTTCACTAGCTATGCATCTGCGCTTCAAATTAACACCGGTTTCGTTGCCGTCTGATGCATCCGTCTGTGCGTTTATGCAGCATCCCTGACCCCTTATTATTAGATTTAATAGGAATTATTTAATCCTGATTTAATGATAAATATTTTGGGTACCCATTTTTCGATCGACTGATGCGCCCATGCATCCATACCCACGTCGTCCCAAACACGCGCGTTCACTAGCTATGCATCTGCGCTTCAAATTAACACCGGTTTCGTTGCCGTCTGATGCATCCGTCTGTGCGTTTATGCAGCATCCCTGACCCCTTATTATTCGATTTAATAGGAATTATTTAATCCTGATTTAATGTTAAATATTTTGGGTAGCCATTTTTCGATCGACTGATGCGCCCATGCATCCATACCCACGTCGTCCCATACACGCGCGTTCACTAGCTATGCATCTGCGCTTCAAATTAACACCGGTTTCATTGCCGTCTGATGCATCCGTCTGTGCGTTTATGCAGCATCCCTGACCCCTTGTTATTCGATTTAAAAGGAAAAACTTAATCCTGATTTAATGTTAAATATTTTGGGTACCCATTTTTCGATCGACTGATGCGCCCATGCATCCATACCCACGTCGTCCCAAACACGCGCGTTCACTAGCTATGCATCTGCGCTTCTAATTAACACCGGTTTCGTTGCCGTCTGATGCATCCATCTGTGCGTTTATGCAGCATCCCTGACCCTTGTTATTCGATTTACTAGGAATTATTTAATCCTGATTTAATGTTAAATATTTTGGGTACCCATTTTTCGATCGACTGATGCGCCCATGCATCCATACCCACGTCGTCCAAAACACGCGCGTTTACTAGCTATGCATCTGCGCTTCAAATTAACACCGGTTTCGTTGCCGTCTGATGCATCCGTCTGTGCGTTTATGCAGCATCCCTGATCCCTTGTTATTCGATTTAATAGGAAGTATTTTATCCTGATTTAATGTTAAATATTTTGGGTACCCATTTTTCGATCGACTGATGCGCCCATGCATCCATACCCACGTCGTCCCAAACACGCGCGTTCACTAGCTATGCATCTGCGCTTCAAATTAACACCGGTTTCGTTGCCGTCTGATGCATCCGTCTGTGCGTTTATGCAGCATCCCTGACCCCTTGTTATTCGATTTAATAGGAATTATTTAATCCTGATTTAATGTTAAATATTTTGGGTACCCATTTTTCGATCGACTGATGCGCCCATGCATCCATACCCACGTCGTCCCAAACACGCGCGTTCACTAGCTATGAATCTGCGCTTCAAACTAACACCGGTTTCGTTGCCGTCTGATGCATCCGTCTGTGCGTTTATGCAGCATCCCTGACCCCTTGTTATTCGATTTAATAGGAATTATTTAATCCTGATATAATGTTAAATATTTTGGGTACCCATTTTTCGATCGACTGATGCGCCCATGCATCTAACCCACGTCGTCCCAAACACGCGCGTTCACTAGCTATGCATCTGCGCTTCCAATTAACACCGGTTTCGTTGCCGTCTGGTGCATCCGTCTGTGCGTTTATGCAGCATCCCTGACCCCTTGTTATTCGATTTAATAGGAATTATTTAATTCTGGTTGAATGTTAAATATTTTGGGTACCCATTTTTCGATCGACTGATGCGCCCATGCATCCATACCCACGTCGTCCCAAACACGCGCGTTCACTAGCTATGCATCTGCGCTTCAAATTAACACCGGTTTCGTTGCCGCCTGATGCATCCGTCTGTGCGTTTATGCAGCATCCCTGACCCCTTGTTATTCGATTTAAAAGGAAAAACTTAATCCTGATTTAATGTTAAATATTTTGGGTACCCATTTTTCGATCGACTGATGCGCCCATTCATCCATACCCACGTCGTCCCAAACACGCGCGTTCACTAGCTATGCATCTGCGCTTCTAATTAACACCGGTTTCGTTGCCGTCTGATGCATCCATCTGTGCGTTTATGCAGCATCCCTGACCCTTGTTATTCGATTTACTAGGAATTATTTAATCCTGATTTAATGTTAAATATTTTGGGTACCCATTTTTCGATCGACTGATGCGCCCATGCATCCATACCCACGTCGTCCAAAACACGCGCGTTTACTAGCTATGCATCTGCGCTTCAAATTAACACCGGTTTCGTTGCCGTCTGATGCATCCGTCTGTGCGTTTATGCAGCATCCCTGACCCCTTGTTATTCGATTTAATAGGAAGTATTTAATCCTGATTTAATGTTAAATATTTTGGGTACCCATTTTTCGATCGACTGATGCGCCCATGCATCCATACCCACGTCGTCCCAAACACGCGCGTTCACTAGCTATGCATCTGCGCTTCAAATTAACACCGGTTTCGTTGCCGTCTGATGCATCCGTCTGTGCGTTTATGCAGCATCCCTGACCCATTGTTATTCGATTTAATAGGAATTATTTAATCCTGATTTAATGTTAAATATTTTGGGTACCCATTTTTCGATCGACTGATGCGCCCATGCATCCATACCCACGTCGTCCCAAACACGCGCGTTCACTAGCTATGCATCTGCGCTTCAAATTAACACCGGTTTCGTTGCCGTCTGATGCATCCGTCTGTGCGTTTATGCAGCATCCCTGACCCCTTGTTATTCGATTTAATAGGAATTATTGAATCCTGATTTAATGTTAAATATTTTGGACAACCATTTTTCGATCGACAGATGCGCCCATGCATCCATACCCACGTCGTCCCAAACACGCGCGTTTACTAGCTATGAATCTGCGCTTCAAATTAACACCGGTTTCGTTGCCATCTGAGGCATCCCTCTGTGCGTTTATGCAGCATCCCTGACCCCTTGTTATTCGATTTAATAGGAATTATTTAATCCTGATTTAATGTTAAATATTTTGGGTACCCATTTTTCGATCGACTGATGCGCCCATGCATCCATACCCACGTCGTCCCAAACACGCGCGTTCACTAGCTATGCATCTGCGCTTCAAATTAACACCGGTTTCGTTGCCGCCTGATGCATCCGTCTGTGCGTTTATGCAGCATCCCTGACCCCTTGTTATTCGATTTAAAAGGAAAAACTTAATCCTGATTTAATGTTAAATATTTTGGGTACCCATTTTTCGATCGACTGATGCGCCCATGCATCCATACCCACGTCGTCCCAAACACGCGCGTTCACTAGCTATGCATCTGCGCTTCTAATTAACACCGGTTTCGTTGCCGTCTGATGCATCCATCTGTGCGTTTATGCAGCATCACTGACCCTTGTTATTCGATTTACTAGGAATTATTTAATCCTGATTTAATGTTAAATATTTTGGGTACCCATTTTTCGATCGACTGATGCGCCCATGCATCCATACCCACGTCGTCCAAAACACGCGCGTTTACTAGCTATGCATCTGCGCTTCAAATTAACACCGGTTTCGTTGCCGTCTGATGCATCCGTCTGTGCGTTTATGCAGCATCCCTGACCCCTTGTTATTCGATTTAATAGGAAGTATTTAATCCTGATTTAATGTTAAATATTTTGGGTACCCATTTTTCGATCGACTGATGCGCCCATGCATCCATACCCACGTCGTCCCAAACACGCGCGTTCACTAGCTATGCATCTGCGCTTCAAATTAACACCGGTTTCGTTGCCGTCTGATGCATCCGTCTGTGCGTTTATGCAGCATCCCTGACCCATTGTTATTCGATTTAATAGGAATTATTTAATCCTGATTTAATGTTAAATATTTTGGGTACCCATTTTTCGATCGACTGATGCGCCCATGCATCCATACCCACGTCGTCCCAAACACGCGCGTTCACTAGCTATGCATCTGCGCTTCAAATTAACACCGGTTTCGTTGCCGTCTGATGCATCCGTCTGTGCGTTTATGCAGCATCCCTGACCCCTTGTTATTCGATTTAATAGGAATTATTGAATCCTGATTTAATGTTAAATATTTTGGACAACCATTTTTCGATCGACAGATGCGCCCATGCATCCATACCCACGTCGTCCCAAACACGCGCGTTTACTAGCTATGAATCTGCGCTTCAAATTAACACCGGTTTCGTTGCCATCTGAGGCATCCCTCTGTGCGTTTATGCAGCATCCCTGACCCCTTGTTATTCGATTTAATAGGAATTATTTAATCCTGATTTAATGTTAAATATTTTGGGTACCCATTTTTCGATCGACTGATGCGCCCATGCATCCATACCCACGTCGTCCCAAACACGCGCGTTCACTAGCTATGCATCTGCGCTTCAAATTAACACCGGTTTTATTGCCGTCTGATGCATCCGTCTGTGCGTTTATGCAGCATCCCTGACCCTTTGTTATTCGATTTAATAGGAATTATTGAATCCTGATTTAATGTTAAATATTTTGGACACCCATTTTTCGATCGACAGATGCGCCCATGCATCCATACCCACGTCGTCCCAAACACGCGCGTTCACTAGCTATGAATCTGCGCTTCAGATTAAAACCGGTTTCGTTGCCGTCTGATGCATCCGTCTGTGCGTTTATGCAGCATCCCTGACCCCTTGTTATTCGATTTAATAGGAATTATTTAATCCTGATTTAATGTTAAATATTTTGGGTACCCATTTTTCGATCGACTGATGTGCCCATGCATCCATACCCACGTCGTCCCAAACACGCGCGTTCACTAGCTATGTATGTGCGCTTCAAATTAACACCGGTTTCGTTGCCGTCTGATGCATCCGTCTGTGCGTTTATGCAGCATCCCTGACCCCTTGTTATTCGATTTAATAGGAATTATTTAATCCTGATTTAATGTTAAATATTTTGGGTACTCATTTTTCGATCGACTGATGCGCCCATGCATCCATACCCACGTCGTCCCAAACACGCGCGTTTACTAGCTATGTATCTGCGCTTCAAATTAAAACCGGTTTCGTTGCCGTCTGATGCATCCGTCTGTTCGTTTATGCAGCATCCCTGACCCCTTGTTATTCGATTTAATAGGAATTATTTAATCCTGATTTAATGTTATCATTTTGGGTAGCCATTTTTCGATCGACTGATGCGCCCATGCATCCATACACACGTCGTCCCAAACACGCGCTTTCACTACCTATGCATCTGCGCTTCAAATTAACACCGGTTTCGTTGCCGTCTGATGCATCCGTCTGTGCGTTTATGCAGCATCCCTGACCCCTTGTTATTCGATTTAATAGGAATTATTGAATCCTGATTTAATGTTAAATATTTTGGGTACCCATTTTTCGATCGACTGATGCGCCCATGCATCCATACCCACGTCGTCTCAAACACGCGCGTTCACTAGCTATGCATCTGCGCTTCAAATTAACACCGGTTTCGTTGCCGTCTGATGCATCCGTCTGTGCGTTTATGCAGCATCCCTGACCCCTTATTATTAGATTTAATAGGAATTATTTAATCCTGATTTAATGTTAAATATTTTGGGTACCCATTATTCGATCGACTGATGCGCCCATGCATCCATACCCACGTCGTCCCAAACACGCGCGTTCACTAGCTATGCATCTGCGCTTCCAATTAACACCGGTTTCGTTGCCGTCTGATGCATCTGTCTGTGCGTTTATGCAGCATCCCTGACCCCTTGTTATTCGATTTAATAGGAATTATCTAATTCTGGTTGAATGTTAAATATTTTGGGTACCCATTTTTCGATCGACTGATGCGCCCATGCATCCATACCCACGTCGTCCCAAACACGCGCGTTCACTAGCTATGCATCTGCGCTTCAAATTAACACCGGTTTCGTTGCCGTCTGATGTATCCGTCTGTGCGTTTATGCAGCATCCCTGACCCCTTGTTATTCGATTTAATAGGAATTATTTAATCCTGATTTAATGTAAAATATTTTGGGTACCCATTTTTCGATCGACTGATGCGCCCATGCATCCATACCCACGTCGTCCCAAACACGCGCTTTCACTAGCTATGCATCTGCGCTTCAAATTAACACCGGTTTTGTTGCCGTCTGATGCATCCATCTGTGCGTTTATGCAGCATCCCTGACCCCTTGTTATTCGATTTAATAGGAATTATTGAATCCTGATTTAATGTTAAATATTTTGGGTACCCATTTTTCGATCGACTGATGCGCCCATGCATCCATACCCACGTCGTCTCAAACACGCGCGTTCACTAGCTATGCATCTGCGCTTCAAATTAACACCGGTTTCGTTGCCGTCTGATGCAGCCGTCTGTGCGTTTATGCAGCATCCCTGACCCCTTATTATTAGATTTAATAGGAATTATTTAATCCTGATTTAATGTTAAATATTTTGGGTACCCATTTTTCGATCGACTGATGCGCCCATGCATCCATTCCCACGTCGTCCCAAACACGCGCGTTCACTAGCTATGCATCTGCGCTTCAAATTAACACCGGTTTCGTTGCCGTCTGATGCATCCGTCTGTGCGTTTATGCAGCATCCCTGACCCCTTGTTATTCGATTTAATAGGAATTATTTAATCCTGATTTAATGTTAAATATTTTGGGTAGCCATTTTTCGATCGACTGATGCGCCCATGCATCCATACCCACGTCGTCCCATACACGCGCGCTCACTAGCTATGCATCTGCACTTCAAATTACCACCGGTTTCGTTGACGTCTGATGCATCCGTCTGTGCGTTTATGCAGCATCCCTGACCCCTTGTTATTCGATTTAATAGGAATTATGTAATCCTGATTTAATGTTAAATATTTTGGGTACCCATTTTTCGATCGACTGATGCGCCCATGCATCCATACCCACGTCGTCCCAAACACGCGCGTTCACTAGCTATGCATCTGTGCTTCAAATTAACACCGGTTTCGTTGCCATCTGATGCATCCGTCTGTGCGTTTATGCAGCATCCCTGACATCTTGTTATTCGATTTAATAGGAATTATTTAATCCTGATTTAATGTTAAATATTTTGGGTACCCATTTTTCGATCGACTGATGCGCCCATGCATCCATACCCACGTCGTCCCATACACGCGCGTTCACTAGCTATGCATCTGCGCTTCAAATTAACACCGGTTTCGTTGCCGTCTGATGCATCCGTCTGTGCGTTTATGCAGCATCCCTGACCCCTTGTTATTCGATTTAATAGGAATTATTGAATCCTGATTTAATGTTAAATATTTTGGGTACCCATTTTTCGATCGACTGATGCGCCCATGCATCCATACCCACGTCGTCCCAAACACGCGCGTTCACTAGCTATGCATCTGCGCTTCAAATTAACACCGGTTTCGTTGCCGTCTGATACATCCGTCTGTGCGTTTATGCAGCATCCCTGACCCCTTGTTATTCGATTTAATAGGAATTATTGAATCCTGATTCATTGTTAAATATTTTGGGTACCCATTTTTCGATCGACAGATGCGCCCATGCATCCATACCCACGTCGTCCCAAACACGCGCGTTCACTAGCTATGAATCTGCGCTTCAAATTAACACCGGTTTCGTTGCCGTCTGATGCATCCGTCTGTGCGTTTATGCAGAATCCCTGACCCCTTGTTATTCGATTTAATAGGAATTATTTAATCCTGATTTAATGTTAAATATTTTGGGTACCCATTTTTCGATCGACTGATGCGCCCATGCATCCATACCCACGTCGTCCCAAACACGCGCGTTCACTAGCTATGTATCTGCGCTTCAAACTAACACCGGTTTCGTTGCCGTCTGATGCATCCGTCTGTGCGTTTATGCAGCATCCCTGACCCCTTGTTATTCGATTTAATAGGAATTATTTAATCCTGATTTAATGTTAAATATTTTGGGTAGCCATTTTTCGATCGACTGATGCGCCTATGCATCCGTACCCACGTCGTCCCAAACACACGCGTTCACTAGCTATGCATCTGCGCTTCCAATTAACACCGGTTTCGTTGCCGTCTGGTGCATTCGTCTGTGCGTTTATGCAGCATCCCTGACCCCTTGTTATTCGATTTAATAGGAATTATTTAATCCTGATTTAATGTTAAATATTTTGGGTACCCATTTTTCGATCGACTGATGCGCCCATGCATCCATACCCACGTCGTCCCAAACACGCGCGTTCACTAGCTATGCATCTGCGCTTCAAATTAACACCGGTTTCGTTGCCGTCTGATGCATCCGTCTGTGCGTTTATGCAGCATCCCTGACCCCTTGTTATTCGATTTAAAAGGAAAAACTTAATCCTGATTTAATGTTAAATATTTTGGGTACCCATTTTTCCATCGACTGATGCGCCCATGCATCCATACCCACGTCGTCTCAAACACGTGCGTTCACTAGCTATGCATCTGCGCTTCTAATTAACACCGGTTTCGGTTCCATCTGATGCATCCATCTGTGCGTTTATGCAGCATCCCTGACCCTTGTTATTCGATTTAATAGGAATTATTGAATCCTGATTTAATGTTAAATATTTTGGGTACCCATTTTTCGATCGACTGATGCGCCCATGGATCCATACCCACGTCGTCCCAAACACGCGCGTTTACTAGCTATGCATCTGCGCTTCAAATTAACACCGGTTTCGTTGCCGTCTGATGCATCCGTCTGTGCGTTTATGCAGCATCCCTGACCCCTTGTTATTCGATTTAATAGGAAGTATTTAATCCTGATTTAATGTTAAATATTTTGGGTAGCCATTTTTCGATCGACTGATGCGCCCATGCATCCATACCCACGTCGTCCCAAACACGCGCGTTCACTAGCTATGAATCTGCGCTTCAAATTAACACCGGTTTCGTTGCCGTTTGATGCATCCCTCTGTGCGTTTATGCAGCATCCCTGACCCCTTGTTATTCGATTTAATAGGAATTATTTAATCCTGATTTAATGTTTAATATTTTGGGTACCCATTTTTCGATCGACAGATGCGCCCATGCATCCATACCCACGTCGTCCCAAACACGCGCGTTCACTACCTATGCATCTGCGCTTCAAATTAACACCGGTTTCGTTGCCGTCTGATGCATCCGTCTGTGCGTTTATGCAGCATCCCTGACCCCTTGTTATTCGATTTAATAGGAATTATTGAATCCTGATTTAATGTTAAATATTTTGGGTACCCATTTTTCGATCGACTGATGCGCCCATGCATCCATACCCACGTCGTCCCAAACACGCGCGTTCACTAGCTATTTATCTGCGCTTCAAACTAACACCGGTTTCGTTGCCGTCTGATGCATCCGTCTGTGCGTTTATGCAGCATCCCTGATCCCTTGTTATTCGATTTAATAGGAATTATTTAATCCTGATATAATGTTAAATATTTTGGGTACCCATTTTTCGATCGACTGATGCGCCCATGCATCCATACCCACGTCGTCCCAAACACGCGCGTTCACTAGCTATGCATCTGCGCTTCAAATTAACACCGGTTTCGTTGCCGTCTGATGCATCCGTCTGTGCGTTTATGCAGCATCCCTGACCCCTTGTTATTCGATTTAAAAGGAAAAACTTAATCCTGATTTAATGTTAAATATTTTGGGTACCCATTTTTCGATCGACTGATGCGCCCATGCATCCATACCCACGTCGTCCCAAACACGCGCGTTCACTAGCTATGCATCTGCGCTTCTAATTAACACCGGTTTCGTTGCCGTCTGATGCATCCATCTGTGCGTTTATGCAGCATCCCTGACCCTTGTTATTCGATTTACTAGGAATTATTTAATCCTGATTTAATGTTAAATATTTTGGGTACCCATTTTTCGATCGACTGATGCGCCCATGCATCCATACCCACGTCGTCCAAAACACGCGCGTTTACTAGCTATGCATCTGCGCTTCAAATTAACACCGGTTTCGTTGCCGTCTGATGCATCCGTCTGTGCGTTTATGCAGCATCCCTGACCCCTTGTTATTCGATTTAATAGGAAGTATTTAATCCTGATTTAATGTTAAATATTTTGGGTACCCATTTTTCGATCGACTGATGCGCCCATGCATCCATACCCACGTCGTCCCAAACACGCGCGTTCACTAGCTATGCATCTGCGCTTCAAATTAACACCGGTTTCGTTGCCGTCTGATGCATCCGTCTGTGCGTTTATGCAGCATCCCTGACCCATTGTTATTCGATTTAATAGGAAGTATTTAATCCTGATTTAATGTTAAATATTTTGGGTACCCATTTTTCGATCGACTGATGCGCCCATGCATCCATACCCACGTCGTCCCAAACACGCGCGTTCACTAGCTATGAATCTGCGCTTCAAATTAACACCGGTTTCGTTGCCGTCTGATGCATCCGTCTGTGCGTTTATGCAGCATCCCTGACCCCTTGTTATTCGATTTAATAGGAATTATTGAATCCTGATTTAATGTTAAATATTTTGGACAACCATTTTTCGATCGACAGATGCGCCCATGCATCCATACCCACGTCGTCCCAAACACACACGTTTACTAGCTATGAATCTGCGCTTCAAATTAACACCGGTTTCGTTGCCGTCTGATGCATCCGTCTGTGCGTTTATGCAGCATCCCTGACCCCTTGTTATTCGATTTAATAGGAATTATTTAATCCTGATTTAATGTTAAATATTTTGGGTACCCATTTTTCGATCGACTGATGCGCCCATGCATCCATACCCACGTCGTCCCAAACACGCGCGTTCACTAGCTATGCATCTGCGCTTCAAATTAACACCGGTTTCGTTGCCGTCTGATGCATCCGTCTGTGCGTTTATGCAGCATCCCTGACCCCTTGTTATTCGATTTAATAAGAATTATTGAATCCTGATTCAATGTTTAATATTTTGGGTACCCATTTTTCGATCGACAGATGCGCCCATGCATCCATACCCACGTCGTCCCAAACCCGCGCGTTCACTAGTTATGAATCTGCGCTTCAAATTAACACCGGTTTCGTTGCCGTCTGATGCATCCGTCTGTGCGTTTATGCAGCATCCCTGACCCATTGTTATTCGATTTAATAGGAATTATTTAATCCTGATTTAATGTTAAATATTTTGGGTACCCATTTTTCGATCGACTGATGCGCCCATGCATCCATACCCACGTCGTCCCAAACACGCGCGTTCACTAGCTATGCATCTGCGCTTCAAATTAACACCGGTTTCGTTGCCGTCTGATGCATCCGTCTGTGCGTTTATGCAGCATCCCTGACCCCTTGTTATTCGATTTAATAGGAATTATTGAATCCTGATTTAATGTTAAATATTTTGGACAACCATTTTTCGATCGACAGATGCGCCCATGCATCCATACCCACGTCGTCCCAAACACGCGCGTTTACTAGCTATGAATCTGCGCTTCAAATTAACACCGGTTTCGTTGCCGTCTGATGCATCCCTCTGTGCGTTTATGCAGCATCCCTGACCCCTTGTTATTCGATTTAATAGGAATTATTTAATCCTGATTTAATGTTAAATATTTTGGGTACCCATTTTTCGATCGACTGATGCGCCCATGCATCCATACCCACGTCGTCCCAAACACGCGCGTTCACTAGCTATGCATCTGCGCTTCAAATTAACACCGGTTTCGTTGCCGTCTGATGCATCCGTCTGTGCGTTTATGCAGCATCCCTGACCCTTTGTTATTCGATTTAATAGGAATTATTGAATCCTGATTTAATGTTAAATATTTTGGACACCCATTTTTCGATCGACAGATGCGCCCATGCATCCATACCCACGTCGTCCCAAACACGCGCGTTCACTAGCTATGAATCTGCGCTTCAGATTAAAACCGGTTTCGTTGCCGTCTGATGCATCCGTCTGTGCGTTTATGCAGCATCCCTGACCCCTTGTTATTCGATTTAATAGGAATTATTTAATCCTGATTTAATGTTAAATATTTTGGGTACCCATTTTTC
The DNA here is from genome assembly GCA_948146395.1 of Fragum whitleyi. NCBI lineage: Eukaryota > Metazoa > Mollusca > Bivalvia > Cardiida > Cardiidae > Fragum > Fragum whitleyi. Next base: position 4,577,810 of record OX411557.1, read on the forward strand.
GATCGACTGATGCGCCCATGCATCCATACCCACGTCGTCCCAAACACGCGCGTTCACTAGCTATGTATGTGTGCTTCAAATTAACACCGGTTTCGTTGCCGTCTGATGCATCCGTTTGTGCGTTTATGCAGCATCCCTGACCCCTTGTTATTCGATTTAATAGGAATTATTTAATCCTGATTTAATATTAAATATTTTGGGTACTCATTTTTCGATCGACTGATGCGCCCATGCATCCATACCCACGTCGTCCCAAACACGCGCGTTTACTAGCTATGTATCTGCGCTTCAAATTAAAACCGGTTTCGTTGCCGTCTGATGCATCCGTCTGTTCGTTTATGCAGCATCCCTGACCCCTTGTTATTCGATTTAATAGGAATTATTTAATCCTGATTTAATGTTATCATTTTGGGTAGCCATTTTTCGATCGACTGATGCGCCCATGCATCCATACCCACGTCGTCCCAAACACGCGCTTTCACTAGCTATGCATCCGCGCTTCAAATTAACACCGGTTTCGTTGCCGTCTGATGCATCCGTCTGTGCGTTTATGCAGCATCCCTGACCCCTTGTTATTCGATTTAATAGGAATTATTGAATCCTGATTTAATGTTAAATATTTTGGGTACCCATTTTTCGATCGACTGATGCGCCCATGCATCCATACCCACGTCGTCTCAAACACGCGCGTTCACTAGCTATGCATCTGCGCTTCAAATTAACACCGGTTTCGTTGCCGTCTGATGCATCCGTCTGTGCGTTTATGCAGCATCCCTGACCCCTTATTTTTAGATTTAATAGGAATTATTTAATCCTGATTTAATGTTAAATATTTTGGGTACCCATTATTCGATCGACTGATGCGCCCATGCATCCATACCCACGTCGTCCCAAACACGCGCGTTCACTAGCTATGCATCTGCGCTTCAAATTAACACCGGTTTCGTTGCCGTCTGATGCATCTGTCTGTGCGTTTATGCAGCATCCCTGACCCCTTGTTATTCGATTTAATAGGAATTATTTAATTCTGGTTGAATGTTAAATATTTTGGGTACCCATTTTTCGATCGACTGATGCGCCCATGCATCCATACCCACGTCGTCCCAAACACGCGCGTTCACTAGCTAGTATCTGCGCTTCAAATTAACACCGGTTTCGTTGCCGTCTGATGTATCCGTCTGTGCGTTTATGCAGCATCCCTGACCCCTTGTTATTCGATTTAATAGGAATAATTTAAACCTGATTTAATGTAAAATATTTTGGGTACCCATTTTTCGATCGACTGATGCGCCCATGCATCCATACCCACGTCGTCCCAAACACGCGCGTTCACTAGCTATGCATCTGCGCTTCAAATAAACACCGGTTTTGTTGCCGTCTGATGCATCCATCTGTGCGTTTATGCAGCATCCCTGACCCCTTGTTATTCGATTTAATAGGAATTATTGAATCCTGATTTAATGTTAAATATTTTGGGTACCCATTTTTCGATCGACTGATGCGCCCATGCATCCATACCCACGTCGTCTCAAACACGCGCGTTCACTAGCTATGCATCTGCGCTTCAAATTAACACCGGTTTCGTTGCCGTCTGATGCAGCCGTCTGTGCGTTTATGCAGCATCCCTGACCCCTTATTATTAGATTTAATAGGAATTATTTAATCCTGATTTAATGTTAAATATTTTGGGTACCCATTTTTCGATCGACTGATGCGCCCATGCATCCATACCCACGTCGTCCCAAACACGCGCGTTCACTAGCTATGCATCTGCGCTTCAAATTAACACCGGTTTCGTTGCCGTCTGATGCATCCGTCTGTGCGTTTATGCAGCATCCCTGACCCCTTGTTATTCGATTTAATAGGAATTATTTAATCCTGATTTAAAGTTAAATATTTTGGGTAGCCATTTTTCGATCGACTGATGCGCCCATGCATCCATACCCACGTCGTCCCATACACGCGCGCTCACTAGCTATGCATCTGCACTTCAAATTACCACCGGTTTCGTTGACGTCTGATGCATCCGTCTGTGAGTTTATGCAGCATCCCTGACCCCTTGTTATTCGATTTAATAGGAATTATGTAATCCTGATTTAATGTTAAATATTTTGGGTACCCATTTTTCGATCGACTGATGTGCCCATGCATCCATACCCACGTCGTCCCAAACACGCGCGTTCACTAGCTATGCATCTGTGCTTCAAATTAACACCGGTTTCGTTGCCGTCTGATGCATCCGTCTGTGCGTTTATGCAGCATCCCTGACATCTTGTTATTCGATTTAATAGGGATTATTTAATCCTGATTTAATGTTAAATATTTTGGGTACCCATTTTTCGATCGACTGATGCGCCCATGCATCCATACCCACGTCGTCCCATACACGCGCGTTCACTAGCTATGCATCTGCGCTTCAAATTAACACCGGTTTCGTTGCCGTCTGATGCATCCGTCTGTGCGTTTATGCAGCATCCCTGACCCCTTGTTATTCGATTTAATAGGAATTATTTAATCCTGATTTAATGTTAAATATTTTGGGTAGCCATTTTTCGATCGACTGATGCGCCCATGCATCCGTACCCACGTCGTCCCAAACACACGCGTTCACTAGCTATGCATCTGCGCTTCCAATTAACACCGGTTTCGTTGCCGTCTGGTGCATTCGTCTGTGCGTTTATGCAGCATCCCTGACCCCTTGTTATTCGATTTAATAGGAATTATTTAATCCTGATTTAATGCTAAATATTTTGGGTACCCATTTTTCGATCGACTGATGCGCCCATGCATCCATACCCACGTCGTCCCAAACACGCGCGTTCACTAGCTATGCATCTGCGCTTCAAATTAACACCGGTTTCGTTGCCGTCTGATGCATCCGTCTGTGCGTTTATGCAGCATCCCTGACCCCTTGTTATTCGATTTAAAAGGAAAAACTTAATCCTGATTTAATGTTAAATATTTTGGGTACCCATTTTTCCATCGACTGATGCGCCCATGCATCCATACCCACGTCGTCCCAAACACGTGCGTTCACTAGCTATGCATCTGCGCTTCTAATTAACACCGGTTTCGTTGCCATCTGATGCATCCATCTGTGCGTTTATGCAGCATCCCTGACCCTAGTTATTCGATTTAATAGGAATTATTGAATCCTGATTTAATGTTAAATATTTTGGGTACCCATTTTTCGATCGACTGATGCGCCCATGGATCCATACCCACGTCGTCCCAAACACGCGCGTTTACTAGCTATGCATCTGCGCTTCAAATTAACACCGGTTTCGTTGCCGTCTGATGCATCCGTCTGTGCGTTTATGCAGCATCCCTGACCCCTTGTTATTCGATTTAATATGAAGTATTTAATCCTGATTTAATGTTAAATATTTTGGGTACCCATTTTTCGATCGACTGATGCGCCCATGCATCCATACCCACGTCGTCCCAAACACGCGCGTTCACTAGCTATGCATCTGCGCTTCAAATTAACACCGGTTTCGTTGCCGTCTGATGCATCCGTCTGCGCGTTTATGCAGCATCCCTGACCCATTGTTATTCGATTTAATAGGAATTATTTAATCCTGATTTAATGTTTAATATTTTGGGTACCCATTTTTCGATCGACAGATGCGCCCATGCATCCATACCCACGTCGTCCCAAACACGCGCGTTCACTAGTTATGAATCTGCGCTTCAAATTAACACCGGTTTCGTTGCCGTCTGATGCATCCGTCTGTGCGTTTATGCAGCATCCCTGACCCCTTGTTATTCGATTTAATAGGAATTATTGAATCCTGATTTAATGTTAAATATTTTGGGTACCCATTTTTCGATCGACTGATGCGGCCATGCATCCATACCCACGTCGTCCCAAACACGCGCGTTCACTAGCTATGCATCTGCGCTTCAAACTAACACCGGTTTCGTTGCCGTCTGATGCATCCGTCTGTGCGTTTATGCAGCATCCCTGACCCCTTGTTATTCGATTTAATAGGAATTATTTAATCCTGATAAAATGTTAAATATTTTGGGTACCCATTTTTCGATCGACTGATGCGCCCATGCATCCATACCCACGTCGTCCCAAACACGCGCGTTCACTAGCTATGCATCTGCGCTTCCAATTAACACCGGTTTCGTTGCCGTCTGGTGCATCCGTCTGTGCGTTTATGCAGCATCCCTGACCCCTTGTTATTCGATTTAATAGGAATTATTTAATTCTGGTTGAATGTTAAATATTTTGGGTAACCATTTTTCGATCGACTGATGCGCCCATGCATCCATACCCACGTCGTCCCAAACACGCGCGTTCACTAGCTATGCATCTGCGCTTCAAATTAACACCGGTTTCGTTGCCGTCTGATGCATCCGTCTGTGCGTTTATGCAGCATCCCTGACCCCTTGTTATTCGATTTAAAAGGAAAAACTTAATCCTGATTTAATGTTAAATATTTTGGGTACCCATTTTTCGATCGACTGATGCGCCCATGCATCCATACCCACGTCGTCCCAAACACGCGCGTTCACTAGCTATGCATCTGCGCTTCTAATTAACACCGGTTTCGTTGCCGTCTGATGCATCCATCTGTGCGTTTATGCAGCATCCCTGACCCTTGTTATTCGATTTACTAGGAATTATTTAAACCATGATTTAATGTTAAATATTTTGGGTACCCATTTTTCGATCGACTGATGCGCCCATGCATCCATACCCACGTCGTCCAAAACACGCGCGTTTACTAGCTATGCATCTGCGCTTCAAATTAACACCGGTTTCGTTGCCGTCTGATGCATCCGTCTGTGCGTTTATGCAGCATCCCTGACCCCTTGTTATTCGATTTAATAGGAAGTATTTAATCCTGATTTAATGTTAAGTATTTTGGGTACCCATTTTTCGATCGACTGATGCGCCCATGCATCCATACCCACGTCGTCCCAAACACGCGCGTTCACTAGCTATGCATCTGCGCTTCAAATTAACACCGGTTTCGTTGCCGTCTGATGCATCCGTCTGTGCGTTAATGCAGCATCCCTGACCCATTGTTATTCGATTTAATAGGAATTATTGAATCCTGATTTAATGTTAAATATTTTGGGTACCCATTTTTCGATCGACTGATGCGCCCATGCATCCATACCCACGTCGTCCCAAACACGCGCGTTCACTAGCTATGCATCTGCGCTTCAAATTAACACCGGTTTCGTTGCCGTCTGATGCATCCGTCTGTGCGTTTATGCAGCATCCCTGACCCCTTGTTATTCGATTTAATAGGAATTATTGAATCCTGATTTAATGTTAAATATTTTGGACAACCATTTTTCGATCGACAGATGCGCCCATGCATCCATACCCACGTCGTCCCAAACACGCGCGTTTACTAGCCATGAATCTGCGCTTCAAATTTACACCGGTTTCGTTGCCGTCTGATGCATCCGTCTGTGCGTTTATGCAGCATCCCTGACCCCTTGTTATTCGATTTAATAGGAATTATTTAATCCTGATTTAATGTTAAATATTTTGGGTACCCATTTTTCGATCGACTGATGCGCCCATGCATCCATACCCACGTCGTCCCAAACACGCGCGTTCACTAGCTATGCATCTGCGCTTCAAATTAACACCGGTTTCGTTGCCGTCTGATGCATCCGTCTGTGCGTTTATGCAGCATCCCTGACCCTTTGTTATTCGATTTAATAGGAATTATTGAATCCTGATTTAATGTTAAATATTTTGGACACCCATTTTTCGATCGACAGATGCGCCCATGCATCCATACCCACGTCGTCCCAAACAAGCGCGTTCACTAGCTATGAATCTGCGCTTCAGATTAAAACCGGTTTCGTTGCCGTCTGATGCATCCGTCTGTGCGTTTATGCAGCATCCCTGACCCCTTGTTATTCGATTTAATAGGAATTATTTAATCCTGATTTAATGTTAAATATTTTGGGTACCAATTTTTCGATCGACTGATGTGCCCATGCATCCATACCCACGTCGTCCCAAACACGCGCGTTCACTAGCTATGTATGTGCGCTTCAAATTAACACCGGTTTCGTTGCCGTCTGATGCATCCGTTTGTGCGTTTATGCAGCATCCCTGACCCCTTGTTATTCGATTTAATAGGAATTATTTAATCCTGATTTAATGTTAAATATTTTGGGTACCCATTTTTCGATCGACTGATGCGCCCATGCATCCATACCCACGTCGTCCCAAACACGCGCGTTCACTAGCTATGTATCTGCGCTTCAAATTAAAACCGGTTTCGTTGCCGTCTGATGCATCCGTCTGTTCGTTTATGCAGCATCCCTGACCCCTTGTTATTCGATTTAATAGGAATTATTTAATCCTGATTTAATGTTAAATATTTTGGGTACCCATTTTTCGATCGACTGATGCGCCCATGCATCCATACCCACGTCGTCCCAAACACGCGCTTTCACTAGCTATGCATCTGCGCTTCAAATTAACACCGGTTTCATTGCCGTCTGATGCATCCGTCTGTGCGTTTATGCAGCATCCCTGACCCCTTGTTATTCGATTTAATAGGAATTATTGAATCCTGATTTAATGTTAAATATTTTGGGTACCCATTTTTCGATCGACTAATGCGCCCATGCATCCATACCCACGTCGTCTCAAACACGCGCGTTCACTAGCTATGCATCTGCGCTTCAAATTAACACCGGTTTCGTTGCCGTCTGATGCATCCGTCTGTGCGTTTATGCAGCATCCCTGACCCCTTATTATTAGATTTAATAGGAATTATTTAATCCTGATTTAATGTTAAATATTTTGGGTACCCATTATTCGATCGACTAATGCGCCCATGCATCCATACCCACGTCGTCCCAAACACGCGCGTTCACTAGCTATGCATCTGCGCTTCCAATTAACACCGGTTTCGTTGCCGTCTGATGCATCTGTCTGTGCGTTTATGCAGCATCCCTGACCCCTTGTTATTCGATTTAATAGGAATTATTTAATTCTGGTTGAATGTTAAATATTTTGGGTACCCATTTTTCGATCGACTGATGCGCCCATGCATCCATACCCACGTCGTCCCAAACACGCGCGTTCACTAGCTATGCATCTGCGCTTCAAATTAACACCGGTTTCGTTGCCGTCTGATGTATCCGTCTGTCCGTTTATGCAGCATCCCTGACCCCTTGTTATTCGATTTAATAGGAATTATTTAATCCTGATTTAATGTTAAATATTTTGGGTACCCATTTTTCGATCGACTGATGCGCCCATGCATCCATACCCACGTCGTCCCAAACACGCGCTTTCACTAGCTATGCATCTGCGCTCCAAATTAACACCGGTTTTGTTGCCGTCTGATGCATCCGTCTGTGCGTTTATGCAGCATCCCTGACCCCTTGTTATTCGATTTAATAGGAATTATGTAATCCTGATTTAATGTTAAATATTTTGGGTACCCATTTTTCCATCGACTGATGCGCCCATGCATCCATACCCACGTCGTCTCAAACACGCGCGTTCACTAGCTATGCATCTGCGCTTCAAATAAACACCGGTTTCGTTGCCGTCTGATACATCCGTCTGTGCGTTTATGCAGCATCCCTGACCCCTTGTTATTCGATTTAATAGGAATTATTTAATCCTGATTCAATGTTAAATATTTTGGGTACCCATTTTTCGATCGACAGATGCGCCCATGCATCCATACCCACGTCGTCCCAAACACGCGCGTTCACTAGCTATGAATCTGCGCTTCAAATTAACACCGGTTTCGTTGCCGTCTGATGCATCCGTCTGTGCGTTTATGCAGCATCCCTGACCCCTTGTTATTCGATTTAATAGGAATTATTTAATCCTGATTTAATGTTAAATATTTTGGGTACCCATTTTTCGATCGACTGATGCGCCCATGCATCCATACCCACGTCGTCCCAAACACGCGCGTTCACTAGCTATGCATCTGCGCTTCAAACTAACACCGGTTTCGTTGCCGTCTGATGCATCCGTCTGTGCGTTTATGCAGCATCCCTGACCCCTTGTTATTCGATTTAATAGGAATTATTTAATCCTGATTTAATGTTAAATATTTTGGGTAGCCATTTTTCGATCGACTGATGCGCCCATGCATCCGTACCCACGTCGTCCCAAACACACGCGTTCACTAGCTATGCATCTGCGCTTCCAATTAACACCGGTTTCGTTGCCGTCTGGTGCATTCGTCTGTGCGTTTATGCAGCATCCCTGACCCCTTGTTATTCGATTTAATAGGAATTATTTAATCCTGATTTAATGTTAAATATTTTGGGTACCCATTTTTCGATCGACTGATGCGCCCATGCATCCATACCCACGTCGTCCCAAACACGCGCGTTCACTACCTATGCATCTGCGCTTCAAATTAACACCGGTTTCGTTGCCGTCTGATGCATCCGTCTGTGCGTTTATGCAGCATCCCTGACCCCTTGTTATTCGATTTAAAAGGAAAAACTTAATCCTGATTTAATGTTAAATATTTTGGGTACCCATTTTTCCATCGACTGATGCGCCCATGCATCCATACCCACGTCGTCCCAAACACGTGCGTTCACTAGCTATGCATCTGCGCTTCTAATTAACACCGGTTTCGTTGCCATCTGATGCATCCATCTGTGCGTTTATGCAGCATCCCTGACCCTTGTTATTCGATTTAATAGGAGTTATTGAATCCTGATTTAATGTTAAATATTTTGGGTACCCATTTTTCGATCGACTGATGCGCCCATGGATCCATACCCACGTCGTCCCAAACACGCGCGTTTACTAGCTATGCATCTGCGCTTCAAATTAACACCGGTTTCGTTGCCGTCTGATGCATCCGTCTGTGCGTTTATGCAGCATCCCTGACCCCTTGTTATTCGATTTAATAGGAAGTATTTAATCCTGATTTAATGTTAAATATTTTGGGTAGCCATTTTTCGATCGACTGATGCGCCCATGCATCCATACCCACGTCGTCCCAAACACGCGCGTTCACTAGCTATGCATCTGCGCTTCAAATTAACATCGGTTTCGTTGCCGTCTGATGCATCCGTCTGCGCGTTTATGCAGCATCCCTGACCCATTGTTATTCGATTTAATAGGAATTATTTAATCCTGATTTAATGTTAAATATTTTGGGTACCCATTTTTCGATCGACTGATGCGCCCATGCATCCATACCCACGTCGTCCCAAACACGCGCGTTCACTAGCTATGCATCTGCGCTTCAAATTAACACCGGTTTCGTTGCCGTCTGATGCATCCGTCTGTGCGTTTATGCAGCATCCCTGACCCCTTGTTATTCGATTTAATAGGAATTATTGAATCCTGATTTAATGTTAACTATTTTGGACACCCATTTTTCGATCGACAGATGCGCCCATGCATCCATACCCACGTCGTCCCAAACACGCGCGTTTACTAGCTATGCATCTGCGCTTCAAATTAACACCGGTTTCGTTGCCGTCTGATGCATCCGTCTGTGCGTTTATGCAGCATCCCTGACCCCTTGTTATTCGATTTAATAGGAATTATTTAATCCTGATTTAATGTTAAATATTTTGGGTACCCATTTTTCGATCGACTGATGCGCCCATGCATCCATACCCACGTCGTCCCAAACACGCGCGTTCACTAGCTATGAATCTGCGCTTCAGATTAAAACCGGTTTCGTTGCCGTCTGATGCATCCGTCTGTGCGTTTATGCAGCATCCCTGACCCCTTGTTATTCGATTTAATAGGAATTATTTAATCCTGATTTAATGTTCAATATTTTGGACACCCATTTTTCGATCGACTGATGCGCCCATGCATCCATACCCACGTCGTCCCAAACACGCGCGTTCACTAGCTATGCATCTGCGCTTCAAATTAACACCGGTTTCGTTGCCGTCTGATGCATCCGTCTGTGCGTTTATGCAGCATCCCTGACCCCTTGTTATTCGATTTAATAGGAATTATTTAATCCTGATTTAATGTAAAATATTTTGGGTACCCATTTTTCGATCAACTGATGCGCCCATGCATCCATACCCACGTCGTCCCAAACACGCGCTTTCACTAGCTATGTATCTGCGCTTCAAATTAAAACCGGTTTCGTTGCCGTCTGATGCATCCGTCTGTTCGTTTATGCAGCATCCCTGACCCCTTGTTATTCGATTTAATAGGAATTATTTAATCCTGATTTAATGTTAAATATTTTGGGTACCCATTTTTCGATCGACTGATGCGCCCATGCATCCATACCCACGTCGTCCCAAACACGCGCGTTCACTATCTATGCATCTGCGCTTCAAATTAACACCGGTTTCGTTGCCGTCTGATGCATCCGTCTGTGCGTTTATGCAGCATCCCTGACCCCTTGTTATTCGATTTAATAGGAATTATTTAATCCTGATTTAATGTTCAATATTTTGGACACCCATTTTTCGATCGACTGATGCGCCCATGCATCCATACCCACGTCGTCCCAAACACGCGCGTTCACTAGCTATGCATCTGCGCTTCAAATTAACACCGGTTTCGTTGCCGTCTGATGCATCCGTCTGTGCGTTTATGCAGCATCCCTGACCCCTTGTTATTCGATTTAATAGGAATTATTTAATCCTGATTTAATGTAAAATATTTTGGGTACCCATTTTTCGATCAACTGATGCGCCCATGCATCCATACCCACGTCGTCCCAAACACGCGCTTTCACTAGCTATGTATCTGCGCTTCAAATTAAAACCGGTTTCGTTGCCGTCTGATGCATCCGTCTGTTCGTTTATGCAGCATCCCTGACCCCTTGTTATTCGATTTAATAGGAATTATTTAATCCTGATTTAATGTTAAATATTTTGGGTACCCATTTTTCGATCGACTGATGCGCCCATGCATCCATACCCACGTCGTCCCAAACACGCGCGTTCACTATCTATGCATCTGCGCTTCAAATTAACACCGGTTTCGTTGCCGTCTGATGCATCCGTCTGTGCGTTTATGCAGCATCCCTGACCCCTTGTTATTCGATTTAATAGGAATTATTTAATCCTGATTTAATGTTAAATATTTTGGGTACCCATTTTTCGATCGACAGATGCGCCCATGCATCCATACCCACGTCGTCCCAAACACGCGCGTTCACTAGCTATGTATCTGCGCTTCAAACTAACACCGGTTTCGTTGCCGTCTGATGCATCCGTCTGTGCGTTTATGCAGCATCCCTGACCCCTTGTTATTCGATTTAATAGGAATTATTTAATCCTGATTTAATGTTAAATATTTTGGGTACCCATTTTTCGATCGCCTGATGCGCCCATGCATCCATACCCACGTCGTCCCAAACACGCGCGTTCACTAGCTATGCATCTGCGCTTCCAATTAACACCGGTTTCGTTGCCGTCTGATGCATCCGTCTGTGCGTTTATGCAGCATCCCTGACCCCTTGTTATTCGATTTAATAGGATTTATTTAATTCTGGTTGAATGTTAAATATTTTGGGTACCCATTTTTCGATCGACTGATGCGCCCATGCATCCATACCCACGTCGTCCCAAACACGCGCGTTCACTAGCTATGAATCTGCGCTTCAAATTAACACCGGTTTCGTTGCCGTCTGATGCATCCGTCTGTGCGTTTATGCAGCATCCCTGACCCCTTGTTATTCGATTTAATAGGAAGTATTTAATCCTGATTTAATGTTAAATATTTTGGGTACCCATTTTTCCATCGACTGATGCGCCCATGCATCCATACCCAAGTCGTCCCAAACACGCGCGTTCACTAGCTATGCATCTGCGCTTCAAATTAACACCGGTTTTGTTGCCGTCTGATGCATCCGTCTTTGCGTTTATGCAGCATCCCTGACCCCTTGTTATTCGATTTAATAGGAATTATTTAATCCTGATTTAATGTTAAATATTTTGGGTAGTCATTTTTCGATCGACTGATGCGCCCATGCATCCATACCCACGTCGTCCCAAACACGCGCGTTCACTAGCTATGCATCTGCGCTTCCAATTAACACCGGTTTCGTTGCCGTCTGATGCATCCGTCTGTGCGTTTATGCAGCATCCCTGACCCCTTGTTATTCGATTTAATAGGAATTATTTAATCCTGATTTAATGTTAAATATTTTGGGTACCCATTTTTCGATCGACTGATGCGCCCATGCATCCATACCCACGTCGTCCCAAACACGCGCGTTCACTAGCTATGCATCTGCGCTTCCAATTAACACCGGTTTCGTTGCCGTCTGATGCATCCGTCTGTGCGTTTATGCAGCATCCCTGACCCCTTGTTATTCGATTTAATAGGAATTATTTAATCCTGATTTAATGTTAAATATTTTGGGTACCCATTTTTCGATCGACTGATGCGCCCATGCATCCATACCCACGTCGTCCCAAACACGCGCGTTCACTAGCTATGCATCTGCGCTTCAAATTAACACCGGTTTCGTTGCCGTCTGATGCATCCGTCTGTGCGTTTATGCAGCATCCCTGACCCCTTGTTATTCGATTTAATAGGAATTATTTAATCCTGATTTAATGTTAAATATTTTGGGTACCCATTTTTCCATCGACTGATGCGCCCATGCATCCATACCCTCGTCGTCCCAAACACGCGCGTTCACTAGCTATGCATCTGCGCTTCAAATTAACACTGGTTTCGTTGCCGTCTGATGCATCCGTCTGTGCGTTTATGCAGCATCCCTGACCCCTTGTTATTCGATTTAATAGGAATTATTTAATCCTGATTTAATGTTAAATATTTTGGGTACCCATTTTTCGATCGACTGATGCGCCCATGCATCCATACCCACGTCGTCCCAAACACGCGCGTTCAATAGCTATGCATCTGCGCTTCAAATTAACACCGGTTTTGTTGCCGTCTGATGCATCCGTCTGTGCGTTTATGCAGCATCCCTGACCCCTTGTTATTCGATTTAATAGGAATTATTTAATCCTGATTTAATGTTAAATATTTTGGGTACCCATTTTTCCATCGACTGATGAGCCCATGCATCCATACCCACGTCGTCCCAAACACGCGCGTTCACTAGCTATGCATCTGCGCTTCAAATTAACACCGGTTTCGTTGCCGTCTGATGCATCCGTCTGTGCGTTTATGCAGCATCCCTGACCCCTTGTTATTCGATTTAATAGGAATTATTGAATCCTGATTCAATGTTAAATATTTTGGGTACCCATTTTTCGATCGACAGATGCGCCCATGCATCCATACCCACGTCGTCCCAAACACGCGCGTTCACTATCTATGAATCTGCGCTTCAAATTAACACCGGTTTCGTTGCCGTCTGATGCATCCGTCTGTGCGTTTATGCAGCATCCCTGACCCCTTGTTATTCGATTTAATAGGAATTATTTAATCATGATTTAATGTTAAATATTTTGGGTACCCATTTTTCGATCGACTGATGCGCCCATGCATCCATACCCACGTCGTCCCAAACACGCGCGTTCACTAGCTATGCATCTGCGCTTCCAATTAACACCGGTTTCGTTGCCGTCTGATGCATCCGTCTGTGCGTTTATGCAGCATCCCTGACCCCTTGTTATTCGATTTAATAGGAATTATTTAATCCTGATTTAATGTTAAATATTTTGGGTACCCATTTTTCGATCGACTGATGCGCCCATGCATCCATACCCACGTCGTCCCAAACACGCGCGTTCACTAGCTATGCATCTGCGCTTCAAATAAACACCGGTTTCGTTGCCGTCTGATGCATCCGTCTGTGCGTTTATGCAGCATCCCTGACCCCTTGTTATTCGATTTAATAGGAATTATTTAATCCTGATTTAATGTTAAATATTTTGGGTACCCATTTTTCGATCGACTGATGCGCCCATGCATCCATACCCACGTCGTCCCAAACACGCGCCATCACTAGCTATGCATCTGCGCTTCAAATTAACACCGGTTTCGTTGCCGTCTGATGCATCCGTCTGTGCGTTTATGCAGCATCCCTGACCCCTTGTTATTCGATTTAATAGGAATTATTTAATCCTGATTTAATGTTAAATATTTTGGGTACCCATTTTTCGATCGACTGATGCGCCCATGCATCCATACCCACGTCGTCCCAAACACGCGCGTTCAATAGCTATGCATCTGCGCTTCAAATTTACACCGGTTTCGTTGCCGTCTGATGCATCCGTCTGTGCGTTTATGCAGCATCCCTGACCCCTTGTTATTCGATTTAATAGGAATTATTTAATCCTGATTTAATGTTAAATATTTTGGGTACCCATTTTTCCATCGACTGATGAGCCCATGCATCAATACCCACGTCGTCCCAAACACGCGCGTTCACTAGCTATGCATCTGCGCTTCAAATTAACACCGGTTTCGTTGCCGTCTGATGCATCCGTCTGTGCGTTTATGCAGCATCCCTGACCCCTTGTTATTCGATTTAATAGGAATTATTGAATCCTGATTCAATGTTAAAATATTTCGGGTTCCCATTTTTCGATCGACAGATGCGCCCATGCATCCATACCCACGTCGTCCCAAACACGCGCTTTCACTATCTATGAATCTGCGCTTCAAATTAACACCGGTTTCGTTGCCGTCTGATGCATCCGTCTGTGCGTTTATGCAGCATCCCTGACCCCTTGTTATTCGATTTAATAGGAATTATGTAATCCTGATTTAATGTTAAATATTTTGGGTACCCATTTTTCGATCGACTGATGCGCCCATGCATCCATACCCACGTCGTCTCAAACACGCGCGTTCACTAGCTATGCATCTGCGCTTCAAATTAACACCGGTTTCGTTGCCGTCTGATGCATCCGTCTGTGCGTTTATGCAGCATCCCTGACCCCTTGTTATTCGATTTAATAGGAATTATTGAATCCTGATTCAATGTTAAATATTTTGGGTACCCATTTTTCGATCGACAGATGCGCCCATGCATCCATACCCACGTCGTCCCAAACACGCGCTTTCACTATCTATGAATCTGCGCTTCAAATTAACACCGGTTTCGTTGCCGTCTGATGCATCCGTCTGTGCGTTTATGCAGCATCCCTGACCCCTTGTTATTCGATTTAATAGGAATTATTTAATCCTGATTTAATGTTAAATATTTTGGGTACCCATTTTTCGATCGACTGATGCGCCCATGCATCCATACCCACGTCGTCCCAAACACGCGCGTTCACTAGCTATGTATCTGCGCTTCAACCTAACACCGGTTTCGTTGCCGTCTGATGCATCCGTCTGTGCGTTTATGCAGCATCCCTGACCCCTTGTTATTCGATTTAATAGGAATTATTTAATCCTGATTTAATGTTAAATATTTTGGGTACCCATTTTTCGATCGACTGATGCGCCCATGCATCCATACCCACGTCGTCCCAAACACGCGCGTTCACTAGCTATGCATCTGCGCTTCCAATTTACACCGGTTTCGTTGCCGTCTGATGCATCCGTCTGTGCGTTTATGCAGCATCCCTGACCAATTGTTATTCGATTTAATAGGAATTATTTAATTCTGGTTGAATGTTAAATATTTTGGGTACCCATTTTTCGATCGACTGATGCGCCCATGCATCCATACCCACGTCGTCCCAAATACGCGCGTTCACTAGCTATGCATCTGCGCTTCTAATTAACACCGGTTTCGTTGCCGTCTGATGCATCCGTCTGTGCGTTTATGCAGCATCCCTGACCCCTTGTTATTCGATTTAAAAGGAAAAACTTAATCCTGATTTAATGTTAAATATTTTGGGTACCCATTTTTCCATCGACTGATGCGCCCATGCATCCATACCCACGTCGTCCCAAACACGCGCGTTCACTAGCTATGCATCTGCGCTTCTAATTAACACCGGTTTTGTTGCCATCTGATGCATCCATCTGTGCGTTTATGCAGCATCCCTGACCCTTGTTATTCGATTTAATAGGAATTATTTAATCCTGATTTAATGTTAAATATTTTGGGTACCCATTTTTCGATCGACTGATGCGCCCATGCATCCATACCCACGTCGTCCCAAACACGCGCGTTCACTAGCTATGCATCTGCGCTTCAAATTAGCACCGGTTTCGTTGCCGTCTGATGCATCCGTCTGTGCGTTTATGCAGCATCCCTGACCCATTGTTATTCGATTTAATAGGAATTATTTAATCCTGATTTAATGTTAAATATTTTGGGTACCCATTTTTCATCCATACCCACGTCGTCCCAAACACGCGCGTTCACTAGCTATGCATCTGCGCTTCAAATTAACACCGGTTTCGTTGCCGTCTGATGCATCCGTATGTGCGTTTATGCAGCATCCCTGACCCCTTGTTATTCGATTTAATAGGAATTATTGAATACTGATTTAATGTTAAATATTTTGGACACCCATTTTTCGATCGACAGATGCGCCCTTGCATCCATACCCACGTCGTCCCAAACACGCGCGTTTACTAGCTATGAATCTGCGCTTCAAATTAACACCGGTTTCGTTGCCGTCTGATGCATCCGTCTGTGCGTTTATGCAGCATCCCTGACCCCTTGTTATTCGATTTAATAGGAATTATTTAATCCTGATTTAATGTTTAATATTTTGGGTACCCATTTTTCGATCGACTGATGCGCCCATGCATCCATACCCACGTCGTCCCAAACACGCGCGTTCACTAGCTATGCATCTGCGCTTCAAATTAACACCGGTTTCGTTGCCGTCTGATGCATCCGTCTGTGCGTTTATGCAGCATCCCTGACCCCTTGTCATTCGATTTAATAGGAATTATTTAATCCTGATTTAATGTTAAATATTTTGGGTACCCATTTTTCGATCGACTGATGCGCCCATGCATCCATACCCACGTCGTCCCAAACACGCGCGTTCAATAGCTATGCATCTGCGCTTCAAATTTACACCGGTTTCGTTGCCGTCTGATGCATCCGTCTGTGCGTTTATGCAGCATCCCTGACCCCTTGTTATTCGATTTAATAGGAATTATTTAATCCTGATTTAATGTTAAATATTTTGGGTACCCATTTTTCCATCGACTGATGAGCCCATGCATCAATACCCACGTCGTCCCAAACACGCGCGTTCACTAGCTATGCATCTGCGCTTCAAATTAACACCGGTTTCGTTGCCGTCTGATGCATCCGTCTGTGCGTTTATGCAGCATCCCTGACCCCTTGTTATTCGATTTAATAGGAATTATTGAATCCTGATTCAATGTTAAAATATTTCGGGTTCCCATTTTTCGATCGACAGATGCGCCCATGCATCCATACCCACGTCGTCCCAAACACGCGCTTTCACTATCTATGAATCTGCGCTTCAAATTAACACCGGTTTCGTTGCCGTCTGATGCATCCGTCTGTGCGTTTATGCAGCATCCCTGACCCCTTGTTATTCGATTTAATAGGAATTATGTAATCCTGATTTAATGTTAAATATTTTGGGTACCCATTTTTCGATCGACTGATGCGCCCATGCATCCATACCCACGTCGTCTCAAACACGCGCGTTCACTAGCTATGCATCTGCGCTTCAAATTAACACCGGTTTCGTTGCCGTCTGATGCATCCGTCTGTGCGTTTATGCAGCATCCCTGACCCCTTGTTATTCGATTTAATAGGAATTATTGAATCCTGATTCAATGTTAAATATTTTGGGTACCCATTTTTCGATCGACAGATGCGCCCATGCATCCATACCCACGTCGTCCCAAACACGCGCTTTCACTATCTATGAATCTGCGCTTCAAATTAACACCGGTTTCGTTGCCGTCTGATGCATCCGTCTGTGCGTTTATGCAGCATCCCTGACCCCTTGTTATTCGATTTAATAGGAATTATTTAATCCTGATTTAATGTTAAATATTTTGGGTACCCATTTTTCGATCGACTGATGCGCCCATGCATCCATACCCACGTCGTCCCAAACACGCGCGTTCACTAGCTATGTATCTGCGCTTCAACCTAACACCGGTTTCGTTGCCGTCTGATGCATCCGTCTGTGCGTTTATGCAGCATCCCTGACCCCTTGTTATTCGATTTAATAGGAATTATTTAATCCTGATTTAATGTTAAATATTTTGGGTACCCATTTTTCGATCGACTGATGCGCCCATGCATCCATACCCACGTCGTCCCAAACACGCGCGTTCACTAGCTATGCATCTGCGCTTCCAATTTACACCGGTTTCGTTGCCGTCTGATGCATCCGTCTGTGCGTTTATGCAGCATCCCTGACCAATTGTTATTCGATTTAATAGGAATTATTTAATTCTGGTTGAATGTTAAATATTTTGGGTACCCATTTTTCGATCGACTGATGCGCCCATGCATCCATACCCACGTCGTCCCAAACACGCGCGTTCACTAGCTATGCATCTGCGCTTCTAATTAACACCGGTTTCGTTGCCGTCTGATGCATCCGTCTGTGCGTTTATGCAGCATCCCTGACCCCTTGTTATTCGATTTAAAAGGAAAAACTTAATCCTGATTTAATGTTAAATATTTTGGGTACCCATTTTTCCATCGACTGATGCGCCCATGCATCCATACCCACGTCGTCCCAAACACGCGCGTTCACTAGCTATGCATCTGCGCTTCTAATTAACACCGGTTTTGTTGCCATCTGATGCATCCATCTGTGCGTTTATGCAGCATCCCTGACCCTTGTTATTCGATTTAATAGGAATTATTTAATCCTGATTTAATGTTAAATATTTTGGGTACCCATTTTTCGATCGACTGATGCGCCCATGCATCCATACCCACGTCGTCCCAAACACGCGCGTTCACTAGCTATGCATCTGCGCTTCAAATTAGCACCGGTTTCGTTGCCGTCTGATGCATCCGTCTGTGCGTTTATGCAGCATCCCTGACCCATTGTTATTCGATTTAATAGGAATTATTTAATCCTGATTTAATGTTAAATATTTTGGGTACCCATTTTTCATCCATACCCACGTCGTCCCAAACACGCGCGTTCACTAGCTATGCATCTGCGCTTCAAATTAACACCGGTTTCGTTGCCGTCTGATGCATCCGTATGTGCGTTTATGCAGCATCCCTGACCCCTTGTTATTCGATTTAATAGGAATTATTGAATACTGATTTAATGTTAAATATTTTGGACACCCATTTTTCGATCGACAGATGCGCCCTTGCATCCATACCCACGTCGTCCCAAACACGCGCGTTTACTAGCTATGAATCTGCGCTTCAAATTAACACCGGTTTCGTTGCCGTCTGATGCATCCGTCTGTGCGTTTATGCAGCATCCCTGACCCCTTGTTATTCGATTTAATAGGAATTATTTAATCCTGATTTAATGTTTAATATTTTGGGTACCCATTTTTCGATCGACTGATGCGCCCATGCATCCATACCCACGTCGTCCCAAACACGCGCGTTCACTAGCTATGCATCTGCGCTTCAAATTAACACCGGTTTCGTTGCCGTCTGATGCATCCGTCTGTGCGTTTATGCAGCATCCCTGACCCCTTGTTATTCGATTTAATAGCAATTATTGAATCCTGATTTAATGTTAAATATTTTGGGTACCCATTTTTCCATCGACTGATGCGCCCATGCATCCATACCCACGTCGTCCCAAACACGCGCGTTCACTAGCTATGCATCTGCGCTTCAAATTAACACCGGTTTCGTTGCCGTCTGATGCATCCGTCTGTGCGTTTATGCAGCATCCCTGACCCCTTGTTATTCGATTTAATAGGAATTATTTAATCCTGATTTAATGTTAAATATTTTGGGTACCCATTTTTCGATCGACTGATGCGCCCATGCATCCATACCCACGTCGTCCCAAACACGCGCGTTCAATAGCTATGCATCTGCGCTTCAAATTTACACCGGTTTCGTTGCCGTCCGATGCATCCGTCTGTGCGTTTATGCAGCATCCCTGACCCCTTGTTATTCGATTTAATAGGAATTATTTAATCCTGATTTAATGTTAAATATTTTGGGTACCCATTTTTCCATCGACTGATGAGCCCATGCATCCATACCCACGTCGTCCCAAACACGCGCGTTCACTAGCTATGCATCTGCGCTTCAAATTAACACCGGTTTCGTTGCCGTCTGATGCATCCGTCTGTGCGTTTATGCAGCATCCCTGACCCCTTGTTATTCGATTTAATAGGAATTATTGAATCCTGATTCAATGTTAAATATTTTGGGTACCCATTTTTCGATCGACAGATGCGCCCATGCATCCATACCCACGTCGTCCCAAACACGCGCGTTCACTATCTATGAATCTGCGCTTCAAATTAACACCGGTTTCGTTGCCGTCTGATGCATCCGTCTGTGCGTTTATGCAGCATCCCTGACCCCTTGTTATTCGATTTAATAGGAATTATTTAATCCTGATTTAATGTTAAATATTTTGGGTACCCATTTTTCGATCGACTGATGCGCCCATGCATCCATACCCACGTCGTCCCAAACACGCGCGTTCACTAGCTATGCATCTGCGCTTCCAATTAACACCGGTTTCGTTGCCGTCTGATGCATCCGTCTGTGCGTTTATGCAGCATCCCTGACCCCTTGTTATTCGATTTAATAGGAATTATTTAATCCTGATTTAATGTTAAATATTTTGGGTACCCATTTTTCGATCGACTGATGCGCCCATGCATCCATACCCACGTCGTCCCAAACACGCGCGTTCACTAGCTATGCATCTGCGCTTCAAATAAACACCGGTTTCGTTGCCGTCTGATGCATCCGTCTGTGCGTTTATGCAGCATCCCTGACCCCTTGTTATTCGATTTAATAGGAATTATTTAATCCTGATTTAATGTTAAATATTTTGGGTACCCATTTTTCCATCGACTGATGCGCCCATGCATCCATACCCACGTCGTCCCAAACACGCGCGTTCACTAGCTATGCATCTGCGCTTCAAATTAACACCGGTTTCGTTGCCGTCTGATGCATCCGTCTGTGCGTTTATGCAGCATCCCTGACCCCTTGTTATTCGATTTAATAGGAATTATTTAATCCTGATTTAATGTTAAATATTTTGGGTACCCAGTTTTCGATCGACTGATGCGCCCATGCATCCATACCCACGTCGTCCCAAACACGCGCGTTCAATAGCTATGCATCTGCGCTTCAAATTTACACCGGTTTCGTTGCCGTCTGATGCATCCGTCTGTGCGTTTATGCAGCATCCCTGACCCCTTGTTATTCGATTTAATAGGAATTATTTAATCCTGATTTAATGTTAAATATTTTGGGTACCCATTTTTCCATCGACTGATGAGCCCATGCATCAATACCCACGTCGTCCCAAACACGCGCGTTCACTAGCTATGCATCTGCGCTTCAAATTAACACCGGTTTCGTTGCCGTCTGATGCATCCGTCTGTGCGTTTATGCAGCATCCCTGACCCCTTGTTATTCGATTTAATAGGAATTATTGAATCCTGATTCAATGTTAAATATTTTGGGTACCCATTTTTCGATCGACAGATGCGCCCATGCATCCATACCCACGTCGTCCCAAACACGCGCTTTCACTATCTATGAATCTGCGCTTCAAATTAACACCGGTTTCGTTGCCGTCTGATGCATCCGTCTGTGCGTTTATGCAGCATCAATGACCCCTTGTTATTCGATTTAATAGGAATTATTTAATCCTGATTTAATGTTAAATATTTTGGGTACCCATTTTTCGATCGACTGATGCGCCCATGCATCCATACCCACGTCGTCCCAAACACGCGCGTTCACTAGCTATGTATCTGCGCTTCAACCTAACACCGGTTTCGTTGCCGTCTGATGCATCCGTCTGTGCCTTTATGCAGCATCCCTGACCCCTCGTTATTCGATTTAATAGGAATTATTTAATCCTGATTTAATGTTAAATATTTTGGGTACCCATTTTTCGATCGACTGATGCGCCCATGCATCCATACCCACGTCGTCCCAAACACGCGCGTTCACTAGCTATGCATCTGCGCTTCCAATTAACACCGGTTTCGTTGCCGTCTGGTGCATCCGTCTGTGCGTTTATGCAGCATCCCTGACCCCTTGTTATTCGATTTAATAGGAATTATTTAATTCTGGTTGAATGTTAAATATTTTGGGTACCCATTTTTCGATCGACTGATGCGCCCATGCATCCATACCCACGTCGTCCCAAACACGCGCGTTCACTAGCTATGCATCTGCGCTTCAAATTAACACCGGTTTCGTTGCCGTCTGATGCATCCGTCTGTGCGTTTATGCAGCATCCCTGACCCCTTGTTATTCGATTTAAAAGGAAAAACTTAATCCTGATTTAATGTTAAATATTTTGGGTACCCATTTTTCCATCGACTGATGCGCCCATGCATCCATACCCACGTCGTCCCAAACACGCGCGTTCACTAGCTATGCATCTGCGCTTCTAATTAACACCGGTTTCGTTGCCATCTCATGCATCCATCTGTGCGTTTATGCAGCATCCCTGACCCTTGTTATTCGATTTAATAGGAATTATTTAATCCTGATTTAATGTTAAATATTTTGGGTACCCATTTTTCGATCGACTGATGCGCCCATGCATCCATACCCACGTCGTCCCAAACACGCGCGTTCACTAGCTATGCATCTGCGCTTCAAATTAGCACCGGTTTCGTTGCCGTCTGATGCATCCGTCTGTGCGTTTATGCAGCATCCCTGACCCCTCGTTATTCGATTTAATAGGAATTATTTAATCCTGATTTAATGTTAAATATTTTGGGTACCCATTTTTCGATCGACTGATGCGCCCATGCATCCATACCCACGTCGTCCCAAACACGCGCGTTCACTAGCTATGCATCTGCGCTTCCAATTAACACCGGTTTCGTTGCCGTCTGGTGCATCCGTCTGTGCGTTTATGCAGCATCCCTGACCCCTTGTTATTCGATTTAATAGGAATTATTTAATTCTGGTTGAATGTTAAATATTTTGGGTACCCATTTTTCGATCGACTGATGCGCCCATGCATCCATACCCACGTCGTCCCAAACACGCGCGTTCACTAGCTATGCATCTGCGCTTCAAATTAACACCGGTTTCGTTGCCATCTGATGCATCCATCTGTGCGTTTATGCAGCATCCCTGACCCTTGTTATTCGATTTAATAGGAATTATTTAATCCTGATTTAATGTTAAATATTTTGGGTACCCATTTTTCGATCGACTGATGCGCCCATGCATCCATACCCACGTCGTCCCAAACACGCGCGTTCACTAGCTATGCATCTGCGCTTCAAATTAGCACCGGTTTCGTTGCCGTCTGATGCATCCGTCTGTGCGTTTATGCAGCATCCCTGACCCATTGTTATTCGATTTAATAGGAATTATTTAATCCTGATTTAATGTTAAATATTTTGGGTACCCATTTTTCATCCATACCCACGTCGTCCCAAACACGCGCGTTCACTAGCTATGCATCTGCGCTTCAAATTAACATCGGTTTCGTTGCCGTCTGATGCATCCGTATGTGCGTTTATGCAGCATCCCTGACCCCTTGTTATTCGATTTAATAGGAATTATTGAATCCTGATTTAATGTTAAATATTTTGGGTACCCATTTTTCCATCGACTGATGAGCCCATGCATCCATACCCACGTCGTCCCAAACACGCGCGTTCACTAGCTATGCATCTGCGCTTCAAATTAACACCGGTTTCGTTGCCGTCTGATGCATCCGTCTGTGCGTTTATGCAGCATCCCTGACCCCTTGTTATTCGATTTAATAGGAATTATTGAATCCTGATTCAATGTTAAATATTTTGGGTACCCATTTTTCGATCGACAGATGCGCCCATGCATCCATACCCACGTCGTCCCAAACACGCGCGTTCACTATCTATGAATCTGCGCTTCAAATTAACACCGGTTTCGTTGCCGTCTGATGCATCCGTCTGTGCGTTTATGCAGCATCCCTGACCCCTTGTTATTCGATTTAATAGGAATTATTTAATCATGATTTAATGTTAAATATTTTGGGTACCCATTTTTCGATCGACTGATGCGCCCATGCATCCATACCCACGTCGTCCCAAACACGCGCGTTCAATAGCTATGCATCTGCGCTTCCAATTAACACCGGTTTCGTTGCCGTCTGATGCATCCGTCTGTGCGTTTATGCAGCATCCCTGACCCCTTGTTATTCGATTTAATAGGAATTATTTAATCCTGATTTAATGTTAAATATTTTGGGTACCCATTTTTCGATCGACTGATGCGCCCATGCATCCATACCCACGTCGTCCCAAACACGCGCGTTCACTAGCTATGCATCTGCGCTTCAAATAAACACCGGTTTCGTTGCCGTCTGATGCATCCGTCTGTGCGTTTATGCAGCATCCCTGACCCCTTGTTATTCGATTTAATAGGAATTATTTAATCCTGATTTAATGTTAAATATTTTGGGTACCCATTTTTCCATCGACTGATGCGCCCATGCATCCATACCCACGTCGTCCCAAACACGCGCGTTCACTAGCTATGCATCTGCGCTTCAAATTAACACCGGTTTCGTTGCCGTCTGATGCATCCGTCTGTGCGTTTATGCAGCATCCCTGACCCCTTGTTATTCGATTTAATAGGAATTATTTAATCCTGATTTAATGTTAAATATTTTGGGTACCCATTTTTCGATCGACTGATGCGCCCATGCATCCATACCCACGTCGTCCCAAACACGCGCGTTCACTAGCTATGCATCTGCGCTTCAAATTAGCACCGGTTTCGTTGCCGTCTGATGCATCCGTCTGTACGTTTATGCAGCATCCCTGACCCCTTGTCATTCGATTTAATAGGAATTATTTAATCCTGATTTAATGTTAAATATTTTGGGTACCCATTTTTCCATCGACTGATGAGCCCATGCATCAATACCCACGTCGTCCCAAACACGCGCGTTCACTAGCTATGCATCTGCGCTTCAAATTAACACCGGTTTCGTTGCCGTCTGATGCATCCGTCTGTGCGTTTATGCAGCATCCCTGACCCCTTGTTATTCGATTTAATAGGAATTATTTAATCCTGATTCAATGTTAAATATTTTGGGTACCCATTTTTCGATCGACAGATGCGCCCATGCATCCATACCCACGTCGTCCCAAACACGCGCTTTCACTATCTATGCATCTGCGCTTCCAATTAACACCGGTTTCGTTGCCGTCTGATGCATCCGTCTGTGCGTTTATACAGCATCCCTGACCCCTTGTTATTCGATTTAATAGGAATTATTTAATCCTGATTTAATGTTAAATATTTTGGGTACCCATTTTTCGATCGACTGATGCGCCCATGCATCCATACCCACGTCGTCCCAAACACGCGCGTTCACTAGCTATGCATCTGCGCTTCAAATTAACACCGGTTTCGTTGCCGTCTGATGCATCCGTCTGTGCGTTTATGCAGCATCCCTGACCCCTTGTTATTCGATTTAAAAGGAAAAACTTAATCCTGATTTAATGTTAAATATTTTGGGTACCCATTTTTCCATCGACTGATGCGCCCATGCATCCATACCCACGTCGTCCCAAACACGCGCGTTCACTAGCTATGCATCTGCGCTTCTAATTAAGACCGGTTTCGTTGCCATCTGATGCATCCATCTGTGCGTTTATGCAGCATCCCTGACCCTTGTTATTCGATTTAATAGGAATTATTTAATCCTGATTTAATGTTAAATATTTTGGGTACCCATTTTTCGATCGACTGATGCGCCCATGCATCCATACCCACGTCGTCCCAAACACGCGCGTTCACTAGCTATGCATCTGCGCTTCAAATTAGCACCGGTTTCGTTGCCGTCTGATGCATCCGTCTGTGCGTTTATGCAGCATCCCTGACCCATTGTTATTCGATTTAATAGGAATTATTTAATCCTGATTTAATGTTAAATATTTTGGGTACCCATTTTTCATCCATACCCACGTCGTCCCAAACACGCGCGTTCACTAGCTATGCATCTGCGCTTCCAATTAACACCGGTTTCGTTGCCGTCTGATGCATCCGTCTGTGCGTTTATGCAGCATCCCTGACCCCTTGTTATTCGATTTAATAGGAATTATTTAATCCTGATTTAATGTTAAATATTTTGGGTACCCATTTTTCCATCGACTGATGCGCATCCATACCCACGTCGTCCCAAACACGCGCGTTCACTAGCTATGCATCTGCGCTTCAAATTAACACCGGTTTCGTTGCCGTCTGATGCATCCGTCTGTGCGTTTATGCAGCATCCCTGACCCCTTGTTATTCGATTTAATAGGAATTATTTAATCCTGATTTAATGTTAAATATTTTGGGTACCCATTTTTCGATCGACTGATGCGCCCATGCATCCATACCCACGTCGTCCCAAACACGCGCGTTCAATAGCTATGCATCTGCGCTTCAAATTTACACCGGTTTCGTTGCCGTCTGATGCATCCGTCTGTGCGTTTATGCAGCATCCCTGACCCCTTGTTATTCGATTTAATAGGAATTATTTAATCCTGATTTAATGTTAAATATTTTGGGTACCCATTTTTCCATCGACTGATGAGCCCATGCATCAATACCCACGTCGTCCCAAACACGCGCGTTCACTAGCTATGCATCTGCGCTTCAAATTAACACCGGTTTCGTTGCCGTCTGATGCATCCGTCTGTGCGTTTATGCAGCATCCCTGACCCCTTGTTATTTGATTTAATAGGAATTATTTAATCCTGATTCAATGTTAAATATTTTGGGTACCCATTTTTCGATCGACAGATGCGCCCATGCATCCATACCCACGTCGTCCCAAACACGCGCTTTCACTATCTATGAATCTGCGCTTCAAATTAACACCGGTTTCGTTGCCGTCTGATGCATCCGTCTGTGCGTTTATGCAGCATCCTTGACCCCTTGTTATTCGATTTAATAGGAATTATTGAATCCTGATTTAATGTTAAATATTTTGGGTACCCATTTTTCGATCGACTGATGCGCCCATGCATCCATACCCACGTCGTCCCAAACACGCGCGTTCACTAGCTATGTATCTGCGCTTCAACCTAACACCGGTTTCGTTGCCGTCTGATGCATCCGTCTGTGCGTTTATGCAGCATCCCTGACCCCTTGTTATTCGATTTAATAGGAATTATTTAATCCTGATTTAATGTTAAATATTTTGGGTACCCATTTTTCGATCGACTGATGCGCCCATGCATCCATACCCACGTCGTCCCAAACACGCGCGTTCACTAGCTATCCATCTGCGCTTCCAATTAACACCGGTTTCGTTGCCGTCTGGTGCATCCGTCTGTGCGTTTATGCAGCATCCCTGACCCCTTGTTGTTCGATTTAATAGGAATTATTTAATTCTGGTTGAATGTTAAATATTTTGGGTACCCATTTTTCGATCGACTGATGCGCCCATGCATCCATACCCACGTCGTCCCAAACACGCGCGTTCACTAGCTATGCATCTGCGCTTCAAATTAAAACCGGTTTCGTTGCCGTCTGATGCATCCGTCTGTGCGTTTATGCAGCATCCCTGACCCCTTGTTATTCGATTTAAAAGGAAAAACTTAATCCTGATTTAATGTTAAATATTTTGGGTACCTATTTTTCCATCGACTGATGCGCCCATGCATCCATACCCACGTCGTCCCAAACACGCGCGTTCACTAGCTATGCATCTGCGCTTCTAATTAACACCGGTTTCGTTGCCATCTGATGCATCCATATGTGCGTTTATGCAGCATCCCTGACCCTTGTTATTCGATTTAATAGGAATTATTTAATCCTGATTTAATGTTTAATATTTTGGGTACCCATTTTTCGATCGACTGATGCGCCCATGCATCCATACCCACGTCGTCCCAAACACGCGCGTTCACTAGCTATGCATCTGCGCTTCAAATTAGCACCGGTTTCGTTGCCGTCTGATGCATCCGTCTGTGCGTTTATGCAGCATCCCTGACCCATTGTTATTCGATTTAATAGGAATTATTTAATCCTGATTTAATGTTAAATATTTTGGACACCCATTTTTCATCCATACCCACGTCGTCCCAAACACGCGCGTTCACTAGCTATGCATCTGCGCTTCAAATTAACACCGGTTTCGTTGCCGTCTGATGCATCCGTCTGTGCGTTTATGCAGCATCCCTGACCCCTTGTTATTCGATTTAATAGGAATTATTGAATCCTGATTTAATGTTAAATATTTTGGACACCCATTTTTCGATCGACAGATGCGCCCATGCATCCATACCCACGTCGTCCCAAACACGCGCGTTTACTAGCTATGAATCTGCGCTTCAAATTAACACCGGTTTCGTTGCCGTCTGATGCATCCGTCTGTGCGTTTATGCAGCATCCCTGACCCCTTGTTATTCGATTTAATAGGAATTATTTAATCCTGATTTAATGTTTAATATTTTGGGTACCCATTTTTCGATCGACTGATGCGCCCATGCATCCATACCCACGTCGTCCCAAACACGCGCGTTCACTAGCTATGCATCTGCGCTTCAAATTAACACCGGTTTCGTTGCCGTCTGATGCATCCGTCTGTGCGTTTATGCAGCATCCCTGACCCCTTGTTATTCGATTTAATAGGAATTATTGAATCCTGATTTAATGTTAAATATTTTGGACACCCATTTTTCGATCGACTGATGCGCCCATGCATCCATACCCACGTCGTCCCAAACACGCGCGTTCACTAGCTATGAATCTGCGCTTCAGATTAAAACCGGTTTCGTTGCCGTCTGATGCATCCGTCTGTGCGTTTATGCAGCATCCCTGACCCCTTGTTATTCGATTGAATAGGAATTATTTAATCCTGATTTAATGTTAAATATTTTGGGTAGCCATTTTTCGATCTACTGATGCGCCCATGCATCCATACCCACGTCGTCCCAAACACGCGCGTTCACTAGCTATGCATCTGCGCTTCAAATTAACACCGGTTTCGTTGCCGTCTGATGCATCCGTCTGTGCGTTTATGCAGCATCCCTGACCCCTTGTTATTCGATTTAATAGGAATTATTTAATCCTGATTTAATGTAAAATTTTTTGGGTACCCATTTTTCGATCGACTGATGCGCCCATGCATCCATACCCACGTCGTCCCAAACACGCGCGTTCACTAGCTATGTATCTGCGCTTCAAATTAAAACCGGTTTCGTTGCCGTCTGATGCATCCGTCTGTTCGTTTATGCAGCATCCCTGACCCCTTGTTATTCGATTTAATAGGAATTATTTAATCCTGATTTAATGTTAAATATTTTGGGTACCCATTTTTCGATCGACTGATGCGCCCATGCATCCATACCCACGTCGTCCCAAACACGCGCTTTCACTAGCTATGCATCTGCGCTTCAAATTTACACCGGTTTCGTTGCCGTCTGATGCATCCGTCTGTGCGTTTATGCAGCATCCCTGACCCCTTGTTATTCGATTTAATAGGAATTATTGAATCCTGATTTAATGTTAAATATTTTGGGTACCCATTTTTCGATCGACTGATGCGCCCATGCATCCATACCCACGTCGTCTCAAACACGCGCGTTCACTAGCTATGCATCTGCGCTTCAAATTAACACCGGTTTCGTTGCCGTCTGATGCATCCGTCTGTGCGTTTATGCAGCATCCCTGACCCCTTGTTATTCGATTTAATAGGAATTATTTAATCCTGATTTAATGTTAAATATTTTGGGTACCCATTTTTCGATCGACTGATGCGCCCATGCATCCATACCCACGTCGTCCCAAACACGCGCGTTCACTAGCTTTGCATCTTCGCTTCAAATTAACACCGGTTTCGTTGCCGTCTGATGCATCCGTCTGTGCGTTTATGCAGCATCCCTGACCCCTTGTTATTCGATTTAATAGGAATTATTGAATCCTGATTCAATGTTAAATATTTTGGGTACCCATTTTTCGATCGACTGATGCGCCCATGCATCCATACCAACGTCGTCCCAAACACGCGCGTTCACTAGCTATGTATCTGCGCTTCAAACTAACACCGGTTTCGTTGCCGTCTGATGCATCCGTCTGTGCGTTTATGCAACATCCCTGACCCCTTGTTATTCGATTTAATAGGAATTATTTAATCCTGATTTAATGTTAAATATTTTGGGTACCCATTTTTCGATCGACTGATGCGCCCATGCATCCATACCCACGTCGTCCCAAACACGCGCGTTCACTAGCTATGAATCTGCGCTGCAAATTAACACCGGTTTCGTTGCCGTCTGATGTATCCGTCTGTGCGTTTATGCAGCATCCCTGACCCCTTGTTATTCGATTTAATAGGAATTATTTAATCCTGATTTAATGTTAAATATTTTGGGTAGCCATTTTTCGATCGACTGATGCGCCCATGCATCCATACCCACGTCGTCCCAAACACGCGCGTTCACTAGCTATGCATCTGCGCTTCAAATTAACACCGGTTTCGTTGCCGTCTGATGCATCCGTCTGTGCGTTTATGCAGCATCCCTGACCCCTTGTTATTCGATTTAATAGGAATTATTGAATCCTGATTTAATGTGAAATGTTTTGGGTACCCATTTTTCGATCGACAGATGCGCCCATGCATCCATACCCACGTCGTCCCAAACACGCGCGTTCACTAGCTATGAATCTGCGCTTCAAATTAACACCGGTTTCGTTGCCGTCTGATGCATCCGTCTGTGCGTTTATGCAGCATCCCTGACCCCTTGTTATTCGATTTAATAGGAATTATTTAATCCTGATTTAATGTAAAATATTTTGGGTACCCATTTTTCGATCGACTGATGCGCCCATGCATCCATACCCACGTCGTCCCAAACACGCGCGTTCACTAGCTATGTATCTGCGCCTCAAATTAACACCGGTTTCGTTGCCGTCTGATGCATCCGTCTGTGCGTTTATGCAGCATCCCTGACCCCTTGTTATTCGATTTAATAGGAATTATTTAATCCTGATTTAATGTTAAATATTTTGGGTACCCATTTTTCCATCGACTGATGCGCCCATGCATCCATACCCACGTCGTCCCAAACACGCGCGTTCACTAGCTTTGCATCTGCGCTTCCAATTAACACCGGTTTCGTTGCCGTCTGATGCATCCGTCTGTGCGTTTGTGCAGCATCCCTGACCCATTGTTATTCGATTGAATAGGAAGTATTTAATCCTGATTTAATGTTAAATATTTTTGGTAGCCATTTTTCGATCGACTGATGCGCCCATGCATCCATACCCACGTTGTCCCAAACACGCGCGTTCACTAGCTATGCATCTGCGCTTCCAATTAACACCGGTTTCGTTGCCGTCTGATGCATCCGTCTGTGCGGTTATGCAGCATCCCTGACCCCTTGTTATTCGATTTAATAGGAATTATTTAATCCTGATTTAATGTTAAATATTTTGGGTACCCATTTTTCGATCGACTGATGCGCCCATGCATCCATACCCACGTTGTCCCAAACACGCGCGTTCACTAGTTATGCATCTGCGCTTCAAATTAACACCGGTTTCGTTGCCGTCTGATGCATCCGTCTGTGCGTTTATGCAGCATCCCTGACCCCTTGTTATTCGATTTAATAACGATCGCAGATCGTGTCTTGCGAAGCAAGACACGATCAAAGATCGTTTCGCGGTAGTACCGTTTTTTTTATTATTGTTATTTTTAGGACGATATTTCCAATGAGTGTTTTAGACCCGACCTATCATTTTTACTATGAGAAAAAAAAAGTGATCCTTTTTTCAGAACATGGGCGCCGCCATCTTGGATTCCAGCGACACATTTAATCAAAATTACATGAATCATTAACGCTCTGGAGCTCTCTAATTACAAAATATGATCTTTTTAATTGCTCAAGTAATTGTAGGAGTTTGCGTATATCCAAAAAGAGTTTAAAAAGTACGAGAAATGAAAGCGAAAGTTGTTTCGGTTTACATGGTGACGTCGAACATTCGCATTGGTACCCGATTACGCTTACCGATTCCTTAGGTTGACGCTTTCAGTGCCGGAGTCCAGAACCTAATCATTTGACATCGTTATCGGTAAGTTACTACATTGAAAATCTTAAAGAAATATGATACGCTTCGTTTTTAAGCCGTTCTATTTTAATAGTCTGCCGGTTTTAGTTCGAAACCCCACCTATCTGAGGTGCAAATTGTCAACTTGGCCGAACATTTATCAGTTTATTCGGACCATCAACAACTCGGCCATCCTCCCATGACCCGGAAAGGTCTGTCTTATCCTTCAAGCTATTGATATTTAGATTAATTTAGTAATGTTTTTTATACAAAATTGCTTTACTCAATTTGTTGCTTAAGTGAAGTTTATCACTAATCAAGGGGACCCCTAGGTTATCAAGTTTATGACTGAATACATGATGCAATCTTGTTGTAAATATATAAATATAGACGAAATTTCTTTCATCTGGCTCGTTGGCCTAGTGGTTAGCACACTCGACTGGTAACCTTCGAGTCCCATCGGAGGCAGGTAGTGTATTTGGGCAGGACACTTTACAGACAGGGCCCACTCAGCTGTTGGGTAGCAAAGGACAACACGAAAGGTTAGAATCCTTTCCCTCTCTCTCAATGTATAGGACTAGATCTTGAAAGAGTTGGGACCACAGTGGAAATAAGAGTCAACTGACCCTTTATTGTTTTATCCTGGAGTAAAGAAAAAAAAACACCAGATGCTCCAACCCTGAATTTTATGAATCAAAATTGGTTTTTGCTTGAAAAGCACTCATGTCCAAAAAAGGATCCGACATCAAATTTTAGAAAGGAAATACCTACCGCTTTTTTAAGGGCATTTTTTTTAGAATTGATTGGTCGATGTTGAAATGTGTCTGTTAACCGCCTTTTCTTTAAAAAATGACTTCATGCTAATAAATCTTCAATTTAAAAATGGCAAGGTTCAACATAATTGGACACTCGATCATGTCTATTCGACTAAATGTTGTTGTCTCGATTGATGTATTGTAACTTTTACAAAATATCGAATTAATGGCTTAACGATGAAATTGTCATGTACCTATAGATTGTTAGCCCCTTGGTCTGTTCAGCCTGAATCCAGGTCATCCATGATCCAGTGGCAGATCTAGATGGGGTCAGATGTTAAAGTTTTCTTTCTGCAGCCCAATTTTGAAATTTTCATGCCAAAATTTGGTCAAAATTGTGTACTTTTTAACTTGACTTTTCATAGAATAGAGGGTTATTCTGGTCACATGGGCGTAGGCGTAATGGTAATACTTTGATTAAGGTTTTACATGCAACTGTGTCAAATCTCTGTTTCTACTAAATCTATTGCTTTGAAATATTGCACATGCTTCCAAGACAATAATATAAGCCTCTAGACAAAGATTTGTTACTCTGATACTGAATTTAGTGGAATTTTAACCTCTTTCGTATTCCAAAATCTCTAAGTTTTTAATGGAACTATCATGTATATCTGTTATTTCTCTGTTTTAACTAAAGTGTTTGCTTGGAAACTTTGAACATGTATCTGTGACCATCATATCAGCAGCTAGACAAAAATTCATTAATCTGATATTGAATCTATAGGTTTTCCAATGTTGACATTTGTTTGCTTTTACTATCCAGCTCTGGGAATAGTGGAGCTTCTATGTCCTCAGAGAGCTCAAGAATGTTGGTAAATGAAGCAGCCTTTTTGCAGGGGTGTGGAATTCATTGGGACTGAATTCCTTTGCGGACTTGCCAAACATTTGCTTTGTTTGCAGAATTTAATACCAGGGCAAATTTAGGTTACAAAAATAGACATTTTGTCTTAATTTGTTTTCAATAAAAGGTTTAATTTAAGTGTGCATATCAATACCATGAAGATATTGGTGCAGAGCATAGTTTTTCTTCAAGTGTTTTTTAATAATTTGAAATGTGAGTTTATTTTATTTTTAATTTTCAAAGGAATATTAATTTAAGACACTCATGTACATATATTAGATTTATGTAATTCACAAACATTGTTATTTCATATTTGGTTTTAAGTTACCCTTGTAGTTTAAGGTAAAATGCTTGGGTGCTAGGTACCCAGGAGTTCTGAGTTCAAATCTCAGCAGGGGTCAAATTGTAACCAATTAGATATCAGTTTTGTGAAATATATAAATTTAATATAATCAAATATAGTAATATTTTAACCCTTTCCATACTGTTTACAGCAGTGTTGTGGAAATGTGGACCTTCTCTGCATGTCCCTGGACAAGTAAGAGATGATTTATAACTTGCCCAGGATCAAAAGGAACTTGTCCAGAAAAAAGTGAGAAGATAGATATTTAGAAAACATTGTCTTACTAAAAAAATGCTGGAACATTGCTTAAAACATTAGAATATTTTATCTGTTACACATTTTAGTACTATTCCAAGTGTTACTCTGATATTAACTTGTCAACTGACTAGTTGAATGATTGTGGGAAGAACTGATACCAACCTGAGGGAAATGACCCAAATTTGTCATTATGTTTGGACAACAATAACAATAGAATAGTTCTGCATGATAATGATATAAGGTGGATGTGGACATCTATTTTGGGACAGAGCTCTCATTCACAAAAATAGATTCGCACAAGTATCTTCATTATATCTTTTCCTAGCCTCCAGCACAAAAGCTTATTTTTGAAAGATTGTTGAAAGCCGCATAAAACCCCATTCAAAAAAACAAAACAAACCAAGGCCTTTTTTGTTCATGGTCTTAAAAAGTGAAATATATTCTATATGAATTATTGTATTGTAAATAATGCAGTGATATGTTTCATCATCATGATAATTTTATTCATTTGCTTTCAGGTTGTGGACCCATAATAGTTACTCAATGTTTGGGGAGTAGTAAACTTAAACAATACTAACTGAGGTTTCCAAATGATTTTTACTAGGAAACCTCAGTCAATATTGTGAATGATCATGAGTTTCGAAATGGTGTGGAGTTATTATTGGTCCACTACCTTAAAGCAAATGAATAAAATTATCTAAAAGCTCACATGAGCACGCTGTGCTCAAGGGGAGATTTTAGGGTGGTCATGAGTCTGTCGGTCGTCGTCCGTCGTGTGTCGTCTGTCTTCAACAATCTTAAAAACTTCTCCTGAACCACTGGGCCAATTTCAATGAAACTTTGCCAGAGTGTACCTTGGATGACCCTCTTTAAAAATTGTTGGCTAAATTCTGATTGGTTGATAAATATGGGCGTGGCAGGGCATGGCATTTTCCACTTTGAAATCTTTGAACTACATCTCCTCCAGAGAGATGAAACTTTACCAGAATGATCCTTGGATGACCCTTTTCTGAAATTGTTTTTTCAAATTATGATTGGCCCATAAATATGGGTGTGGCAGGGCGGGCTTATTTTGAACAAGAAATCTTTGAACTACATCTCCTCCTGAACCACTGGGCCGATTTCAATGAAACTTTACCAGAATGATCCTTGGATGACCCTTTTCTGAAATTGTTTTTTCAAATTATGATTGGCCCATAAATATGGGTGTGGCAGGGCGGGGCTTATTTTGAACAAGAAATCTTTGAACTACATCTCCTCCTGAACCACTGGGCCAATTCCAATGTAACTTTTCCAGAATCTTCCTTGGGTGACCCTTTTCTAATTTGTTTGCAAAATTTTGATTTGCCCATGAATATGGGTGTGACAGGGCTGGGCTTAGTTTTAGCCCGCTATCTTTGTACGACATCTCCTCCTGAACCACTTGGCCAATTTCAATGAAACTTTAATACAATGTTCTTTTGGAGACTCTTTTCAAAAATTGTTCGTGAAATTTTAATTGGCCCATTAATATGGCTTATTTTGAGTGGCCTCAGTAAAAAATGGATGGACAGGGTCACTTAAAATTCTTGGAATAACATCTCCTCATCAGCAAATGTGAATGGAACTTTGTCAGAAAGTTACTTCGACGGGTTCCACTGGACCAATAAAATTCAGGTGAGCGGTTTAGGGCCATTCTGGCCCTCTTGTTTTAAAACACCATCTCCTTTTAAACCATTTGACTAATTTCTATGAAACTTTGCCCAAAATTGTACTTGGATGACATCAACTGGACCAATGAAATATAGATGAGTTATTACATTAATGTAAATGAGTGTTAAGCCTTTCATAATACATTTTAAAAGACAACAATAAGAGACTGCGATCGTTTTGAGGCTTTGCCTTTTTCATATTAGGAATTATTTAATCCTGATTTAATGTTAAATATTTTTGGTACCCATTTTTCGATCGACTGATGCGCCCATGCATCCATACCCACGTCGTCCCAAACACGCGCGTTCACTAGCTATGCATCTGCGCTTCAAATTAACACCGGTTTCGTTGCCGTCTGATGCATCCGTCTGTGCGTTTATGCAGCATCCCTGACCCCTTGTTATTCGATTTAATAGGAATTATTTAATCCTGATTTAATGTTAAATATTTTGGGTACCCATTTTTCGATCGACTGATGCGCCCATGCATCCATACCCACGTCGTCCCAAACACGCGCGTTCAATAGCTATGCATCTGCGCTTCAAATTATCACCGGTTTCGTTGCCGTCTGATGCATCCGTCTGTGCGTTTATGCAGCATCCCTGACCCCTTGTTATTCGATTTAATAGGAATTATTTAATCCTGATTTAATGTAAAATATTTTGGGTACCCATTTTTCGATCGACTGATGCGCCCATGCATCCTTACCCACGTCGTCCAAAACACGCGCGTTCACTAGCTATGCATCTGCGCTTCAAATTATCACCGGTTTCGTTGCCGTCTGATGCATCCGTCTGTGCGTTTATGCAGCATCCCTGACCCCTTGTTATTCGATTTAATAGGAATTATTTAATCCTGATTTAATGTTAAATATTTTGGGTAGCCATTTTTCGATCGACTGATGCGCCCATGCATCCATACCCACGTCGTCCCAAACACGCGCGTTCACTAGCTATGCATATGCGCTTCAAATTAACACCGGTTTCGTTGCCGTCTGATGCATCCGTCTGTGCGTTTATGCAGCATCCCTGACCCCTTGTTATTCGATTTAATAGGAATTATTTAATCCTGATTTAATGTTAAATATTTTGGGTACCCATTTTTCGATCGACTGATGCGCCCATGCATCCATACCCACGTCGTCCCAAACACGCGCGTTCACTAGCTATGCATCTGCGCTTTAAATTAACACCAATTTCGTTGCCGTCTGATGCATCCGTCTGTGCGTTTATACAGCATCCCTGACCCCTTGTTATTCGATTTAATAGGAAATATTTAATCCTGATTTAATGTTAAATATTTTGGGTATCCATTTTTCGATCGACTGATGCGCCCATGCATCCATACCCACGTCGTCCCAAACACGCGCGTTCACTAGCTATGCATCTGCGCTTCAAATTAACACCGGTTTCGTTGCCGTCTGATGCATCAGTCTGTGCATTTATGCAGCATCCCTGACCCCTTGTTATTCGATTTAATAGGAATTATTTAATCCTGATTTAATGTTAAATATTTTGGGTACCCATTTCTCCATCGTCTGATGCGCCCATGCATCCATACCCACGTCGTCCCAAACACGCGCGTTCACTAGCTATGCATCTGCGCTTCAAATTAACACCGGTTTCGTTGCCGTCTGATGCATCCGTCTGTGCGTTTATGCAGCATCCCTGACCCCTTGTTATTCGATTTAATAGGAATTATTTAATCCTGATTTAATGTTAAATATTTTGGGTACCAATTTTTCGATCGACTGATGCGCCCATGCATCCATACCCACGTCGTCCCAAACACGCGCGTTCACTAGCTATGCATCTGCGCTTCAAATTAACACCGGTTTCGTTGCCGTCTGATGCATCCGTCTGTGCGTTTATGCAGCATCCCTGACCCTTTGTTATTCGATTTAATAGGAATTATTTAATCCTGATTTAATGTTAAATATTTTGGGTAGCCTTTTTTCGATCGACTGATGCGCCCATGCATCCATACCCACGTCGTCCCAAACACGCGCGTTCACTAGCTATGCATCTGCGCTTCCAATTAACACCGGTTTCGTTGCCGTCTGATGCATCCGTCTGTGCGTTTATACAGCATCCCTGACCCCTTGTTATTCGATTTAATAGGAAATATTTAATCCTGATTTAATGTTAAATATTTTGGGTACCCATTTTTCGATCGACTGATGCGCCCATGCATCCATACCCACGTCGTCCCAAAGACGCGCGTTCACTAGCTATGCATCTGCGCTTCAAATTATCACCGGTTTCGTTGCCGTCTGATGCATCCGTCTGTGCGTTTATGCAGCATCCCTGACCCCTTGTTATTCGATTTAATAGGAATTATTTAATCCTGATTTAATGTTAAATATTTTGGGTACCCATTTTTCGATCGACTGATGCGCCCATGCATCCTTACCCACGTCGTCCAAAACACGCGCGTTCACTAGCTATGCATCTGCGCTTCAAATTATCACCGGTTTTGTTGCCGTCTGATGCATCCGTCTGTGCGTTTATGCAGCATCCCTGACCCCTTGTTATTCGATTTAATAGAAATTATTGAATCCTGATTTAATGTTAAATATTTTGGGTAGCCATTTTTCGATCGACTGATGCGCCCATGCATCCATACCCACGTCGTCCCAAACACGCGCGTTCACTAGCTATGCATCTGCGCTTCAAATTAACACCGGTTTCGTTGCCGTCTGATGCATCCGTCTGTGCGTTTATGCAGCATCCCTGACCCCTTGTTATTCGATTTAATAGGAATTATTTAATCCTGATTTAATGTTAAATATTTTGGGTACCCATTTTTCGATCGACTGATGCGCCCATGCATCCATACCCACGTCGTCCCAAACACGCGCGTTCACTAGCTATGCATCTGCGCTTTAAATTAACATCAGTTTCGTTGCCGTCTGATGCATCCGTCTGTGCGTTTATACAGCATCCCTGACCCCTTGTTATTCGATTTAATAGGAAATATTTAATCCTGATTTAATGTTAAATATTTTGGGTATCCATTTTTCGATCGACTGATGCGCCCATGCATCCATACCCACGTCGTCCCAAACACGCGCGTTCACTAGCTATGCATCTGCGCTTCAAATTAACACCGGTTTCGTTGCCGTCTGATGCATCAGTCTGTGCATTTATGCAGCATCCCTGACCCCTTGTTATTCGATTTAATAGGAATTATTTAATCCTGATTTAATGTTAAATATTTTGGGTACCCATTTCTCCATCGTCTGATGCGCCCATGCATCCATACCCACGTCGTCCCAAACACGCGCGTTCACTAGCTATGCATCTGCGCTTCAAATTAACACCGGTTTCGTTGCCGTCTGATGCATCCGTCTGTGCGTTTATGCAGCATCCCTGACCCCTTGTTATTCGATTTAATAGGAATTATTTAATCCTGATTTAATGTTAAATATTTTGGGTACCCATTTTTCGATCGACTGATGCGCCCATGCATCCATACCCACGTCGTCCCAAACACGCGCGTTCACTAGCTATGCATCTGCGCTTCAAATAAACACCGGTTTCGTTGCCGTCTGATGCATCCGTCTGTGCGTTTATGCAGCATCCCTGACCCTTTGTTATTCGATTTAATAGGAATTATTTAATCCTGATTTAATGTTAAATATTTTGGGTAGCCTTTTTTCGATCGACTGATGCGCCCATGCATCCATACCCACGTCGTCCCAAACACGCGCGTTCACTAGCTATGCATCTGCGCTTCAAATTAACACCGGTTTCGTTGCCGTCTGATGCATCCGTCTGTGCGTTTATACAGCATCCCTGACCCCTTGTTATTCGATTTAATAGGAAATATTTAATCCTGATTTAATGTTAAATATTTTGGGTACCCATTTTTCGATCGACTGATGCGCCCATGCATCCATACCCACGTCGTCCCAAACACGTGCGTTCACTAGCTATGCATCTGCGCTTCAAATTATCACCGGTTTCGTTGCCGTCTGATGCATCCGTCTGTGCGTTTATGCAGCATCCCTGACCCTTTGTTATTCGATTTAATAGGAATTATTTAATCCTGATTTAATGTTAAATATTTTGGGTAGCCTTTTTTCGATCGACTGATGCGCCCATGCATCCATACCCACGTCGTCCCAAACACGCGCGTTCACTAGCTATGCATCTGCGCTTCAAATTAACACCGGTTTCGTTGCCGTCTGATGCATCCGTCTGTGCGTTTATACAGCATCCCTGACCCCTTGTTATTCGATTTAATAGGAAATATTTAATCCTGATTTAATGTTAAATATTTTGGGTACCCATTTTTCGATCGACTGATGCGCCCATGCATCCATACCCACGTCGTCCAAAACACGTGCGTTCACTAGCTATGCATCTGCGCTTCAAATTAACACCGGTTTCGTTGCCGTCTGATGCATCCGTCTGTGCGTTTATGCAGCATCCCTGACCCTTTGTTATTCGATTTAATAGGAATTATTTAATCCTGATTTAATGTTAAATATTTTGGGTAGCCATTTTTCGATCGACTGATGCGCCCATGCATCCATACCCACGTCGTCCCAAACACGCGCGTTCACTAGCTATGCATCTGCGCTTCAAATAAACACCGGTTTCGTTGCCGTCTGATGCATCCGTCTGTGCGTTTATACAGCATCCCTGACCCCTTGTTATTCGATTTAATAGGAAATATTTAATCCTGATTTAATGTTAAATATTTTGGGTACCCATTTTTCGATCGACTGATGCGCCCATGCATCCATACCCACGTCGTCCCAAACACGATCTTTCACTAGCTATGCATCTGCGCTTCACATTAACACCGGTTTCGTTGCCGTCTGATGCATCCGTCTGTGCGTTTATGCAGCATCCCTGACCCTTTGTTATTCGATTTAATAGGAATTATTTAATCCTGATTTAATGTTAAATATTTTGGGTAGCCATTTTTCGATCGACTGATGCGCCCATGCATCCATACCCACGTCGTCCCAAACACGCGCGTTCACTAGCTATGCATCTGCGCTTCAAATAAACACCGGTTTCGTTGCCGTCTGATGCATCCGTCTGTGCGTTTATACAGCATCCCTGACCCCTTGTTATTCGATTTAATAGGAAATATTTAATCCTGATTTAATGTTAAATATTTTGGGTACCCATTTTTCGATCGACTGATGCGCCCATGCATCCATACCCACGTCGTCCCAAAGACGCGCGTTCACTAGCTATGCATCTGCGCTTCAAATTATCACCGGTTTCGTTGCCGTCTGATGCATCCGTCTGTGCGTTTATGCAGCATCCCTGACCCCTTGTTATTCGATTTAATAGGAATTATTTAATCCTGATTTAATGTTAAATATTTTGGGTACCCATTTTTCGATCGACTGATGCGCCCATGCATCCTTACCCACGTCGTCCAAAACACGCGCGTTCACTAGCTATGCATCTGCGCTTCAAATTATCACCGGTTTTGTTGCCGTCTGATGCATCCGTCTGTGCGTTTATGCAGCATCCCTGACCCCTTGTTATTCGATTTAATAGGAATTATTGAATCCTGATTTAATGTTAAATATTTTGGGTACCCATTTTTCGATCGACTGATGCGCCCATGCATCCATACCCACGTCGTCCCAAACACGCGCGTTCACTAGCTATGCATCTGCGCTTCAAATTAACACCGGTTTCGTTGCCGTCTGATGCATCCGTCTGTGCGTTTATGCAGCATCCCTGACCCCTTGTTATTCGATTTAATAGGAATTATTTAATCCTGATTTAATGTTAAATATTTTGGGTACCCATTTTTCGATCGACTGATGCGCCCATGCATCCATACCCACGTCGTCCCAAACACGCGCGTTCACTAGCTATGCATCTGCGCTTTAAATTAACACCAGTTTCGTTGCCGTCTGATGCATCCGTCTGTGCGTTTATACAGCATCCCTGACCCCTTGTTATTCGATTTAATAGGAATTATTTAATCCTGATTTAATGTTAAATATTTTGGGTATCCATTTTTCGATCGACTGATGCGCCCATGCATCCATACCCACGTCGTCCCAAACACGCGCGTTCACTAGCTATGCATCTGCGCTTCAAATTAACACCGGTTTCGTTGCCGTCTGATGCATCAGTCTGTGCATTTATGCAGCATCCCTGACCCCTTGTTATTCGATTTAATAGGAATTATTTAATCCTGATTTAATGTTAAATATTTTGGGTACCCATTTCTCCATCGTCTGATGCGCCCATGCATCCATACCCACGTCGTCCCAAACACGCGCGTTCACTAGCTATGCATCTGCGCTTCAAATTAACACCGGTTTCGTTGCCGTCTGATGCATCCGTCTGTGCGTTTATGCAGCATCCCTGACCCCTTGTTATTCGATTTAATAGGAATTATTTAATCCTGATTTAATGTTAAATATTTTGGGTACCCATTTTTCGATCGACTGATGCGCCCATGCATCCATACCCACGTCGTCCCAAACACGCGCGTTCACTAGCTATGCATCTGCGCTTCAAATAAACACCGGTTTCGTTGCCGTCTGATGCATCCGTCTGTGCGTTTATGCAGCATCCCTGACCCTTTGTTATTCGATTTAATAGGAATTATTTAATCCTGATTTAATGTTAAATATTTTGGGTAGCCTTTTTTCGATCGACTGATGCGCCCATGCATCCATACCCACGTCGTCCCAAACACGCGCGTTCACTAGCTATGCATCTGCGCTTCAAATTAACACCGGTTTCGTTGCCGTCTGATGCATCCGTCTGTGCGTTTATACAGCATCCCTGACCCCTTGTTATTCGATTTAATAGGAAATATTTAATCCTGATTTAATGTTAAATATTTTGGGTACCCATTTTTCGATCGACTGATGCGCCCATGCATCCATACCCACGTCGTCCCAAACACGTGCGTTCACTAGCTATGCATCTGCGCTTCAAATTAAAACCGGTTTCGTTGCCGTCTGATGCATCCGTCTGTGCGTTTATGCAGCATCCCTGACCCTTTGTTATTCGATTTAATAGGAATTTTTTAATCCTGATTTAATGTTAAATATTTTGGGTAGCCTTTTTTCGATCGACTGATGCGCCCATGCATCCATACCCACGTCGTCCCAAACACGCGCGTTCACTAGCTATGCGTCTGCGCTTCAAATTAACACCGGTTTCGTTGCCGTCTGATGCATCCGTCTGTGCGTTTATACAGCATCCCTGACCCCTTGTTATTCGATTTAATAGGAAATATTTAATCCTGATTTAATGTTAAATATTTTGGGTACCCATTTTTCGATCGACTGATGCGCCCATGCATCCATACCCACGTCGTCCAAAACACGTGCGTTCACTAGCTATGCATCTGCGCTTCAAATTAACACCGGTTTCGTTGCCGTCTGATGCATCCGTCTGTGCGTTTATGCAGCATCCCTGACCCTTTGTTATTCGATTTAATAGGAATTATTTAATCCTGATTTAATGTTAAATATTTTGGGTAGCCATTTTTCGATCGACTGATGCGCCCATGCATCCATACCCACGTCGTCCCAAACACGCGCGTTCACTAGCTATGCATCTGCGCTTCAAATAAACACCGGTTTCGTTGCCGTCTGATGCATCCGTCTGTGCGTTTATACAGCATCCCTGACCCCTTGTTATTCGATTTAATAGGAAATATTTAATCCTGATTTAATGTTAAATATTTTGGGTACCCATTTTTCGATCGACTGATGCGCCCATGCATCCATACCCACGTCGTCCCAAACACGTGCGTTCACTAGCTATGCATCTGCGCTTCACATTAACACCGGTTTCGTTGCCGTCTGATGCATCCGTCTGTGCGTTTATGCAGCATCCCTGACCCTTTGTTAT
Organism: Fragum whitleyi; assembly: GCA_948146395.1. Classification (NCBI taxonomy): domain Eukaryota; kingdom Metazoa; phylum Mollusca; class Bivalvia; order Cardiida; family Cardiidae; genus Fragum; species Fragum whitleyi. The sequence continues at coordinate 4,621,621 of OX411557.1, forward strand.
TCGATTTAATAGGAATTATTTAATCCTGATTTAATGTTAAATATTTTGGGTAGCCATTTTTCGATCGACTGATGCGCCCATGCATCCATACCCACGTCGTCCCAAACACGCGCGTTCACTAGCTATGCATCTGCGCTTCAAATAAACACCGGTTTCGTTGCCGTCTGATGCATCCGTCTGTGCGTTTATGCAGCATCCCTGACCCTTTGTTATTCGATTTAATAGGAATTATTTAATCCTGATTTAATGTTAAATATTTTGGGTAGCCATTTTTCGATCGACTGATGCGCCCATGCATCCATACCCACGTCGTCCCAAACACGCGCGTTCACTAGCTATGCATCTGCGCTTCAAATAAACACCGGTTTCGTTGCCGTCTGATGCATCCGTCTGTGCGTTTATACAGCATCCCTGACCCCTTGTTATTCGATTTAATAGGAAATATTTAATCCTGATTTAATGTTAAATATTTTGGGTACCCATTTTTCGATCGACTGATGCGCCCATGCATCCATACCCACGTCGTCCCAAACACGTGCGTTCACTAGCTATGCATCTGCGCTTCACATTAACACCGGTTTCGTTGCCGTCTGATGCATCCGTCTGTGCGTTTATGCAGCATCCCTGACCCCTTGTTATTCGATTTAATAGGAAATATTTAATCCTGATTTAATGTTAAATATTTTGGGTACCCATTTTTCGATCGACTGATGCGCCCATGCATCCATACCCACGTCGTCCCAAACACGTGCGTTCACTAGCTATGCATCTGCGCTTCACATAAACACCGGTTTCGTTGCCGTCTGATGCATCCGTTTGTGCGTTTATGCAGCATCCCTGACCCCTTGTTATTCGATTTAATAGGAATTATTTAATCCTGATTTAATGTTAAATATTTTGGGTACCCATTTTTCGATCGACTGATGCGCCCATGCATCCATACCCACGTCGTCCCAAACACGCGCGTTCACTAGCTATGCATCTACGCTTCAAATTAACACCGGTTTCGTTGCCGTCTGATGCATCCGTCTGTGCGTTTATGCAGCATCCCTGACCCCTTGTTATTCGATTTAATAGGAATTATTTAATCCTGATTTAATGTTAAATATTTTGGGTACCCATTTTTCCATCGACTGATGCGCCCATGCATCCATACCCACGTCGTCCCAAACACGCGCGTTCACAAGCTATGCATCTGCGCTTTAAATTAACACCGGTTTCGTTGTCGTCTGATGCATCCGTCTGTGCGTTTATGCAGCATACCTGACCCCTTGTTATTCGATTTAATAGGAATTATTTAATCCTGATTGAATGTTAAATATTTTGGGTACCCATTTTTCGATCGACTGATGCGCCCATGCATCCATACCCACGTCGTCCCAAACACGCGCGTTCACTAGCTATGCATCTGCGCTTCAAATTAACACCGGTTTCGTTGCCGTCTGATGCATCCGTCTGTGCGTTTATGCAGCATCCCTGACCCCTTGTTATTCGATTTAATAGGAATTATTTAATCCTGATTTAATGTTAAATATTTTGGGTACCCATTTTTCGATCGACTGATGCGCCCATGCATCCATACCCACGTCGTCCCAAAAGACGCGCGTTCACTAGCTATGCATCTGCGCTTCAAATAAACACCGGTTTCGTTGCCGTCTGATGCATCCGTCTGTGCGGTTATGCAGCATCCCTGACCCCTTGTTATTCGATTTAATAGGAATTATTTAATCCTGATTTAATGTTAAATATTTTGGGTACCCATTTTTTCGATCGACTGATGCGCCCATGCATCCATACCCACGTCGTCCCAAACACGCGCGTTCACTAGCTATGCATCTGCGCTTCAAATTAACACCGGTTTCGTTGCCGTCTGATGCATCCGTCTGTGCGTTTATGCAGCATCCCTGACCCCTTGTTATTCGATTTAATAGGAATTATTTAATCCTGATTTAATGTTAAATATTTTGGGCACCCATTTTTCGATCGACTGATGCGCACATGCATCCATACCCACGTCGTCCCAAAGACGCGCGTTCACTAGCTATGCATCTGCATCAAGGGGTCAGGGATGCTGCATAAACGCACAGAATTGGATCAATGTCACAATTTTTAACGAATTCCATAAAATCATTTGTTAATAGAAAAAAGTCGAGTCTTCCTTGTTGAAGAGGGTTTAACCTCTTCCACGTATATTTTTTCGTGTTTCACCTTGGATTTCCCTAAAAGGGTCACTTAAATTTCGGTTAGATATTTCCGATAAAAGAAACTTTCTTGAATTAATATTATGATTTAAACTTTTATAATTTTTATAATCAAGATCAAGTTAAAATCACCACAGGTAATAAAGGAGTTTTTGAAATTCATTGTATCTATTGACTCAAATACTTGTTTAAAAAATCCAGGATCATCTATATTTGGGGCATATATGTTTATCAACACGAAATTCGTTTCAGAGAAGGACAGATCTAACATAATAAATTGTCCGTTATTATCTTCTTTAACACTGTTTACTTTTATAGGTAATCCTTTTTTTATTAAAATACATACGCCCCGAGCATTCGCTTTTCCATGGCTGAAGTAACATTCTCCATTCCATTCAGAATATATTGTTTTTTCCATGTCAGAAGTAAAGTGTGTTTCTTGAAGACATATGATATTTGAATTTCTTTGTTTAAGTAAAGAAAATAAATCATAACGCTTTTTGTTGTTATTTAATCCACGGCAATCGTATGAGATAATTTCTAAGTTATCCATTTATTGGGATTATGAAAAAGATAGTAATTTCTTTGTTTCTTATCTTAGAAAGTGTTGGTACAATATTTTGAGAAACATACTTGTTTCGCTTCGAAATATCATCGAATATCGAGTTGAAGTACACTTTATAAACACAACTATTGTGAAGAAAACAAAACATAGTGAAAAAGGGGAAATACACAGTTATTTATCGCCTGACTTTGTATTTGAAAACAGTTTGTAGCAAATAAAAAGTTGCATATTATTTTTACCTATTTTACTTAGATGGGTCAAATGTATTTATTTTTTGAAAATAATCAGATTATCTATTGAAGTAAATTAGAATAACAATTCTTAAAAAGCTAGATAGCCGTTGCTGAATAAGATTGTTGTTTGTCATTGTAAACGAATTTTATAAAAGTGTTTTTCAATTTGAATTATTGCACTGGGCCTCCACGGTTGAAAAAAAGGTTTGACCTTCAGTGCGCCAAGGAAGAAATGCAAATTTGTAAGGCTTAGGTAATGGGTCCAAAAAAAGCACACAACCAAACTATAGGGATATCTTTGTCTACCTTTGATAAGCCTCTATTGAAAAAAGTTCTTTTGGTAAATTTGTTCCCTTTAGTTCCGCGTAAACCTTTATAACTGATATTACAAAAATCCGCATAAAACAGACAGTTAATAAAACAACATTTCAATAAACAATACTATTTGAAAAAAGGTTTCTAATTACTATTTCATTTCTAAGATATTTCTTGTTGATTACAGTAAACAACATCATGAAATTGACATGGTGAAAGAATTTGTAATGAAACCGAATAAGTACTATGAGTGAGTTTTGAGTGAAATTGGAGAAATTTGGAGGGAGGTAATTCAACATCTCCAATTCTGTTCAGGATGAAAAGAATAAGCGATGTTTATTACAACCCCCCCCCCTTAATAAAATATGCATACAAGTTCTTTATATAGTCTCCCATTTTTTTTAAAAAAAAAATCAGACGCTTAAAATTTTATATAGTCAAGGAAATCGCAATTTCGCCTGGCTAATTTGTTTAGAAAACAGTTGTTTAACAACAGTTGTTAAACCTATCACTTTTAGTTATTTTTTCGCGTTTATGAATGGTTTGAGTGAGTGTATGGGGTGGATGAAATGAGCACTGAATGAGCGACTCTGACAGGTTTTGATTGAGATGAATGTCAATTTCACGATGTCTATAAATGTATCATAACATTTCGCTCAATATTCTTATTTAAGGTAGTGGAACCGTAATAGCTCCGCAACGTTCCGAAAGCAATGAGCCCCGACAGTGCAAACCGAGGTTTCCTAATGATTTTATTAAGAAACCTCGGTCAACACCGCGAAAGGCCACGTGGTCCGAAACGACGCGGAACCGCTACCGCTCCTCTACCTTAATATTGCAAATAGTTTTAACGAGTTTTATCCCTCTTTAAGTATTTTCTCAATATAATATCTACAAATAGAAATCTTTGACGTGTATTTTATAAAGCATTCTTCGGCAGCTCGCCGAGTGAAAAAGAAATTTAATTTTATCAATCAGCCCTGTGTTCAGAAAAAAAAACCGCTTCGCGAGCGCTCCACGGCGATACCCGGTTTTTCACGCGTACATGCGTGCAAAGCGATGCACCATCCCGAAAAACGCCTCGCTAAAACTGCCAGCCCGAACGCAGGACAAGTTTTTAAAATGATCACCGTATATTTCACGCGGAATATTGGATAGTTGCTAAGTACAATATTCAAATAGAAGGTGTTTTAAAGAAATTTTGTATTTAGTGACTTTTGGATGCTCACCAGGGTAGTCACTTTATACATGTTTTTCATAATAAGTAAAAACAAAAAACGAGGCCATTCAAACAACTCTTTCTGACTTCTTAATGTACTTCGGATCTTGATGCTAAATTGGTCGTCTCAAACCAACCCGCAATTTAAGATTTTGATGTCATTTGGTTCATTTATGATATATTGATTTAGATATGAGAACATCATTTGAAAGGTAGCACTAACTTGTTAGAGACAAGCTTCTCCCTTTCCTATGGCGTTCTCCCTTACCCAAAAAATTGTCATTATTTTATGCATCGTTTGCAAACGAATGATAAACCTTTCTGCGAAAAAAACTAGCCAGCTATGGCAATGCAAGTTTGACTTGACTTAAAAATTTTCAAAATTGAATCACGATGTTTAAAAGTAGAATTCACGATTTTGGCCGGTGAATTCAATACAAAAATATTGTTATCACCAGTCACAGTGGCGCGTCCGAGGTTAAAACTAAGGGCGATAAGGGCTTGAAAATATTTAAAAATACCTTTATGGTTATGTCCCTTTGCATGGTGATTTTGTCATCGATAGCCCACAGAAAAACCCGCAACTACATTTTTTTTTAATTTTATTGCTGCAGTGCTCCGATACCGTACCGGTTACAAACAGAATTATAATCTACTTTTAATCACTTTAATCTTTCTTCTACTTTGAAAGAGTGACAATAATTATTATTAATTACTAGACTTTAATCTTCATCATTAAAGTCTGACTTATTTCAGACAAGTGTCGATTCTGATTGCACGGAATGGCTGTGCATACGAATATTTTTCGTAAAAACGGTCATTCTTTTCATTTGAAAATATTCTTTCATGCCTTTCGATGGATTATCGAGACATAATGATAGATTATCATTTGACAAAAAGTCACCGTAAAACCAGTGAAGTTATCGAAACCTTATTTTATTCACCCTATCAGACGTTATCTAGGCGGAGCTTAAAAAGTAGTGTCTTCAAGAAAGCTGCACAGCAATCGCGTGCAAAAATGACGCACTTCGAAAAAAGTCCTTTCATTTCCATATTTTGTCTTATTTTTGCATTAGAGGAGTAAAATAGCTGTTTGTTATTCGAGAAATACCGACCAACGCGAATAACAAAGGCTACGTTTTCAATCGTGGCTCCGCTATTTGTTAAAATACATTTAGCAAGATTTTTTCAGATAACTGTTAACAGCACTATCTGCACAGACGTGCAGAAAAAACATTAGTATGAGTTTGTTATGCATTGCTGTACACTGTACATTAAGATGTATATATATTTTGAATTTGATTTGAATTGGGGTTTTACGTCGCTTTCAACATTCTTTCAGTTATATCGCGACGACTGGAGCACCTAACGATGGATTCCTGGTTTGTCTCACACCAGTACTACCACCACATCCCTTTCCCAGCCTCCAGTTGCTATTCCACATAGGTTTACGATTATCTACCCATTGGTGGAAGACAAATGTCGGAAAGGATAAGTGCCGCGGCCGGAAGATGTATATATAGGTTTTACGAAAGCCTTTTTCGTTCAAGCCACCTCGATCGTATGTCACTCTAGTCGTTACCTAGACTCGCGGTTCTCCATGGCTACTGGATCAATGTTGTGAGTCTTTTGGGTGGGGACGTGGAAATGGGGGGGGGGGGGTATAGAAATGTGGATATCAATTTTTGTAAAGTCACGAGTGGCAAAACGGGATGTTTAACAGTTATATTATATTGTAGGGTTTATTTTCACTTTAATATTTTAATGAAACTGAGATTCAGTTTTATGATGTGGATGGTGTTTGAAATTTTTGTACAACTTCCGCGATGTTATCAAAAACGTCAAATTTCATCCTTTTACCGTCTATTATTTTGCCGAATACGTTCCCATTGAAGAACTAGGCGCTGTCAAATAGTTCATGATTATTCAGCCTGTTTATCAATGACGTGTTCAATCTTGTGACGTCTTTAGCTACCCGGTGACCGGCTTCTTTGAGTGCCTTCCTTTTTGTCATAATCTTGTATTTTGTATTATTATTCATCGTTTTGATGATGACTGGACGTGTTTGGCCATTTTTGGAGGGAAGTCTGTGTATCGCCACTATTCTTTCTGTATTAATTTCAATCCCTTGGTCATTTAATATTTGACATACTTTATCTGTCAATTCGGTTTCTGTTTCATTTGTGGTCTCATCGACGTTCATAACTTTGACATTGTTTTTTCTGGAATATTGTTCGTTCCGATTACTAGCTTTGATCGCTTCATTTATTTCGGTTTGGTTCTTATTAACTGATTGTTTGGTGGTTTTGTATTTTTCCTTCAGGTCGTTTACATCTTTTTTCATCTGATCTTTGAACATATCGTTTTCATATCTTAATGCTTTTATCTCATCTTCTAGGCTTTGAAATTTGTCTTTATATTGCTGGTTTAATTTTTCTAGTACTTTCTCCTCGATGGATCTTGAAATTTGTGATATTGCACTTTTTATCATTTCATGTATTTCTTCTTTTTTCACGATGATTTTCATCTGTTTTTTCACGGCTTTAATGTCTGCTGAAATTTCTTGTAAATGTTTATTTATTCGTTCATTTTCCTTTTCTGTCTCAGAGGGGTTTGCTTCCAACGCGGAATTGTTTAGTATTACATCCATCGTGGTTTTTTTTTTTTTTTTTTTTTTTTTTTGCTGTTTTGGATTTTGCTGGCCTTTGCTGCCCTTGATTCTTTCCCGCCATTTTCCCTGTAGCTATTGGTCGATGTACGTAAGCTATTCGTGCGTGTTTTGAAAACTTAACGGTAACAGTATCTTGCAAACCTACGTTTGATCAAAACTCACTCTGTATATAGTTTATTTATAGTTTATTTATAGAATCTATTTATAGTGTTCTCTGTAGAATTTATAAAAAAGGGAAAATACCTCTCAAATATCCAAATAACACAATTTTCTTCCAATTTATCACTTTTGTCACCAACTGAGATAAGTCCGTTAAAGACTCATATGATTATTTACACTTCTAAATCACTCCTAACTGTTTATTTTATTAAATTGGCTAGAGCATCTTTTCGTGACTGCTCTACGTGAACAAGCTTGAACCTTGACAAGGTGAATGATTTTGGAATGTTTTAGGAATGAAATGGAATCAGTGTGTGGAGCGAGTTCTGAGTGAATTTAATGGGAGGAAATCCTTTATCTCAAATTTTGTTCGTCCTGAACAAAATTTGCGGTAGAGGATTACCTCCCTTTAATAGAATATGCATATAAGTTCTATACATAGCTTCCTATTTCTTCAAGAATGACACGCTAACAATTTGAATAATGTCAGAAAAAACGCGATTTTTCTCTATCAAAATTTATTTTGAATGACGTTGTTGATTCTATATTTTTCAATGGGTTTGAGGGTTTTTTAATGATTTGAGTGAGTGTATTGCATGAATGAATGGAGCGCTTGGTGAGCGATTTAGAATGGTTATGATTGAGGTGAATGTCAATTTCACGATGTTATTTACTGTAAGATCAAAGTCTTTCTCCGCAGCTCAATAAAACCATTCCTCCAAAGCACAATCAAGTCTTTTCTCTCCGCTCCAGGCTAAAACTTTACCTCAATATTAAAACATTTCTCCGTAGCAATATCAAACTTTCCCTTTAGCGAGAAATAAAACTAGTATTCACCCAAACTGAGAATATTTTTTGTCTGCATGGAATTCACAGCAAAACCAGAGTTTACTTCCGAAGAAAGATCAGACTCATAGGCGTAGCTAGGATTGTGAAATTTATACGCACTCGGAGGGCGACCACCATAGAATAAAAAGGATAAAGGCGATATTTGGACTGTAAAAAAAGATAAATGCCCTCCGGTCGCTCCTTTTTTCTATGATTTGAGCGTTGGCAAACTATCAAAACATCGAAACTACAGCTTAAATAAGCTGTGGTTTCCATGTTATGATCATTCATCAACAACATTTTTCGAAAGAGGATTTATTTTTTATTACGCACTTGCGTAATGTGCGTAATGGGAGCTACGCCCTTGAGACTTCTCTCAATTGCAAGATAATTTTTGTTCACTGTAACAAGTCAAACATTTTTTTCACAACAGGATCTGTACATGTAGCTAGATTATTTTTTCTTTGCAATGAGCTCAAAACTTTCCACTGCAGTAGGATCAATTTCTCTCCACAAGATAAAAATATTCTCCATAGTTAGTTAAAAAAAATCATAGTTAGAGCAAACTTGGCCTCCACAACAAGATCTTTTTTTTTTTCATAATATGCTCTGCAGAGCATAAATTCCCCATGATGAGATCATTGTTTTACTGTTAATCCAGATCTCAAGTCTGCTAGATAGGAATATCAAAGTTCAGCAAAATTGAAATGTATCTCCGAAGCAAATTCAAGAGAAAAATGATTTTCATATGAAGAAAAAAATCACGCTGTAGAGAAAAAATTGACCTCAGTGTATGGGAAAGCTTCGGTCTTGCTGTGGAAATACAATTTTGATCTTGCTGTGGAGAAAACCTTGCTGTAGAGGAAAATGTGTTCCCGCTTGGCAAAACGAGTTTGTCCACGTTGTAAAAGCCAATTTTGATCTCATTTTGGAGAAAGTTAGATCTTGCTGCGATCAAAATATGATTTTTGCTGTGGAGAAATTGTCAAACTTGCCAAAGAAAAAAAACAAATGATCTCACTGAGGAGAAAACTTTTGACCTTGACAGTGTATAATTCCATTCTTGCTTTGGAGAAAAATAATAACTCTAAAGAATAATTTTCAACTTGCTTTCTAATACTACAAATAATACCGCGGGGGAAAATTTAATTTTAATGATGATAAAAAATTTATCTTGCTCCAAAGAAATCAATCGTAAGTCAAAATCACAAATCGTACCTGGTGTTTTAATTCATTGTGAGATTCTTCATTAGTATATCTCTTTTGAAGACGATTCCAATAAGATGACGCATGACAGAATTCCATATTTAGTTATAGTGCGATTTTATTGACTTGAATCTGACCCCTGCTATTTAGATGAATAAAAATCTGATTATTCCTACTCGGCTTTGCACGTGCTTTCATAGGAATGAATAACAAACGATATTGAATGTATTTTACATTTTGTTAATTGATAGAATATGTCGGTAAATGTTATTTAAGCATTTTTTCCATAGAGGTCAAATCCGGGTCAATTTAACCAGGCTATACTTCTGTAGAAGCAGTTTTATTTGTTGACTTACGCAAAATATGTTCGTAAGAAATTTAGTAAATCATGCCCCAGGATTCGAACTCACGATCCCTCAATTGACAGCCCAACGCGTTACCTATTGAACTAGCTCGGTACGGTGGTCAGTCCATGACTTCTTAGAACCCATGACTTTCAAGAACTTGAATTGATTTCTTTTTGACTATTGTCTTATTATTTCACACATAAACAATTTAGACTAATGACATCGCTTATTTTGCATCACGTGAGAGTGATATATCTAGATCCATATTGTACAACCAGAACGAGGCTACTGTGCAATACGGATTTTATTCCAAAACGAGGCAAACTATATTGTACGATGAAAGTGTGGCAAGCTGTATTGTACGATGAAAGCGAGGCTGTATCAAACCCTCTGTTCGGAGGTATTGAAATAAGTTTGATCTTGAGAAGATTCTTGATTTCTTCATTTGTTACATTGTTTAGCAAGTAAAAAAAGTGCAAGTGACAAAGAGGGACACAAAATTGTTGATGTTTCTTGATTTTAGAATATCATTTGTTCACATGAAAATGGACATTTCAAGCGACGACGGGTAGTCAACCTGTTTTATGTTAATTACATATTATGATAAGTAGGCACTTATCGACTTTACACATGAAATAAACATTTCACGTGGAATTCTATTTTTAGAACAAATGTTTGTTTCAATTTCATCATGTTCATAGTGACTTCCATTTGATGGCCCTATCCGGATCATTTTGGATCTAATCCCTTTGTCTCTCTCAAATGCCGAAATCGTTTATTGTGGAACTTTCAGTGTTTGGTGTGAAATAAAGATGTCATTTAACATGATCGAGTACAATACTGAAATCATTGGATTCGTACCCTGCAGAACCAGTCTATATTTTGACTCGGCTATTGCCTCGTCAAATATAGACTGGTTCTGCAGGGTACTCATCCAATAGAATTCAGTATTGTACACGATCATGTTAAATAACCTCTTATTATCTTATAACTATACAAATATTCGCGTGATAACATCTCGTATGATATTTCTTATATTATCACATTCGTACCCTGCAGAACCAGTCTATATTTTGACTCGGCTATCGCCTCGTCAAATATAGACTGGTTCTGCAGGGTACTCATCCAATAGAATTCAGTTTTATACACGATCATGTTAAATAACCTCTTATTTTCTTATAACTATACAAATATTCGTGTGATAACATCTCGTATGATATTTTTTATGATATCACATAGTTATTTTTAGAACAATGATATAATGCGGTTATTTTCAGAAACTTGCATTTCAGTTAGAAACATCGACGAAAAGAAGACAAATAAAGGTTATAAGATAAATATAATACGTACTTAGTGTATTGTATGAAAAAAAATCTAACTCGGTTGTAAGAATTAATAATTGTCTCGGCAGAGCCTCGACAATTTTCAATTCTCCCAACCTCGCTAGATATTTTTTTTCATATCATACACTAAGTATAGCGAGCGCATATTAACTTGAACCTGACCTTTATGCAGAATAAATATTGTGAAACATCCTGTCGCTCTTTTTTAAATAACCTCGCGGATATTAACGAAATTTAACGAAAAATAATGTGTGACAGGTCAACAATGTTTCACAATAATTAGGCTCATGAATACAATTCCTAAGATACTTCGACGCGTGACGATCTATCTCTATCTATCTTTCCATACTGCATCGCCCTCTTCTGAGTATTACGTGCAGTTGCGCTGTCGGTGCTGGGGTAAAAGTAAGAAGAAGATAAAAGTGTGAGAGTGGAATGGGTAAAAGGGTAAAAAGAAGTGTTAGTGCAGGGGTGAAAGTTAAAAGAGGTTAAAAACAGTGTATTTTACTTATGGTATCGAGTGGTTGATGTCACAAACTCCTTTTTTGAAGGAGTTGAGATCATTCAGTAATACAAGGTCGGGAGGGAGTCTGTTCCATATTACAATGGAGGCTGGGTAGAAGGAGTTTTGGTAATAGGCGGCAGTAGTATGTATTTGTCTATAAGCATGGGGGTGCATGTGACGAGTGAATCTGATGGGTCTCTCAAAGTATGATGGTAGATTAATAGCAACATGGCCGTTTATAATTTTGAAAAACATTATCATTCTAGCATCGATACGTCTGTTTTCTAGTGATCTCCAACCAAGTTCATTCAAAATATTGGTGACGCTGTCATATGGAGAGAATCTACTTTTGACCCACCTAGCTGCTCTTCTTTGGACCATTTCGATTTGGTTAATGTTGTTTTTGGTGTGGGGGGACCAGATTGAGGAGCAGTATTCTACTTGTGGACGTATCAGAGATTTGTAGGCCAGTTCTTTGACTTTTTCATTCTTAGTTTTGACGTTCCTTTTAATGAACCCAAGCGTCCTGTTAGCTTTTGTAGTTATAGAGTTGATGTGTTCATTCCAGCTGAGGTCCCCGGAGATAGTGACACCAAGATACTTTGCGGTATTTGTGGACTCGAGTACCTGGTCATGGAGGGAGTACTGGGTGTCCAACGTCTTCTTTGCTCTGGTAATGTGAATTACCTGACATTTGCTTGGGTTGAACTCCATGTCCCAGGCTCGTTCCCATGTCTGCAAAGTATCCAGGTCTGCTTGGAGGGTGTCCCTATCATCCGAGGATCCAATTGTTAGGTAGATAGCTGTATCGTCTGCGAATAGTCTTACTTGAGATTTTACATTTTGTGGTAGGTCATTTATGTAGAGCAGGAAGAGGAGAGGTCCAAGCACAGATCCCTGAGGCACTCCAGATGTCACAGGGACCTCGGACGAGCTCTCCCCTTCCAGCACTACAGCTTGGGTTCTGCCAATGAGGAATGCTCTGATCCAGTTGATGGTACTTCCTTTCACTCCATGTTGTTGTAGTTTAAATAAAAGTTTTGAATGGCTGACCTTGTCGAATGCCTTGCTGAAATCTAGCAGGACAAGGTCAACCTGTATGGATCAAGCATAGACATTCCGTTTTATTGTACAAATTACAGGTGTGCGTGGACTTCATAATATACCGGTATACTAGGCACCTAGGTAGTCATGGAGCAGAGGATTAATTGTAGAAAATAATTGTTCATGCTTGTGTGAGATTTTGAGCGGGGACTCCATCTCCAGTAAAAAATCATGAATTACATTTAGAGACATTCTAAAAAAAAATTTATTATTTTTTCAACCTCCTTTAAAGATTATAAAATAGGAGACTCAGTTTATGTATTGATTCGCTAGTTCATGATAGATTTGATTTGGATTGGGGTTTTACGTCGCTTTCAACAATCTCTCAGGTATATCGCGACGACTGGAGCACCTAACGATGGATTCCTGGTAGCTAGTTCATGAGCATGGCCAAATATCGCCGTTACAGTAAAAAGCATTGGCGATAACTGTTTAACAAAGCGAACAAGTAACACGTGCACACCAACTTTACGATTGAATCCCGCAGGTTAAACGTGTTTTGCCGAAGGGAAACGACTGATATTTAATTTATTAAAATCACAAAGGCCAGGTTTAGGTCAATATGCTCCCACTATACATATTATTATCGATAATTAATGCCCTGGCAGGGCGGAGCCTAAGTAACGGGTCGTTGCACTTAAGGTTAAGGAAAATCAGCTTTTATCTAAAATAACCTATTTCTAAAGAGAGTCGACATCAATAACTGGAGACCTTAAATCGTAGATTGGTAACCAAATCCTCGTAACTTCAGCTTAATCAAGCTGAAGTTACGAGGCCTTGGTAACCAAACGTTGAAATGTGTTCACTCTCTCAAAGCACGTGAATCCTTGAGGTTTTAGGAAACAGTTATTTGCACGCGTTAACGATGATTACCGACTAAAATTTGAAAGAACCCAAACTATCGAAAAGTAAATTCGCCAAATTACGTCACTGTTAAGCCCCGCCCTGCCAGTTCATTTATTACGCAGAATATGTTTATAAAGACAACTTTAACTCTTATCCTGCTGAAATTAAATTTTGTTTCATTTGAATTGCTTGCCTTTGAGAAATCTAAACCAGTCCTGCTTTTTTTTTCCTGGACGACTGAGTACAAGGGCGTCGGTCCCATTACGCAATTTACGCAAATGCGTAAAAATAATCCTCTGTTGAATAATTTCGTAGATGAATGATCATATCATCGAAACAACAGCTTATTTAAACTGTAGTTACGATGTTTTGATCATTCACCAACGTTCAAATCATAAAAAGGAGCGGATGAAGGGCATTCATCTTTGTCACAGGTCTCATATCGCCTTCATCCTATATATTCTTTGGTTGTCGGCTTCTGAGTGCGTATAAATTTCAAAGTCCTAGATACGCCTATAAAGCAAGTAGTGTAGGCGGAAACCAGACTGTACGTCTGTGTAGGGTGATCGTTGTCTATCACATCTGCCAAAGCATTGTGAAAGTTCGATTCCTGACGGCGGCACTCATTCTTTCCGACTAGTTGTCTCTCATCAATGGGCCGAGAATCGTAGACCTATGTGAGATAAAAAGTGGAGGCTAGGAAGGGTGTAATGGTAGTAGTAGTGAGAGACATACCAGGAATCCATTGTAAGGTGCTCCTGCCGCGCGACATAACTGAAAGATTGTTGAAAGCGGCGTAAAACTCCATTCAAACAAACATAATTTGTGTAGCAGAATATGCCGTTTACAGTATGGTGAGGGTTCAGAAATGAAAGATTTGCAACAATTATAGTCAATCATGTTCGAGCGACCACGTCTATTAAGCGACCACTTTTATTTAACGATCATCGTAAAAAGTCCCTTCGCTGAAAGTAAAATTTAGGAACAAGGGGACATTCTTAACGGAAAAATGTTTATCATTGAATCTTATGACATAAGAACCTATTAGAATCGTCTCACTCATTGTATTTATCCAGGGGTCTATATTCGCACGGGTTCGATCCCCGGCCGCGGCACTTATCCTTTCCGACATTTGTCTTCCACCAATGGGTAGATAATAGTAAACCTATGTGGATTAGCAACTGGAGGCTAGGAAAGGGATGTGGTGGTAGCACTGGTGTAAGAAATACCAGGAATCCATCGTTAGGTGCTCCAGTCGTCGCGATATAACTGAAAAATTGTTGAAAGCGACGTAAAACCCCAATTCAAATCAAATCAAACTCATTGAATTTATCAACCATTTCCATAAGCGACCGCTTTTTATTGGTCATCTTAGTGGTCGCTTATGGCAAGTTTTACTGTAAGTCCAATAACTTAATTTCAACAGTTTAGTTTAATAAAAATAAAAGTTTTAATAAAAACATAATTAATAATGATGATAATAATGATGACGATGATTATGATGATGATGATAATAGTAATAATGATAATAATAAATGAATAAAATAATAATAATAATAATAATAATAATAAAAATAATAATATAGATGATGATGATAATAATAACAATATGATAATAATAATGATAATGATTATAATGATGATAATAATAAAAATAATGATAATATTGAAGACTGTATTCTAAGATGTTGCACAACTCGAGTACCCAATGATAACTTTCCATATATATATTTTGTCAACAGAACACAGAGGCGAATCAGGAACTCTGTAAAGGGGGTTCGAGCATACAAATTGGGCTTTGATTTTAAAGTAACTGCGGACAGATAACATGGTCGGATTTTCGATTTTCTTAAAATCTCACAATAAAACTGAGGTTTACCTTTGAAGTACAGGCATTAACTATTACGCAGTAAAAAGGGTTTAATGCTCATTCATTCGACGTCGTGCCGTCATTAAGGGCTCAATCCCCTCTTCGACCCGCCAAAATCGGTATTCGCAAATAATTTCTAAACAAATAGGCCGGTTTTTACGAAAACAGTTTCACTTAGACTGTTCAAGAACGCCAGAGTCTGTCGTTTAATTTCTGCACACATTCTTAAAGAATAACCGGCAATAAACGCTATCTATTTCGCGATTTCTAAGATTTGGTGCTCTTTTTTTTTCATTTCAGTGTTTGGTAAATAAACAGAAATTTCTCAAAATTTTTCCGGTAACCTCTGCTGATTTTTTTGTTTTATTGTTACGAAATGAATATGATTTACATTTATCAAATAAAAATGATATGTCTTCGGGTTAGATTTTTCATAAAACTCGATTTTGTGAAGTTTTTGCAACATTTTTTTGTCGATCTCGACGCCGTGCCAAACCCATCGTTACTGTGCTTTTTTAACGCCAATCGTCATGCCAAACATATTCTTCACTATTCCAAATTGAGGTTTATTGTAAATTATAGACTTCGGGGGTTTTAAATCTGAGTGTCATTCTAAGAAAAAAAATCACTCATTTTTTTCATCAGCTTATAAAAGCTTTTGTGAACATTTGACTCGACGTTGAAAATTCCTTTGATTTGTGATTTTTCGCGAAACCAAATTTTACAACAATTCTAACCCGAATTTACTTGATTTTATATAAAAAAAAATCTTCAGAGAAATGACTTGGTAGAAATATATCTAAGTTTCAGCATAGATCACCGGACACATTTTCTTGAAAAAGTTAATATTTTCAGTAACTCTACTCGAAAACAGCAACGCTGAAACCAACTTCCAATCGGTCACTGCATGATTCTCCTTTTTCGACACATTTGAAATTGAATATTTGAATAGAATATTACTTTCTAAGACCCTACCCTACCAACCCTACTTTCAAAAAGTCACAAAACTTGCATTCAAAATTTCAGTCGGGGAAATACCGTTATGTTGTTGAAAAAGTTTATGATTTTCAGTGCCTTTAATGTGACAGATTAGAAAAAAAGCAAGAAAATATTATTTTGGACGTACATTTACGTAAATGAGACGAATTTGTTTTATTTACCCCACCCACCGATGTTAATTTTGAAATTTGGGGAGACAAGTTCTCTTACAAGTAAAGTTTCTTTTCCCAAATTTTTATTTTGTTGAATTCCGGTAAAGCCGTCCATGAAGTAAAGACTACCGGAATTTATCAAACACGTGCATCTTCAACATTATCAAGTTATACTTTTAGGTCTATAATTGAGTGAACGGTTTTAAGTTGGTTTAAGGTAGTGGACCCGTAAAAGTTCGAAAACGTCTCGGGAGTATTGAACTTTAACAGTGTTAACCGAGGTTTCCTAATGACTTTCATTAGGAAACCTCGGTCAACACTGTGAAAGATCATGTCTTCCGAACTATTACGTGTTTCCACTACCTTAAGCAGAGTCCATGGTCTGTGCAGGCTGAACTTCGTCTATGCTGCGTGTCAAAGCTTTATTTACACCTACCATAAGTCTTGAAGAGCATCAGAAATTTTATAAAAATTGGGATTTTTGTATGAAACGGGTTCATACATATGAGTAATAAGGCTTTTAGTTCTATACCTCCATGAAACTGACAAATACTCTCTTCAACTCTAATTAGTTATTTCATCGGGGTATAAAACTTTTTTTTCAGCCAATCAGAATGCATGAATCTTAATGAACACAACTAGAATTCAATTGTTAATTTATGAATAAATCATCAACTATCACTTGTTGATAATGAAGGTAGTGGTACCGTTATAGTTCTGCAACATTTCGGCACTCATGAACTTTAACAATGTTAACCGAGGGTTTCTAATAAAAAATATTAGGAAACCTCGATTAATACTTAAAGTTTATAAATTCCGAAACATTGCGGAACTATTACGGTTCCACTACCTTAAGATAGATAATACAAAA
Organism: Fragum whitleyi; assembly: GCA_948146395.1. Taxonomy (NCBI): domain Eukaryota; kingdom Metazoa; phylum Mollusca; class Bivalvia; order Cardiida; family Cardiidae; genus Fragum; species Fragum whitleyi. The sequence continues at coordinate 4,639,055 of OX411557.1, forward strand.
GCGTCAAACATTATGCTATTGGATATCAGAGTTTAGTGTGAATTTCTTAGAGCAGAAAAAAAGAAACTTGATAAAGCTGAAGTTACCAGAATTTGGTAACGCAACGATAAAAATGTGTTCGTTTTTTAAGCACGTTAAACCTTTAAATTATATCGGTTACATTTATTTGCACGCGTTTGCGAAAATGCCGACGAAAGAATCCAAAATATCAAAAAGTAAACTCGCCAAATCACGTCACGGCTAAGCTTGCCCTACCAGGTGAACAATACCGCAGAATATTTGTAAAGATTTAATCGGTCCTAATAAACCGTTGTATTGCTTGCCACGTGAAACACTCGTTAAACCTGTGCATACTAGTATTCAAACCCCGTGTAAGCCTTATTGCGTGAAAAACCGAATCATATCGCTTCTTACTTACGTCGAATAGAGACATACACGAAAAACTGTTTCACAACCATTCAACCATGGTAAGTCCATGATTCATTGATTGATTGATTGATTGATTGATTGATTAGGTTTAACGCCGCCTTCATCATTATTGAAGTAATATCATAAGATAAGATAAGATAAGATAAGATAGGATTTATTTTGAGACAAAGAAACAAAATAACATAAGCTTGAGACAGCTTTCATTGTGGCTAGTGCACTTACGCTCTGCTTGTTGCTGTTTAACACACCTCTAAAACCACAACATTTTTATCCGAGCCAGCTAACATTCAAAAGGTCCCGGGTTCTATTCCCGACGGCGGCACTTATACTTTCTTACTATTTGTCTTCCACCAATTGGTTCATAATCGTAGACCTATGTGGAATAGCAGCCAGAGGCTATGAAAGGATGTTATAATAGTACAGCTCTGCGTTCAGGATGTTAAAACGGTGCAAACAGTTTTCCAATTTTACACCGCTTTGCACGTGCACTTGCGTGCAAAGCCGGGTATTATTGGAAATCTGTTGGCAAAGTTTTGTCATCCTGAGCGTAGGGCTGGTGTGAGAAGTACTAGGAAACCATTGTTATATGCTTTAGCCGCCATGATATAACTGAAAAACTGTTGAAAACGGCATAAAACCCAATTCAAACAATTTCTCCGAGTCACCAGCTGCCGATCCCATTTAGGCTAACTTCTTTTCATTCGCCCATCGGTGGGAGACAAATGACGCTTTTCACGAATACTTTTTTCAAATGTGTAAAAGTTGCCCTAACCAGGAGCCCATTTTACTAAACTTCTTACAAAAAATCAATCGTAAGTCAAAATCACAGATCGTACCTGGTGTTTTCATTCATTGTTAGATTTTCCCTTAGTATCTCATTCGAATCGTCTTTAGAATACGATTCCAATAAGATGGCGCATGACAGAATTTCATATTTAGTTACTTCTGTAGAAGCAATTTTATTTGTTGACTTACGCTAAACATGATCGTAAGAAATTTAGTAAATCATGCCCCAGGATTCGAACTCACGATCCCACAATTGACAGCCAAACGCGTTACCTATTGAACTAGCTCGGTACGGTGGTCAGTCCATGACTTCTTAGAACCCATGACTTTCAAGAACTATACTGAGTTCCATAAGAAAGTGTGCACTTTCACTTTTTGCATTTCTCTAGATTTTTACAAAGTTGGAGGGAAAATTAGGAGTAAATTTGATACCATACTTTAGTCAATGCCTTTTGAAATTAAAAGGCAAATCAGATTTGGATAAAGTATCGCATACTGCATACGCGCAGGCAGAACTTAAATTGTTGCGATTTGACCTTCTTCAAACTTTTTTTAAGATAAAAGCTTTGTGTTGATGTTGCATTATAGAGTTTAAGAAGCCATTCCATGCTGTTTCCAAACAAAGGTTTTAATTTTTATACACACGTTACGAGTACGTCAACGTTAGACATTGCTACGTTGTTAGGCCAGTAACTTGTCGTTGAATGGTGCCATGGCATTCTATGACATCTCGATTTGCTTATTAAAGGCCTCGATTTCTATTGGAACATGAATGCTCAATCAATTTTAATAACGTTCTAAATCTGACAGGGTGCGATTTTATTCAACAACGTTTATTGGTAGCCAAACTACGCTGTAGCATCATGCACAATTGCATTGAAGATGTGATTTTATGCTTAGGAAAGCCGCAAAAATTGGACTGAATGCATTTTCAGACTAGTTATTTGTCTAACGCGTGTTGCACATGCAAAACATGCAAAACCAAATGTCTCAATTTAGCAGAAAATGTTTGCTCATTGCGTGATTTTTGTTTTCAAATATCGTATGCACATACTCTTGGGGATAGTCATGCGACATTTCATGACGATACATTGCATAATTTCAGAGATATTCAAAATTCAAAAGTGCACACTTGCTTTTGGAACTAAGTATATAATTGATTTTCTTTCTGACTTAAGAAATATTGTCTCTATATGCATGATATAGAGGATAATCGTTTGTTTCAGTGTAAGATCGATTTATATTTCATTGAGTGAACAACAGAGCCAAGGGTGAAAATAAAGCTTTTGTTGTTCACGAAATGAAATGTTAATCGATCTTACACGAAAAACAAACGATTATTCTATTTCTTTAATGCAAAATTGAGACAAAACGCAAAATTTCTAGAACATATTTTCGTAAAGCGTGTCATTTTGCGCGTGATTTCTATGCAGCGTTCATTGTGACGTCACTGTTTCGCCCCGCATAGATGACGTCAGATAGGATGAAATGCACAAAAGCAGGGTATAAGTTTTGATAATTTCACTGCTTTTGCGGTGAGATTATCAAGTGATAGTCTACCGTTATTTCTCAATAAACCACCGAAAAGCATTACATAAATGTTTGTAAAGACAACTTTAACCCTTATCCTGCTGAAATTAAATTTTGTTTCATTTGAAATGCTTGCTTTTGAAAAATCTAAACCAGTCCGGCTCGTATTTTTCATCGACGACTGAGTAAAAAGCAAGTAGTGTAGTTGAAGACCAGACTGTACATCTGTGCATGGTGATCGTTGTCTATCACATTTGCCAAAGCATTGTGTAAGTTCGATTCCCGACGGCGGCACTCATTCTTTCCGACTAGTTGTCTCTCATCAATGGACCGAGAATCGTAGACCTATGTGAGATAAAAGGTGAAGACTAGGAAGGATGTGATGGTAGTAGTGGTGAGAGAAATACCAGGAATCCATTGTAAGGTGGTCCTGCCGCCGCGATATAACTGAAAGATTGTTGAAAGCGGCGTAAAACTCCATTCAAACAAACAGAATTTGTGTAGCAGAATATGCCGTTAACAGTATGGCGAGGGTTCAGAAATGAAATTTCATTAAGCGATCATCGTAAAAAGTCCCTTCGCCGAAAGTAAAATTTAGGGACAAGTGGACATTCTTACACGAAAAAATGTTGATCGTTGAATCTTATGACGTTAGAACCCATTAGAATCGTCTCACTCATTGTATACTTAATTTCAAAATAAACGTATACAAAATTTAAAATAATATGAAATAATAATGCTATCCCTGACAGTTATTAAACAGACGCGCCTCGCTTGGCAACACTATCGAAAAAAAAATAATAACAGAGATACATAGAGACGTTACGCAAGATACTGGTGACCCTTGAAGTTACAAATAGTTTTGACGTCGGCGTAAAATACCGTTCCAATTTTACTTAACTATCTTCACGCCAACATTGCAAACGATATATTTCTTTGAATGAAATGTTGTTAATTTTTGCGATTACTCAAATACAAAAAGTTTGTAATTTTTTATGACACAAAATGGACATTGATTTCCGAAGATTCCGACGCAGATCCAATGATATAATGCAAAGTAGGATTGATTCGGTGTGATATTGAAATACTCATTCAAAGTATAGAGGAAATTAAATGAGTGGTCATGGAATACCGAATTTATTAAACGAGTCATCTGTAAACAGATAAAAACGAGGCTGCGCCGAGTTTTTATCTGTTTTAGATGACGAGTTTAATAAATCCTGTATTTTATGAGCACAAATTTTATATTCTATTTATAATTTGACCCGAATTTTTTCGTAAAATCGTCGAAATTCTTGAAATTCAACATTTCAATTTTCCGCGAAACGTATAACGCCGTTTAAAACTGACATCACAATAGATACATTATGACGTAATTTTCGCGGTCGACGTTTGTCTCTCACCAATGGGTAGATAATCGTATACCTATGTGAGATAGCAGTCGGAGGCTAGGAAAGGGATTAATGGTAGTACAGGTGAAAGAAATACCAGGAATCCATTGTTAGGTGCTCCGACCGCCGCGATATAACTGCGAGATTGTTGAAAGCGGCGTTAAACCCATTCAAACAAAAATTTTCGCGGTTACAAAATAGCGTCGCTTTTCGTTCTAAGCTCATTTGCATAGTTATTCCACTAGTGTAATAACACCCGTATAATAATATTCAACGTGTTTATTTCACTCCCGCGACGTAGGTCATATTATAAAAATGGTTATTCCATTATGAATAAGACAACCCATTTCACAATTGAGCTATACTGCAATACTGCTATACCTCATAATCAAATCAAACCTCAAATCGGTACCAAATGCATTTTGCCTGATAAATCTTTCGTAGCTTGCTTACATTGCATGGTTTGAAAGTGGGTGGGGTAATTAATTCTGTGATCAGGGTGAAAACCTGCCTTATGAGGAAAAAAATAGCATTAATACATTAAGACGCTTGACGAGTTACGGTAGATTCGACAATTATTTAGCGGGATTTCAAATCGTCAAATTCCTTTAGAAAATTGCCTCATAAAATGCTATACTGAGCGATTTACGGCAGCCATAATGTCAACCAGATTTGTTATTTCTTAGTGTGCTACAGTTATAACATCGTGAAATTGACAAGGTGAATGATTTTGGAATGATTTAGGATTGAAATTGAATGAGTGTGAGGAGCGAGTTTTGAGTGAATTTAATGTGAGGTAATCCTATATTGCAAATTTTGTTCGGGATGAACAAAATTTACGATATTGATTACCTCCCTTTAATTAAAAAAAGTGCATACAAGTTCTTTGCACAGCTTCAAATTTCTTCAAAAACCTATGAGGCGCTAACAATTTGAATTATGTCAGTGAAATCGCGATTTTTCTCTGTCAAAATTTATTTTGAATGAAGTTGTTGATTCTATATTTTTCAATAGGTTTGATCGTTTTTGAGTGGTTTGAGTGAGTGTTTGGAATGAATGAATGGAGCGCTGAGTAAGCGTTTTAGAATGGTCTTAATCGGTGTGAATGTCAATTCCACGATGTTATTAACTGTAATGATAAACAGATCGACTACTATTGTGAACGATAATAAGACTTGATGTCGCTATCTTGTCTTTGCAGTAACGAGCAAAGACTAAAACACATAGTAAGTTGCACCAGTCTTTGAAATTCAATCGGAAGTTTTTTAAAAGCAGTTTAAACGTTTCTAGGACCATCCTTCGTGTTTCGGGAACAGTTTCAGGAACAGTTTCAGGTTTTTATTGATTGTACAACGCCTACTTTTATTTACTTGCTTCCGTAGACCCAAATTTCACGGATAACGTTCTTACGTAAATTTTGACGTCAGTGAAAATTTAAAAGTTTTGAAACGATTTTTTGCTATGTGCGAAAATGTCTTTCAATGCGCATCGAAAGTTTTCATCAGACCATTGTGAATCAGACCAGCAAGGTAACGGAACACGATTCCTAAATATGCGTTTCTACGGAACGGAACATTGAACCGAAAAGTCAAAAGATCGTTCAATCAAAAGGTAGTCAGTTTTTACAGGTCTTAAAATAAAAAAATGCATGTAAGTCATAGACGGTTGGAGTATTACGAGAACATGTACTTGTGGAACTTATTTTTGGAGCGACCGTTTCCATAAGCGACCGCTTTTTATTGGTCATCTATGTGGTCGCTTAACGCAAGTTTTACTGTAAGTCCAGTAACTAAATTTCAACAGTTTAGTTTAATAATAATAAAAGTTTTGATAATAATAATATTATTAATATTGATAATAATAAAAATGATGATAATAATAAAAATATTGATAATGAAAACAACGATAATGATAAAGAATGTATTTTAAGATGTTGCACAACTCGAGTACCCAATGATAACTTTCCATGTATATATTTTGTCAACTAAATACAAGGGCGAATTCGGAACGATTGTAGGAAAGAAAGTAACAGGAAAAAAAGTAACGGAAAAAAAGTAACAATTTAAAGTAAAAGTAGCATTATAATACCATATTACTTTAATGAAAAGGATGTTTTGATGTCTATTCAAATGACAAATTCATTATAACAGTAAATTCATTATTTCATTTGAATTTACATGCAGGAAATTTGTTGATCTACTTTGAAAAAGAGAGAGGATTTTAACACGTAATGGTGTCAATAGATTATAGATATTATAGATTATATTTGATTAACTTGTCAAAATACACGTGTGTATGATCTAAGGTGTGACCTTTTACAATGTTACCCACTTGGCATAGTTATGCTTATGTATAGATTTATTAATTTTTGTAGTTCAAATGCTTTTTTCATAGCTGTTACCGCTTGAAAAAGTTATTTTTTCTTGCATTCTCATTATTATTGTTGTTATGAAAAGATTTTCTAAATTATCAAGGCCTGTTTAAAAAAAATCAATTTATCAATAAGTCCCAAATGACTGCAATAAAACCTTTCTAATCAATAAAAAGAAAACTAATCTAATTATCATTTTTTTCTGCAATTTTGTTGTGGACAAGAAACAGTAGGGATCCAACATTTTATTTTTTTCTGCTTAAGATTAGATGAATACGAATCTCTAAGACAAAAACAAATCATTGCCACTTCAATGGATGAAATTAAATTTATACATCTTAAATACAATGTCAAAATTCAAGTTTTATTTCATATTTTATGTAATTGACACTTAAAGTTACAAAAAGATCAATTTATAATTTAAAAAAGTAAGAATTTTTGTTGATATTTTATATAAATTGATAAAGTGTTACATTCTTTCCTGTTACTTTTTTCCTTGCCAAAATTGTTACTTTTTTCCTGTTACTCTCTGTCCGTTTACCATTCGGAACTTACCCACATGTATGCTGCTCTCAGTTCATCAATAGGGAGACCTAGGTCCTGAAACGCACATCGCGTCTTGAGAATTGTTAAATGCGCGTTGAATGTCGCCGTGTAGTCGATTTTCATATCTTTGCGTTTCACTATTTATTTTCCCAGCTTCACATTGATGTTCTATTAGGCTATAACATAACAAAAAGTTGACAAAAATGTTGTAAACTCAAGTTGGATATATAGTTTCTGAATTTTCTTTTGATCGAGGTTCTTCGATGTAAACCGCTGTACATTCGTGATTTTTACGAAAATTTGTTTTGTCCGATCACACTTTTCGCGTGCGAAACAGAGTAACGATACAAATTTCACACTGTCACAGATTACTTTTCAACTGTTTTTAGTATGAATAATGATGTTTAGAACATGCTATTTCAGATTCCTTCTTTTCAATTGGGCGCTACGGGCTGTCATGTCACCAAAAAGGCCCAATTTTGTAAAATAATACATGATACTGTATGAAATAAGGCAAAGCCTCTGACCGGGTCGCTTGAGATTTACCAGGGCTCGTGTTTGACCCTTAAACCAGGGTTTTGACCCTTAAAGATCTTAAAACATTTTTATTTGACCCCTACGAATTTCTCCCAATGCCGGGTCATTTGAGAGTAATTACTAAAGGTCAAAACATGGTTTAAACCTAAGATTTTCACAAATTACTATGTTAAATTCAACAAATTAATTACTAGTTTTATGAAATTACAAGAAACAGTTACTATTACTATGTTAAATTCAACAAATTAATTACTAGTTTTATGAAATTACAAGAAACAGTTAAAGTGACCATTAAATATGCAAAATTCTACTTATGACTTGCTCTTATGTCGTTTTGACCCCTTAATACTTATGTCGTTTTGACCCCTTAAAATTCAGATTTGACCCCCCCCCCCCCCAGTATTTCTTAGGTAAGGAGTCAATGACTCCCCAATATCAAACACTAACACGACCCGTACGAAAAAATGTAGCGGATTCCGCTTGGAAAATAGGCGTAAATGAGACGGAAATGAAGCGAAACGGTCATTTACGCTTCAAGTGTAACTCAGGCATAAGTTAAATTTACGTCTCTGCTACATCATAAAGTACTAGGGGAATACATCAGAAATTACAGGCGTAAAACGAATTCAAAGCGGAATTTCATTTCTATTGATGTTTACAGGCGTACTTCAACACTTTAACTTTTTCTAGAGACAGATTTTACAGACTTAGCATTTTTATGGAGGCGGAAAGACACTTTAAACAAGCGTAAAATAACTTAAACTTTTGTCAGTGGCGTATTTTTCTAACTTACATTTCATGTGAAAGAAATCATTACTGTGAGGAAAATTCATGCTGCGATATAACTAAAAAAATGTTGAAAGCGGTGTAAAACTCTATTCAATCAATCTTTCACTTACCATTGAAATGTTTTGTCCAATGTTCAAGTTTTTATGCTGAAAATCAGTGACCTTCAAAAAAAGACCTTGACCTTGGCAAATAACCTTGACTTCACTATCCACCAAAAGATTTTGTAACAAGCAATTTCAATGATAAGAATCAGAATTAGCTGGTCAGGTCAGACATTCACTTTCATTCAGTGAAACATAGTTTACCCAAGTTGAAAATACAGTTTCTCCTCATATGAATTCTTTATATGTTATTTTACAAAAATGAATTTAAATTTTAATAGTTTTTAGATACACATATTGGTAAACATTGCCGGAAAGGAGAGGAATATTGATCAAAATTTTGATAATCTTTAGGTACAAGGACCATTTATAGGTTAACATTGTTGGAAAGGAAAAAAAGAAACATTCTCAAATTCTTCAATGTTTTAGAAAGAATACTATTGTGTCAATCCTCCATTCCTTCTTTCTTTCTATCCATCAACTTAATATTACTCAGAATCACTTAATTTCAAATGACTAGACAAAACAAATTTACAACTGTTCAATTTGAAAGAAGAATGCAACAACAGTTAAATTTGAGAAAAACAACAAAAAGGAGAAAAAAACTTGTTTTTTTTTATCAAATCAATTCTTCAAAAAAAATTAAATCATCGTGGGTGGTGACAGAAAGTTGCAGAAGTTAGAATAACATCAGGATAAAAAATAAAAGACTTGGACACTATATTGATAATTTCCATATTAGTTAATATACTATATATCACTGACGGTATTTGCTTGCAACTGGAATTCATGTCCACTATCAAAAGAGTCACATACCGATATATTTGTATATGCATTACGCCCATTTTTGACCTACAGTATTATCCACTATCAAACATTAAACAGCTCATAACCGATATCTGCAAGATATTATAATTACAAATTACGGGGTCCACCGTCATAGTGCAGTTGGTAGTGGTTGGAATTGAGGTCCTCGGTTCGATCCCAGACCTCGGCACTCAACAGCACAGTCGGTAGTGGTTGGAATTGAGGTCCTCGGTTCGATCCCAGATCTCGGTCCTCAACAGCACAGTCGGTAGTGGTTGGAATTGAGGTCCTCGGTTCGATCCCAGACCTCGGCACTCAACAGTGCAGTTGGTAATATTTTGAATTGAGGTCCTCGGTTCGATCCCAGACCTCGGCACTCAACAGCGCAGTTGGTAGTATTTTGAATTGAGGTCCTCCGTTCGATCCCAGACCTCGGCACTCAACAGCGCAGTTGGAAGTAGTTTGAATTGAGGTCCTCGGTTCGATCCCAGACCTCGGCACTCAACAGCGCAGTTGGTAGTATTTTGAATTGAGGTCCTCCGTTCGATCCCAGACCTCGGCACTCAACAGCGCAGTTGGAAGTAGTTTGAATTGAGGTCCTCGGTTCGATCCCAGACCTCGGCATTCATCCTTTCAGACAATTTATCTCCCGCCAAGTGTTGATAATCTTTGACCTATGTAGCATAGCAGCCGGAGACTAGGAAATGATGTAATGGTAGGACTGGTGTTAGACCAGGAATCAATTGTTAGGTGCCCCAGCCGTTGCGACATAATTGCAAGTTTGTTCAAAGCTGCGCAAAACCCCATTTAAACAAACAAAAAATACAAATAATGATATGGCATGATAATATCCTAAAATCGAAGAATCTTAGTTATTTTAAGCCACCTCAAGTGAAGAACAAGAAGCTAGCGATACTCTCAGTCTGATGACTTTTGATATGGTGTTTACCCTTATTGGTACTTTAATTAGTCCCTTTGCCAAGTTTTTCTGTAGAAATGAAACTATTTCGAAAGAAAAAGTGCCTTTTTAGTAAATCTGTTGAAAAAATGATATTTTGTACTCAGCTTTGACCACGCTTGAGCGCCATAATTTCTCAATAATCCTGGATCTACTTATTTTGCTTAAAGGAGAGGAGGCTTTTTATCAGGAGAGTCAATTAACCTGCAAAATATATTTCACTATATAATCTTGCAAACTCACTTGAGCACAACGTGCTCAAGGTGAGCTTTTGTGTTCACCTTTTGTCCCTCGTCCATCTGAACTCGTTCGTCGGAAGTCGTCAACAATTCTTTAAACATATTCTCCTCAGTAACCGATGAACAGATTTCAACCAAACTTGGCAGATATGTTCCATGGGTGACCCTCCTCAAAACTTTTACGTGGAATTTTGATTGGCCCCCAAATATGGGCATGGCAGGCCGGGGCAGTTTTGACCCTGAAATCTTTAAACATCTTCTCCTCAGTAACTTGTTGGTGGATTTCAACCAAACTTGTCAGAAATGTCCCTTGGTTGACCCTCCTCAAAACTTGTTCATGAAATTGTGATTGTCCACCACCTATTGGCCTGGCAGGGCGGGGCTGTTTTTGACCCTGGAATCTTTAAACATCTACTCCTCAGTAACCAATTGGCAGATTTCCGGCAACCAAACTTGGCAGAAATTGTCTTCGGTTGATCCATCTTAAAACATATTCATGAAATTGTAATTGACCCCTTAAATATGGGCGTTGTAGGCAGGGCGGGGTTTATTTGGAGCCCGAAATCTTCGTCTGATATCCCCTCCTGAACCACTGGGCAGATTTGAATGAAACTTTACCAAAGTGTTCCATGGGGGACCCTCTTCAGAAAGTGTTCGCAAAAGTTTGATTGGCCTTTTAATATGGCTGTGACAGGATGGAGCTTATTTCAAGCACTAAATCAATAAACGTCATTTCCTCCTGAACCACTGGTCCAATCTCAATGAAATTTATCAGAATGTTCATCGGGTGACCCTCTTCAAAAATTGTTTGTGAAATATTGATTGGCCCATAAATATGCACATGGCAGGGCTGGGCTTATTTTGAGCAGAAATCTTGAAATATCATATTTTCAGTAACCAATGGTTGGGCAGGCTATTTTCACTTAGAATTCTTGGAATAGCATCTCCTCGTCAACAACTAGGCGAATATGAATGAAACTTTGCAAAAAAGTTTCTTATGTGACAACCACTTGATCAATAAAATTGAGGTGAGCTGTTTAGGGCCATTATGGTTCTCTTGTTGTAATTGGTATAACATCTCAATTAGGAAATAAACCAAAGACTAGAGCTGATTTAGCAGCCGATTTGATCCACAGGCCTGAATCTACTATTATGATTAGACGAGAATTTAAGTGAATAATTAATGAATGGTTTGTTGTTGTTGTTTTTCAATTTTTTTGGTGTCATACGCTGAAATATTTCTACAAAGAAAAACTCAAGATCAAATTAATGAATAATATATAGAAAATTGATCCCCGCCTGTTAAATACATGTTTTGTTTCATTCGATCAAAACATTTTACCAGTCTGATAGGGGGTCAACCTCAAATCATTGCAGTGAAATTACATTGAAAACTATCACTTAATTTCTGAAAAAAATGTAACCATATATCTAGCTTGCTGGTTGAATGGTTGGCTTGATCGACTTGTAATCTGGTTGTTGCGGGTTCGAGCCCTACTGAGTATATTTTGACAGCACACTTAACAGACTGAGCACAATCCAAACGGTTGTAAAGGTGCGTTCAGTGTGTAATCATTCAAGTAGTCTCTTTAAAAGGTTTTTTCAAAATAAGTTTGCAGATGGATGAGCACATTGCACACATGAAGAATCATGATTTCTCTAAAAAAAAAAAAATACCAGTCAAGCTATATATGATATTGCTTGAAACTCCTTCACTGTTTAGATGAACAATAAAACTTTCTCATTGAGTTCTCTCAAATTACATTCCTGGCTTATCAGTAAACAAACGATAAAGGCATTACTAGCCTCCTAGGGGTGATTTTAGGGTCAGCATTATGTCATTTACTGACCATAGAAAATTGGTGTACCGTTATGTTCTTGGTTGGTGTGAGGGTCGAACTGTCAGTAATTCGCTAGACTGAAATGTAAAGTTTTAATCTTTTACAAATTTGACCTTGAAAAATGACCTTGACCTTGACTGATAACCAAGAACTTTTTCCAACAGAAAGGTCTTGTCCCAAGCAATCATCATACATATGAAATATGAAGCCTCCCCCCCCCCCCCCCCCCCAAAAAAAAAAAAAAAAATAAATAAATAAAATAAAATAAAAAATAAAAAAAAAATCTTAATATACTCAGAAAAGAAAAAAATCTTATTATTAAAGTTAATAAGTAAATATCTTTAAATACAACCACAGTTTCTGAAAATACTTTTTAAAAAAATATCTACTATACATGCATATTTACTTTACCAAAACGAATGCAGTTGATAATATCCAAGTCGAAATAGTCTCCAGTCTATATAAATCCCAATCCAAAATGGCTGCCATTTTCAAAGGAGTTTCCGTTTGGAATCTTTTTTTGCCTTTTTCCTTGGTCTTTTTCCTTTCACTTTGAGAAGAATAGCACAAAGAAGGTATGTAAAAAGCTGACATTTGATGATTTGTAATAGAATCTTGTCCTGTAGGGCTCAAAACAAGTTATTTACAAATATTAGACAACTTACAACTCGGTAAACAGGGAGTCCTTCGGATTCGAATGCAAAAATTGACAAATGATTCCATGGTTTTAATGAATTAGGCTAAAAATTCATAATTCCAAATATTATTAAACCCATATTAAACCTTGTTACCCCAAAGGTATAGAAGAATTATAGGAAATGGATATATCAAATTGTGTAGATTCATACAGTCAACTGGCCAATAGCGGATCATGACCAATAGCGGATCACTTTGATTTCCATCGTCAATTACTTTCACTCGCTAATGCCGAAGAAGAAACGAATATTCTATCCCAAGACACTGTTCATCTCTTCGAAGCATTACAAAATTTTGACAGTTCACGTTGTTGTTGTAGTGCTTCAGACCGACGAAACGCTGGTCAAGCGTCTGTTCGACTGAAAGATTACGTCATAGGAATTTCAAAGAAAAGATTTCGTCTGCAAAATTGAAGGCGAGTAAACGAGTACAACTTCAAATAGTGGATGAAATCACGAAAAGGAGGCATAAATTGTTGGTTCACTATGCTTTCGCATGGTTTCATCCACCTTTTTGTGTACAATAAATAGAAACAACCCTCAACCCTTACTCGCCATTAGCGGATCAGCTGTGCGCATTATAGGGGGCGTCTCAAAATGAGCAAACCAAGTATTTTGTAAAGATAACCGCGCCGAATCTAGCTACTTATGCATTTTGATTTAAGTTTTAAAAGAGAAAATGATAAAAAAAAAATTATAGATTCCAATTCCCCCAATTCTGGTTTTGATTAATTCTGGAAACATTGTACTAAATTGAGAAATGGCCTATATTTAGATCATTTATCTGTTAAGCAATGTCGTTGTTTGACAGCAGTAGCTGATGAAATTTCCTAGAATTTTCGCAAATCTGGCTGTTTTTTTTTAAGCCAGTACATTGAAAGATTGGGATCATATTGCTTGACCATTTTCTGTCTGTCTGTCTGCAAAACTTAACAGAAAAAAAAAACCGAAAAAACCCTCAACTTTGATAATTACTGCAAGGTTATTCAAGATACTATGTTCATAGTTGGTATAATGTTAGATCTCAATAGTGCGCATCTACAGATACCAATGTCAAACTCGTGTGAAGAGGTCAAGGTCATCTGACAAGGCCATTCCATGGCCTTTTCTGGGGCATTCGTCTTTCTCAAAAAAACATCTCTTTTTTGTAACAAAAAAGTAATTTAAATAGTTCGTTGAGTCTAAATGTTAAAGGGCTATAACATTGGTAGTTTTTTCATGTTTTTTTTCCAAAAATACCTTTACTAGATCTACGTCTTGAATGAAAAAGGTGGGTATTAGATTAAAGAAGTATCTGGCCATATATATGTTTTTCTACCTATATATACATATATCAAACCAGAGGGATATTAGTTTTGAAAATTTTGAAAAAATGGCCCAAATTATGGTGGTTAGAGAAGTAATTGCTTTTGGGGTATTATTTTATCATTTTCAATCAATCTACAACTCTAATGTTTTAAAGATACTTAGATACTTTTTTTAAAAAAGAAAACAGGACTGTAAAAGAAGCCTCGGTTGCTTGCCACACACAATTTCTTTATAGATTTTATTTCCTATCAAGTATGTTTAAGGCCCCATCACTTCCCACCAGTTGTCCGCAGCCTCTATCAAAATTTGATTATAACACAACGGCATAAAATGCAAGTATGAAATAAGGACAAATGGCATTGAACTTTATTGGCAATAATTTCATATGCCATGTGTTTTGACAGTGCACTCATTTATTATTCTGAACGTTATCTTTAGCACAAACGTTAATTAATGCTTTTGACGTCATAAATGCCACTTGTATGCTATATGATTCACTTCACTTTCAGTGAAATTTTCCCGACGTCAATATCATTACCTGTTCATTTATTTTACACCCAGAAATGTTTTATGAAACTATTTAACACCAAGAAAATGTTATAAAACTAATTTCTGAATTGCGATTGTGTTATAATGGATAATTTCATTTTCGCATTGATGTGTCCATGAATAAAGCCTGATGGAAGAGGAGTTACATGCATAGTAATATCCTCGAATTTTACTGATTGCATATAATCCCTCCTCTATCAGAACTGATTCATGTACACATCAACACAAAAATGAAACTATTTCATATATAAAGATTTCGAGAAAAAATCCTGACATCCGTATACAGGACATGATACCAAAGAATAGAAAATGTCTGAGTTGTGCAACCAGTCCAGCCCAAAAAAATCAGCAAAGAGAATTGCAAAGATGTATCGTGGAATAAGCATGAGTCCAGACAAAAAACTGCATCCTGACCTTCAGTTACATCATGAAAATAAGTTAAAGGCACTGCTGTCAACAATACCAGAAGGTTCTGCAATGGAACTGCTCTAAATAAGTGTTTAGATTCACTTTGTCGCAAAACAAAATAATTGATTTGCCGCAAGGATAAGTGTAAACATATATGGATTTCTGAACCATTCTTGGCATGGGCTAGGAAAACAAAGTGTACATGATGAAATTGGTTGTAACAAAGTACGTTTTTATTTCCCATGCTAATTTCTACCTAGAATAAGAAGAGTTTTTTAACAATACATGTTGTCGTTGTTATTCTAAAATCTCGTAACGACAGCTTTGATCAAGCTGTAGTTACGAAGTGAAAATTTTGTCTGGTAACAGGTAGGTGGTTAGAACTGTCATTCTAGTTACAAGTGTACAAGTGATTTCTATTACTCTCCAATGGTTTCAATTGAAAAGGTCCATATTTTCAATTTTCCATAACTGAAAAAAGTGATACCATAAAATTCTGGTACAGTACTTATTTTTCTAAATTTCAACCAGCCCATAATTGTGTCATGTGTAAATGGCTAGATTCTGAAGCAAATGATATTTTTTAGGATTTGAAAAAAATCAGGAATTGGAAAATGAAAAATGATAGGATTATATGAAACATTTTGTCACAATGTTTCTTACACAGAAGGCAATAAATAGAATATTACAAATTCAAATGGATGCGGTCTAAAAACCAGTCTGAAAACGTATTCTATGTTTGGATTGATGAAATATATAAAACCTTTTGTTTTATAGATTTTTTAGACAGATAAATCTACAAAATGTTGATTATTAGTTAGTTTGTCTTGTAAGAAGCTTAATTAACAAATGTCTGCTCAATGATTTCGTTTGTCCTACTTAATTAATATTGAAATGACAAAATTATTGTAAAAATCACTTCCAATGGAAGAAAACATATTGGTTTGACAGTGATGACAGGTCAAAATCATTTTGAGACAGCCCCCAGAGTCATCTTATCACGTGATCCGCTATTGGCCAAATTGATCCGGAAATGGCTAATTTACGTACACTACTATTTCCCACACGATGTAACTGTTTTGATTGATTGACTAAAGATGTATGTTGCACTTCAAAGTGTACAAATTTTATTGCCTCCTAAGACCAAAATCGGCATTCTGTCACATTTCTTTGAAAAATAATCAACAAAGTTCTCACTAGTGATCCGCTATTGGCCAGTTGACTGTACCAATAAATTTTCGACCCTATGTCCTATTTAAGCAACATGTGTCTTTAGAGTATATTGTACAGTGCACTCAATAAGGGCCAAAATCAGGAATTTTTGTAATTCCATGTTGGAATTTCAGGAATTTTTTTCAAACTTAGGAATCCCCCTCCAAACACCTCCTTTTATTGTTAGAATAAGTTTAATTGTTCCCAAAGTCCATTATTCTTGGTTGGTCTTTAGATATAAACTTCCAAAACTTATAGCTTTTACTTTAAGCTGTAGGTACAAAGTTTGGTTGCACAATTAACCTTTATTTCCTAAAATGAATTTTGGAAACTAATACGAGAAACTGAAGTTTCTATTTGGAATTGCTCTGTAGATGAATCTTGCGTGATGGACCTAGGAAATGCTGCTTACCCAAATTTTAGTTAAAATGTTTTGGTATCCTTCCCCCGTCAGTCTGATTTTCCAGATCTAATTTCTAAAATTTTGGATGTTGACGTCTGCTTATTGAGAGCACTGTGCATTCTATTTACAATATAAATTACAATAATTCCTAAAGCAATCACCTTATATATGAATGAATTTTCCCATTGTGTATTTACTGTATTGACCACTTACAAGCATTATTTCTAATTTCCAGACAAAGTCTGTCCTCCTGAACCTATTAGAATTATGCTGGACTGATTAAATGTTACAATGAGAAGGCAGCCTATCATCTAACAGAACAGCTAGGGGCAGAAGACCTGATTTAAGGACTTTCGGGGATCAAAAGGTCAACAAAAATAAACCACTTAATCATCAGTACTGAGAGAAGATGGGCGATGGGTTATGAAAACTTACAAGATTGCATCAAGTATGTATGAAAGGTATTTACAAATCCATTTCACATTAAATTATTGGGTGCATTTTCTTTTTTTTCTTCAAATTACCATATCATTGATTTTTTTCCCTGTATTGTAACAACCAATTTGCTGAGGCTTGAGTTTGCCCCACAGAATATTTCAGGTATGACATAGATGAAACTGTGTGCAACACACCCAATATTTTCAACAAAAAATATTTTGCTAAAAATACTCAATACATTGATTTGATACTTTTTGCCTAATACAAATCATACAGTGAATTTTGTTGAAGTTTTTTTCATATTTTGACGCTTTAAGTATTTGGAATTAAGTTAAGTAAATATTTGAGAAGAAAGTGTGTAGAAATCAAATGGTTACTCAATTTGGGATTCAGTAAAAGATCGCTGATTTACAACTAGATAAACTGTTAAATAACCCTTGCAGGGATAATTCTGGTTCAGAATATCATGTGCAAGGATATCTCATCTAGCCAAATGAAATGTGAAATTAAAATTTTACCTAGTTTGAGGAGCTTAAACTTTTCTGGTTTTCAAAAGAAAATCAGTTGTGGGCTAAATCAAGAATCTAAATAAATGTGGAACATAGAAAGTGAGATTAATAAGTTGTTATTTATAACTTATTAATATTATCTTTTGATGTTCATACAAAATAAAAGGTTTAATATCAAGCTATAGTTTGAGAAAATTCTCATTAGAGCATGCAAAAAGTTGTATAGTTTTGGGCCAAGTAATGTGATGATTTTTTGTTTTATTTTTCAGAATATGTAATTCCAGGCTGGATTGACGGTCATTTTACATTCTGGACAAAAATGGTTGAAATAGATGAGGAATTTACAGAGAGGATTCACTCAACAGGAATGGCTGAATATCAAAAATAATTTAAAAAATAAGGACATTTGAAAATTTTTCGAATTAATATTACATAGTGTATAAATTTATCTTTCTTCTTATGTGAAAGTTGTCATTCCTTTTTGCTTGGCTGTTTTAGAACATAAAAATTGAAAGTTTTTCATCATGCTGTCGTTGTATCTCTGTCATTATTTAAAATACAATTGTATAGAGATCTGCTTGAAACTTTCCATATGTGTTCACTATATGATCTACTGTGGACAACTGTGTGATATGCCCCTTTTTACTAAGATTTTTTTTATCTGGATCATCTAGCCGAGCATTGGCACCCACAGAGCTAGTGATTTCCATTTCAAAATGAAAATTTATCTCATTCATCAAATACTATGTTGTGGGTACTCATTTGAAATGTTTCATCAATTCATTCCCTTTGACCACACACAAAACAGGGTCAAGATTAAAAAAAATACAGATCTAAAATCTGAGTAATTGTGCCATTGTAAAAATTGGGCTTGTGTATAGCAAAGCTCCTGGCACATAACTATGGATTTTCAGTGATCAATTCTTAAAACTTGTCCTAGGACCTGTAGATCTTTGGGAGGATTGATAGTAACCACCATTAAAGGCACTTCAGACTAATAGTACTTGTCCAAGATTTTCAGCTTGGCTGTTTAACAACAAAAGATCAAGGTATTATCAGCACATTGGTGTTGTTTGCATTTGTATTGGCGTATGTGTTGGCAACTGACAAACAAACCTTGGTCATATCTGTTGTTAATGAAGATATGAACTTGAAATTTGGCATGTGTTCACTATCACAATAGCTACCAAGACTATCAAGGGGTAAAACTATAGCATCTATTTGTAAGAGTTATGCCCCTTTTTCTTAGATATTTTCATTATCTAGCACCTGCAGCTGTGCTCTTGTTTACAAAACTATGTAATTTTATTTGTTTCTTTTTCACACATAGAGTTTCATTCCACTGAGGAAAACATTGTGAGAAAAGAAGTTATTGCTCATTATATGCATTTTCTTCTATTCACTCACTATTTTCCTTGAAATAGAATAATTATTAATGAAAGATATAAGTCTCCGCCAAGGACTGGTTATTATCAGGGAGATACAGAAAGATTTATGACATACAGGTCTTGCATGCTGAAGGCAAAAAAGTGTTGAACCGTGATTTTGGAATGAATACAGTAATTGTTCATTTAGGTAAATTCCAAAGAAGCTAGAATTCAAAGCGATTGTACTCTGAAATATTAATGCATGTACCTAGTATGTAGGGAAAAAGAGAAATTGCTATGTTCACACAATGATTTTATTACTCAGGGGCTTGAAAACAAGTGACTTGAGTTAAAAGACATTTTTATGCCCCCACATCAATAAGATAGGGGGCATATTGTTTTACCAAGTCTGTCTGTCTGCCAAAACTTAATCTGAAAACCAAATATTTTTCTATAACTTCAACACTTTTGGATTGACAATGCTCATATTTTACATGAACAAAGCAGACAATTCAATGTCATCCATTAAGGTCAAGGGATTCTTCAAGGTCAAACTTATTAAAAAAATAAGCCATTTCAAGGGCAGAAGTGTTTTACAAAAACATCTTGTTGAAACCCTGAATATGAAATTCAGTTTGTCCTCAAAAGGATGACCTATTTTTCATTCCTTGAAAATCTATAATATCAATTAAGTTGAGTTTTGTATCTCACCGGAACACTAAATGCTAAAGGTGAGGTTATGGGATCATGCTGTGTCTGTTGTCTCAATAGTGTGCCAAGATTTTGTTTTGTTTACTAATTTGTCCATGTAAAGATTATTTCTTTATTATTGCCCCCATCTACAAAGTAGAGAGGGAAATATTGGTTTCACCCTGTTTGTCTGACATACCTTCTAAGACCTTTTTTGTTACCCTGCTCTAATATAAGAACAAAATTTCCTAGAATAATGGACCTTGTTGCCATTAGCCATATGACAATTTTGTTGCCAGGGCTGTGCCATATCTTTTCTGTTAACAAACATTAAAGGTCAAGGTCACAATTGAACTTTGTCCAGTAACCTTCTGCAGAAATTGAACATAGTGCTGGTGGGGAATCTTTGTCTGTTTTGTGACAGATCTATAGTTAAGAATTGAGATATCATTGTAGAATCCGACCAATTATACATTCACTTTTAACTAAAATTCTGTCTTGTTTACGCTTGGTTTCCACCTGGTTCCTTACCAGCTCACTAGCGGAAAATGAGACGTAATCCGCTAGTCAATTCCGCCTGGTTATTCAACTACAAGCATTTACCTCTGTAAAAATATTCCGCTTAATTAGCATAATTTGCCTCAAATTACGTCTATTTTACGCTTGGTTTCCGCCTTATTGCTATTACTAGGGGAAAGCTAGACGGTGTCCGCTTAATAATTCCGCCTGGTTTTTCCGCTAGCAAGTGATTACGCCTGTAAAAAAATTACGCTTAATTAACATAATTCGCCTAAAATTCTGTCTATTTTACGCTTGGTTTCCGCCTCATTGCTATATAAAGTTTCAACCAGCTTCCTAGCGTAAAATGAGAAGGAATCTGCTTGATAATTACGCCTCTTTTACGGATGGAATTTTTCGTACAGGGAGCCCTGTTTACACTTTTTTAAATGAATTATGGACGTTTCGTACCATAACCATTTCGTACCAGATGTTTCATACCATTGGCGAAGACGTTTCGTACCATTGGAAAGACGTTTCGTACCATAGGAAAAGTCATTTTGTATCATTAAAGTACTTTTTCGTAGCATGGGATAATCAATTTGATACAGAATTCGTACCATATGTGTGGTTTTGGGATGACAGAAAAAAATCAAAATTTATTTAATAATATTTTGTTGATATTTTATCATTTTATAAAAAGATACATAATACATACTACTCTAAGAAATAGAATATACATAATAAATGAATATACACAAAAAAGACGGAGGATTATGATTATTTTTTCTATTTTTTTTTATTTTTCTTATTGTTGAAGCTTTGTTGGTAAATATTAAAAGGCGTCTGAATTTCGTAAGCTTGTTAGCATCTATACCCGAAAAATCATTAGTTACGAAACTGAACATCGTACTTAGAACTTGATCATACTGGATATAATTTATTTTCAAAATTGCCACAATTTCAATAGTTTTCTTTAAAATCTAAAATTATATATTCTTAATGTATAGATAGTGCTAATTGAACAACTTCATATTTTTTTCTTGAATTATGTATTAACTTCTTTGCGACGTGCTGCAATTGCTTTAGAAAATTGAAAACAAAATCCACCATTCTCCTGTAGCCTTAAAAACGTAACACTAATATACTCTCAAAAGCATGTCCTTATTTATTCAATTAACAAACAATGCTTAACGTTAATCAGTTGACAATTAATAATTGAAGGCAAACACCAAGTAATTCATTGCAAACAAGACTCAAACAACATACCAGCCAATCAAACCATTCATAATTTGGCCTACTCCTTTAATTAGTAAAAGGCTATAAACTCAAATAAAAGCTCGCAGCACAAGCAAATACAACATTTTAGTTCGATTTTACATGGAAAAAGTTCAATCACCTAAGAAATAAACATTTTGAAAATTATTTAGTTAATGTTTCCATTTTGTTACGAAGTGGTCAATGTTTTGTACAAATTTGTTAGCATATGGTACGAAATGTCTTCGCCTAAGGTACTAAATGGTCATCATATGGTAGGAAATGGTAAAATATTTTATGGTACAAAACATATACATACCGTTTTAAATTATTTTTATACCCCCACAACACAATAATGGGATGGTATACTGCATTCAGGTTGTCTGTCTGTTCGTCCGTGTTATAATTTTGTGTCCACATCAAATCAACCAGATAATCTGGTTTGGTTGTTATCTACGAGGTCTATGAAGACATTTGCTGTTAATTTTATCAAAATCAACTGAGAAATAAGGAAGGTATTGAAGTTTAAAGTTTGCCAATTACCTCCCTTTTCTGTCACTTGATTTCATGTTTTAAGTTAAAGTTCATTTTGACGGAACGACAGATTGACGAAATGGCAGACAGGGACCATTGCTATATCCCTTCTCAGAAAACGGCGGGGATAATAAATAAAATTGAATTCTAGCGTTGCTGTAGAATTAGCTTGGTTTTTGATGGCTGGTATTCGAATTATGAATGAGGAATGTTTCACCCAACCATAGAATCTTGCTACAAATGAAAAGTATGTAGAGAAAGGATAAAATTTCCCATGCAAAAAATCACCCTTTCTGACAATACTTCTCTTCACTCTTTTGTTTTCCAAGTGTCAAAAATTTGCAAAGAATTGTGTGCTACAAGTTAAATGAGTTTTAAACAACAGAGATTCATGTAGTTTTAAAAATATGGCAGAGTTGATACAGTATTTCATTAATATTGTGGCTAAACTGACAGAGTATTGAGATGGAAAACTGTTGTAAGTAAAGTTATGACAGTGTTGCATACATTTTCATGTCATATTGAATAGATTTTGAGAGGGAATACTGTAGTATCTCAATTTTTTTACAAATCAATGAAATGATGATAGATAAATCCAGTATATTAGTATGGAAAATGTGCATTTTTTTGAGAGAACTGTGACTTGCTAATTTTGTAAATTATTTGATGAGAAATACTTGGTTTTTGCTTCTCCTGTAAAATTCTCAAAAAGGGAGTTATGTCAGTGTTGCGTTAAGTCATCAATATCTCAGGAAAAGGTGCCTTAATGACAATTTTCTTGTTTACTCTACAAATTTGGCCCAACCTTCATGAAACCTGGTCAGAATGTTGACCAGGTCACAAGGATAAAGCTTATTGAAAATGGGAAGGATTCATGCCATATCACATGAAAAGGGGCCTTTATGAGGATATTCTTGTTTACACTCTATAGGCCACAAATAAGACCAAATCTTCATAAAACTTGATTAGAATGATGACCAGGTCTCAAGGAAGAAGCCTTTTGAAAATGGTAAGGATCCATGCAATATCATGGGAACAGGGGCCTGACAATTTATGTTTACACTCTAGTCTCTAGGGGCCACAAATTTGGTTCAATAGTCATGAAACTTGGTCAGAATGTTTGCCAGAACACATGAATCTTGTTTAGAAAAGGCTAGAAACCTATGCAGGGATAATATGAATAGAATGTCTTTCTTTGAAAAATTTAATGGTCATTTAATGTCTTACTAAGGGAGGAGTCAAGGAGAAGAAGGTGAGTGATATATGACCATCATGGTCCTCTTGTACAAATTATTGTAACTTTATTGTGAATAGAATGCATGCATTATACTCTCAAAACACAAATTGTTTAATTAAGCAAATAGGACATAGGGTCGAAAATTTATTGGTTTGAATCTTCAAATATTAATACAATTACACAGATCCATTTCATATAATTCTACTATACCATTGGGATAACAAGGTTTAATATAGGCATAATATTTGGAAATATAATTTTGGCTGAATTTGTAAAAACTATAGAGTCTTTTTTCAATTTTTTCATTCAAATATGGGGGCTCCATTATTTACTGAGCAAAAAGCAGTTTGTCTTACTTTTGTAAATAAATTGTTTTAAGCCTGACAGTACAAGATTCTATAAACCCATTGCTGATTAATCCATGCTTTTTACGTGCCTGTGATTTTATGATTGAGAAAACATTGGGAAAAAGGAAGAAATTGCTTCAGACAAGCAATTTCTTCTTTTTCCACACTATTTTCTACCCTACTGAATGGTTATTTTTCAAATTAAATCCGCTTTAAATTTTTGTCTACAAAACCTTTGAATTTGGACAGGTCCAAAATTTTGTAAAACAGGAAAGGGTTAAAATAATTTTATTTGCAGCTATTTACATACCTTTTTGGTGCTACTCTTCCCAATGTGTAAGGAAATAAGGCAAAAAATATTTCAAATGGAAATTTCATTTAAATACATCAGCCAATTTGGATTTCTATATAATGGCTTCGAGGTAATTTTTAGATTGATAAACAACTGCAAAATACCAGAAATAACTGCATTTGTTTGGATAAAGTAAATAAGCACATGTATATATGTATATATATATATATACATGTATATATTTTTTCAAAAATATTTTCTATGTTTGTAATTAAAGAGCCACCTTCATATCGCAGTTAGCAGCCACCATAGCGCAGTTGGTTAGGCATAAGACTTCAAATCTGGAAGTCGTGGGTTCGATCCCCGGTGGCCGCAAATATCCTTTCCGACGTTAGTCTCTCACCAATGGGAAGATAATCGTAAACCTATGTGAGATAGCAGTCGGAGGCTAGGAAAGGGTGTAATGGTAGTACAGGTGAAAGAAATACCAGGAATCCATTGTTAGGTGCTCCGACCGCCACGATATAACTGCGAAATTGTTGAAAGCGGCGTAAAACCCGTTCAAACAAATCATAGCGCAGTTGATAGCGGGTCAGACTGTCAATCTAGAGGTCCCAGGATGGGTTGATAATCGTAGACCTATGTGAGATAGCAGTTGGAGGCTAGGAAAGGATGTGATGGTTGTACTGGTGAAAGAAATACCAGGAATCCATTGTTAGGTGCTCCTGTCGCCACGATTTAACTTAAAAAATGTTGAAAGCGCTGTTAAACTCCATTCAATCAATCAATCAATTGTATTTAAAGATATCTACTTAAGAATAAGAAACTATTTTGTTGAGTATATTGCATGTATTGACTTGAATTTTATGTGTATCCGCTTATGACGGTGTGCACTTGCAATTTGGGAGCCCCTATTCTCAATAATTGCAAAATTATCTCTCCTTGAACTTGCAAATTTCACTTAATTATTGTTGTCTGGATCATTTCTCCTACATTATTACATGTACTTACTTGAAATTAAAAGTTAATGTGTATATGTGTTTGAAATTGTGCACCTGCAATTTTAAGGTCCCTACTATGATTTGTTGCTGAATTATCTCCCCTTGAACTTGTAATTTTTTTGATATTTTGCTATTACCTGGAGCATTGTTCCTACAGTATTGCTGCTACTACGTTGATATTTATAGACAATGTAATTTTCAGTGTAAACTAGTGTTATGGAATCTTGTATGACCCTACTTATATCAGCAGCTTAATTTTTTCCCCTTTAATGTGTCAATTTGTACATTATTTTTATTAACTCCAAATTATCTCCCTTGAACTTAATTTTGCCCAGTTTTTGATATAATGTTGCAAATAGATCATGTACTAAAAGCACTCATACTGGGAATAGCCCTTGGAGGACAAAGCCCCGGTGGGGGTATCAGTCCGCTTTGTGCCAGTTCTAGTCAATGTAAAATTTGTGAAACATTCAAACTATAACATTGGCCATAATTTTGAAATGGTAAGCAATATAGCCTTGATATTTCATATGTGCATTGCTTGTGACAAGACTTTTCTGTTTGCACAAAGGTCAAGGTCATCAGTCAAGGTTAAGGACATTTTTCGGGTCAAATTTGTATTAAATTAAAACTTTATACATTGGCTTTAACTTCAAAATGGTAAGTGATATAGCCTTGATACATTGTATTGCTGTGACATGACCTTTTATTGTTTTCAATGTCACTGTTTTTAAGCATAAATACTATAACATTGGCCATAACTTTCACCTTCATAATTCTTATGGTGATTGCTTGGGACAAGAACTTAAATTTTGTACTAAGGTCAAGATCATCAGCTAAGGTGAAGGTCATCTTTCAAGGGCAAATTTTTAAAATTACAACCAACATTAGCCTTGATATTTCATATGTGCATTACTTGTGACAAGACCTTTGCCAAGGTCATTGGTTAAGTTCAATAGTTCAATGTTGGCTAGGTAATAAGGATGAACCCAACTGAAAAAAGGAAGGAGCCATGCCAAATCACAGGAAAAGGGGCCTTAATGACAATTATCTTTTATGTACTCTATAGAGGCCACAAATATGGCTCAAACTTCATGAAACTTGGTCAGAATGTTCTTCAGGTCATAAGGATGAACCCTATTAGATTTGGAAGGATAAATGCCATATCACAGGAAAAGGGGCCTTAATGATGTTCTTGTCAACACTCTAAAGGCCACAAATATGGTCCAATCTTCATGAAACATGGCCAGGTCACAAGAATAAAAGCTTTTGAAAGTAGGAAGGTTCCATGCCATATCTCGGCTTTCATATAAATTCTCTTGTTTACACTCTATAGACAACAAATTTTGCCCCATCTTTATGAAACTAGGTCAGAATGTTCGTAAGGACACAAGGATAATCCTATTGGAAGATGAGAGGGATCCATTTTATATCACTGGAAAGAGGGCCTAAATGACAATTTCATCTTTACTCTAGAGAGACATTAAGTGTGGCCCAAACTATTTGAAATTTTGTCAGAATATGTGTAAGGTCACAAACATGAAGCCTATAGAAAATTGGAAAGATCCCTGCCATTTCACAGGACAAGGGGCCTTAATGAAGATTTTCTTCTTTTCACTTTAGTTTCATTACATAGGCCATTGTTCAAATAAGGTCTGTGTCAAGGCATAACCTTTTTTTTTGAAAAAAAAAAGGCAGGAAACAATTTGACCATAATCTTTGTTGAAAGCATTCCTGTTGATATCTGCCTTTTTAATTGATTTGATGCAATGCACATATTTCACTTGTTCACTTGATGATTGCTTGGGACAAGACCTACAGGGTGGGGCAGGGTATGAATTATTGTCACAGTAATGACTTCTTTCACATGGAGTCTTTGAGTTAGAAATATACGCCTCGAACAAGAGTTTATTTTACACTTGTTGAGGGCGTCTTTACGCCTACATGAAAATGCTAAGTCTGTAAAGTCTGTCTCTAGAAAAAGTTAAAAGTGTTGAAGTATGCCTGTAAATATCAATGGAAATAATATTCTGCTTTGAATTCATTATACGCCTGTAATTTCAAATGTATTCCACCAGTACTTTATGATTTAGCAGAGCCATGAATTATACTTACGCCTGTGTTAATAGCCTAATTGACCTCTTCGGCTTCATTTCCATCTCTTTACCACTACATTTTTTCAAACGGGACTTAGTAATAAGCTTTAACAATTCACTTTGATATGAAAATCCTGGGGATGCCATGTTTAAATTGCAAATACTAAGATCTTTGGTCATCCATCCCATATTTCCTATGCTTTTGGATTACTGTAGATATCAGAAAATTCTAATTTCATTACAACCAAACGTGTGTTGATCATCTTTTTCCATATTTACCATAAATGTCAGACCACATGAACATTTCACGAATTTCGGCCACATCAAAGTTTGTTGAATATAAATTTTTAAAACATATGCTAGACCACTGAAACTACTATATTTTCAAGTGTATGTGTTAGCGGTAACATAAAGTGGCTTTTTGGCTTAATTCTAGTTCAGTTGTATTTGTTAGAATGAAGAGAAAAACATAATTATGTGACCATCCTGGAATTCTGTGAAATAAATAATTGAAAAAGAGATTTGATCCAGCATAGGTCATCCAGAAGTTGAATTTCAAAAATTATTTCACTGGAAGTTAGAATGAACATTCTAGATTCAGAAAATTGCCACAGTTCAAAAAGTTACGACAAGTCAGTCTGCGCACTCCGCGCAGTTTGACTAGTGTCGACACTTTACGCATTGCCCAGATAGTTACGTTTTCGCGTGACGGGTCACATATCTTATTTGCGGCAACTGAGTAAAGAACATGTCAAATTTAAAGGTTTGGCATCAAATATTTTCTTTACAAATTGTCACTTAGACTTCTTGCTTGTCTGACTTGAACCTGCGCGTGACATTTCCAACAATTTGAGATATGCGCAAGGTGCAAACATTGAGCAGAGTAGACAGCCTCGTACTATAAATATAGACAAACCTGATGCTCTACAAAAACATGTAGGCCTTATCTATCTACAAAACGCATAATAAAAAATCCTGGTCAGACTGTGGGGGATGCAGAGGCTGGTTAGATTGTTTGCTTTGCACCTATTCGAATTGTTGGAAATCTCATGCACATGCTCATAACATACATATATATATATACATATATATCGTATAATACATACTTAGTGTTTTGTATGAGAAAAAATATCTAACGAGGTTGGGAGAATTGATAATTGTCGAGGCTCTGTGGAAACAATTATCAATTCTCACAACCAAGTTAGATGTTTTTTTCATACAATACATTAGGTTTTGTTGTATCTTTCACACTGACATTGGAATTGTTAACTACTACACAGGCCAAACAAGTTACCCAAGCACATGCGATAAATTATCTCAATGTGCAATTTTTCTACTAGGCTACATGCCTTTGTGCTGCTTAGAATTGGTAAGGACTTACAGTTTTAAGTATGCAAGTCCTAAGGATTACTTCTTTCTGATTAAAATGAATCACTGCCAATTGCACCCATTTATTGAGAATGAGTGATATTACATCATGGTCCTTTTGTCATATTTCAGGAAATGGACTGTACTGCTGAAAGAGTGAGTATATCATTGTATTCCTTGTTCTATTGTATTTAGCTCACCCGAAGAAGGAATGTATTTTGGGATAACCTTTGGCCTCTAGGCCTCCGTATGTCTGATGTCCATTCTCAAGGGGGCATCTTCTCTCTTCGTTGTCCGGAGCATTTTAACTCTATCTCCTTATGTCTGATTTACTTTTAAAAAACTTGGCAGTTGCGTTCTTCTCTTCTCTTGTGGTAAGGTGGATGTCCGTCGTTCGTCATGTGTCGAACGTTGTGTGTCCTCAACAATTACCTTGTATGCACTCTAGAGGCCACTTTTTTACCTGATCAACCTGAAATTTGGGCAGAATGATTGTCTTGATAAAATCTCGGACAACTTTGAAATTGGGGCAAGTGCGGTCAAAAACTAGGTCACAGTGTCAAACATTAGAAAAACCTTTTATGCACTCTAGACGCCACATTTTTTGCCTGATCAACCTGAAATTTGGTCAGAATGATTGTCTTGATAAAATCTCGGACAACTTTGAAATTGGGTCAAGTGCAGTCAAAAAACTAGGTCACAGTGTCAAATCTTAGAAAAACCTTTTATGCACTCTAGACGCCACATTTTTTGCCAGATCAACCTGAAATTTCGTCAGAATGATTGTCTTGATAAAATCTTGCAAGAGTTTGAATTTGGATCAAGTGGGGTCAAAAACTAGGTCTCGAGGTTAAAACTTAGAAAAAACCTTGTAAGCACTCTAGAGGACACACTTTTTGCTTGATCAATCTGAATTTGGTCAGAATGATTGTCTGAATGAAATCTCAGACGACTTTGAATTAAGGTCAAGTGGGGTCAAAAACTAGGTCTCGAGGTTAAAACTTAGAAAAAACCTTGTATGCAATCTAGAGGACACATTTTTTGCCTTATCAACCTGAAATTTGGTAAGAATGATTGTCTTGATAAAATCTCGTACAAATTTGAAATTGGGTCAAGTATGTGTCAAAAATTAGGTCACAGGGTCAAATCTTAGAAAAACCTTGTATGCACTCTACAGAGGTCACTTTTTATACCCAATCAACCTGAAATTTGGGTTCGATCCCCGACGGCGGTACTCATTCTTTCCGACTATGTGTCTCTCTCCAATGGGTTGATAATCGTAAACCTATGTGAGATAGCAGCTGGAGGCTAGGAAAGGATGTGGTGGTTGTACTGGTGAGAGAAATACCAGGAAACCATTGTTAGGTGCTCCAGCCGCCGAGATATAACTGAAACAATGTTGAAAGCGGCGTTAAACTCCATTCAATCAATAAAACTGAAATTTGGTCAGAATGATTGTCTTGATAAAATCTTAGATGAGTATAAAATTGGGTCAAGTGGGTTCAAAAACTAGGTCAAAGGGTCAAATCTAAGAAAAATGTTGTATGCACACTAGAGGACACATTTTTTGTCTGATCTACCTAAAATTTGGTCGGAATGGTTGCCTGGATGAAATCTTGGATGAGATAGAAATTGGGTAAACTTGGGTCCAAAAGTAGGTCACGGGGGTCAAATTTTAGAAAAACCTTGTATGTACTCTAGAGGTCACATTTTTTCACAATCAACCTGAAATATGGTCAGAATGATTGTCTTGATCAAATCTTGGACAAGTTTGAAATTGGGTCAAGTAGGGTCAAAAACTAGGTCATGGGTTTAAACCATAGAAAACCTTTTAAGTCAACCTGAAAATTGGAAAAAAGGATTGTCTAGTTGAATAGAACTAACAGCATTGTTTAGCTTAGTGACTGTCATTCATCACCATTTTCTAAACCTACTTTTAAAAATTTTAGACAGTTCATTCAGGTGAGCCATTTAGGGCTACTTTTGCCCTCTTGTTGGAGAGAAGCCACAAAACATAATTCTACAAGGCCTTTTTTAGCTCACCTGAGTACAAACTTCTCAAGGTGAGCTTTTGGCATTATGTGAGGTCTGTCATCTGTTGTGCATTGTTTGTCATTTGTTATCAACATTTACCTTGTAGACACTCTAGAAGCCATATTTTTGCTTCATAAACCTGAAAACTGGTCAGATTGATTATCTTGATGAAATATTGGCCAAGTTTGAAATTAGGTCAAGTTGGTTAAAAAACTAGGCTAAAAGGTCAAATATAACAAAAACCTTTTAGATACTCCAGAGGCCATATTTTTCACTCAACCAACTTAAAAATTGCTCAAACTGATTATCTTAGTGAAATCTCAGACAATTTTGAAATTGGGTCAAGTTGGGTAAAAATGAATAGGTCACAATCTCAAATATTTTTGCTCTATCAATCTGAAATTATTTTCAAATTAGGAATCCATGGGGACAAATATTCGTTTTTCAATATTGAATATTCAAATACAATTTTCGAATACAAATATTCGTTTTTATGAGCCTGAATTTGAGCATTTGCCTCAAATTTCTGGAACGAGATGTAAAAAAGTGGAAATCAATTTCTCTATATTGAAACGATTTTCTCACATTTATCTTCAATTGTATGTAATCTAAGTAAGTGTCAAGACGGTACTAAGAAAATCAATAATTATGACAGGTTGCAAATCTTCTTTTCAGCTGTCTGTCAGTGAAACATAGACCAATGTATGAATGTGTTAATATAACACCTTTGGAGAGTTGAAACCTTTTTGCAAATTTTCGAACACGTCGAAACAATTTTGTTGCGCCTGAATGAAATTTATTTGAAAAACTACGGCCGCGAGGCGTTTGTTATAATTAATATTTTATCTCTTGGCTTTATTTAAAAGAAAAGAAAATTATTGTCTTTTCACCGGCAATAAATCAAGTGCACAACTATGATTTACTTGCAATATTAGTCGATGGGCGATCGAAAAGTATTTTCTACTCATAATAAGTTCATAAAAGTCATGTAGTGGTAATAACACTTTGGTTGTCCATCGAGTATGAATTCCATGTATTTTGGGTTAATCTAATATTTTGTTTCCAGTGTGCCTGTTCCTTCGTACATATTGTACAACAATCTAGAAAACATGACCAAAAAGTGTAAAAAGTTGTTAAGTCTCGGAAGACAAATTTCAAAATTTATGTTCTGGTCTGCCGACGCAAAAAACATCCCAATTAAATCTTGAATTTTTATGTTTCAAGAACTTTTGATCACACATTTTTCTCTGTACTAATTTATTTTGTCGCATGAAAAGAGAATATAAAGTAAAATCAAGACATATAATTCAAATTTTATTGGATGTAATTGGAATCTCCAAATAAGTTTACCATGACACAGGGTGTGAGGAACGCAAGGCAACCTACTTGGAGATTCAATGATGTCTCGTGTCGAGCCTTAGAAATTAAGTAATTTTTTAATTCCATTTCTATTAAGCATATATTAACGTAATATTTTTTCAGCAAATTAAAGTCAGAGAATCCGATTTAAGTTAACTTGAATCTCTTTTCCTATTACTCATAATTTGTACAAGTTAAAATAACCTTGAACAAGAAAAGGAATAGTAATCGGATATAAACAATACTTGGATATTCAATTTTGAATGGACCCAAAACGAATATTCGAATATTTTCAAATATTCAAAACCAATATTCGAGTATGAATTTTGCTTTTCGTTCCCATCCCTAGTTTAAACGGTTGTCTTAATGAAATCCCAGACAAGGTTGAACAGTGTTTGAGCGGGTTCATAAATAAGGTCTAGAGGTCAAGACAGCCAACTAGTGTGAGTGATTTAGGTCCGCTATGGTTTCATACCTCAATGAAATCAACAAATACTTTCCTTATATCTTGTAATTGAATATCATGTAGCATAATTGTAAATATTTGTTGATAATAAAAAATCATGTGGGACTACTTTTAGGGGGAAATTTAACAATTGTTTATGCCCCGCGTCAATAGATCAGGGGCATATTGTTTTTTATCTGTCTGTATGTTTGATAATTACTCTGTTCTGTTTGTCAGATTTAAACTAGCATTGGCCATAACTTTTGAATGGTAAGTTATAGAGCCTACATATTTCACATGATGATTGTTTGGGAAAAGACCTTTCTGTAAGCACCAAGTTCCAGGTCATCAGTCAAGGTCATTTTTCAAAGTCAAATTTGTAAAAAAATAAAACTTAATCATTGGTTATAACTTTTGAATAGTAAGCTATACATCCTTCATATTTCAATTGATGATTGCTTTTGATAAGGCCTTTCTGTTGGTACCAAGTTCAAGTTTATCATTCAAGGTCAATGTCATATTCCAAGGTCAAATTTGTGAAATGAATAAAATTGTAACATTGGCCATTTCTTTTTTATGGTAGGTGTTAGGGCCTTCATATCTCACATGATAATTTCTTGGGACAAGGTCTCTCTGTTGGTATCAAGCTTAAGGATGTCAGTCAGGCTACAGGTCATTTTTCAAGGTCAAAATTGTGTAAAAATCAAACTGAAACAGGTGATAGGGCCTTCATATTTAATATGATTTTTGTTTTTATAAGATCTTTTTGTTTGTACCAAATTTAATGTCATCAGTCTATCTCAAGGTCATTTTACAAGGTCAATCTTTTTGTAAATTAAAAACTAACATTAGCCATATCTTAGGATCTGAAGTCATAGAGCCTTGAAATTTCTCGTCTGCATTGCTTGTGACAACACCGTCACATGCATAACAATGTCAAGGTCATTGGTCATGGCCATTTGGCGAAATTCTTTCATTTATGACATAAAAAAATTCACAATCAGCTTTAACTTTTGATTGGTAAAGATACTAACTGTTAAAAAGTGGTATAAATTAGCATTCTTAGCTGGGATGTTTCCGCAGAAAACTAGAGGTTCTCCAATAGCCCTAGCGCATTGTCGTCATTGTTGTTGTTGTCATGCCAATACTATGACATTTTGTGATATCTCTGATTCTAATGAAGGCATTCATTTGAAACTTGGCACACATTCGCACAATCAAAAGTACAAACTATACTATCAAGGGGATAACTCTAGATGCATTTTGTGCAAATAATGCCTCTTTTTTTACTAATATTTTTTTAACTGTGACTTAAAAGCTTAAAGTAGGCACCATATGCATAGGTGACGCTCTTGTCAGACATTCAAACAACTTAGGATCCATTTATGTATCAAACATCTGTAAAGAAAAAATGAATGAGTCTGTCACTGAGGCATCGTGTTTAACAAACATGTCTTGTTTCTTGGTTGATTTAAACCAATTTTTCTCCTTTCAGAATGCACAAGTCTTGAAAGACACAACTATAATTGAATTATTTTGCATAATTTCAGGCCACACTGGCATGTAGAGGCATTTTGGGGAGGAGGGAGGCATCCAAGTATGCCACGAAGACAAGGGTAAGATGTAAGAAATCATTCGATTTCACTATTTTTGAATAATTTTTAGCTCACCTGAGCATGAAGTGCTAAAGGGAATTATGGTGATCTATCAATGTCAGGTGTCCGTCTGTCAATCTGTCTGTCTGTCTGTCATGGTGTCAACAATTTCTTTAAAGGACATCTCCTCCTAAACTATTGAGTCAAAATTAAACAAACTGGGAAGAAATATTTCTTGGGTGGTCCCTTGTAAAATTGCTAAAATGGGAAAGATCCGTGCCATATCATGGTAAAAGGAGCCTTAATGACAATTTTCTTGCTTACACTCTTGAGCCACAAATATGGTCCAATTGTCATGAAACTTTGTCAGAATGTTTTTTAGGTCTCAAGGATGAAGTCTATTGAAACTAGAAAAAATCCATGCCATATCACAGGAAAGAGGCCTTAATGACAATTTAAAGCTCCACTGGCTGAAAGCCACTTGGGCTATTGTCATTGCGTTTAGTCCGTCGTGCGTCCGTCCGTCCGTGCGTCTAGTCGAAAAATTTTCACTTTAAAATCTCTAAAAATCACCTCCCTCTTACTGAGGCCAATTTCAATGAAACTTGGCTTGAATATTCCTAAAGTTCACCATCACTTAAATTGATCAAGACTTTTTGATGGGCCCATAAATCAACTGCTTATTGGAAAACTATTGTAACTGACATTTTTTCTTAAATTGAGTTTCTTACATGTTTTACTTTATTTTAATACAATACACATTACCACAAAATATTAGGCAGCTTTACCTACTACAAATGCAAGAAAATGACCAGTAGTCCTAGTATTGTATCTAAAAGTACTGTTTTTTGGTAATCAGTAAACTATTGTAACTTGGAGATACAATAGTTTTCAATAAATTTCTCTAGATAAGTTTATATTGTTCAATGGAAAACTATTGTATCTAAATGAAAAAAAAGTCAATTTAGAACATTTAAGTTACTTCAAATCTTAAAAATCCCTATTTATCATGAAAATCAACTTCAATTTCACTCGTCTACTGTTTCAATTTTTTACATCTGAAAAGTCTTAGATATGGGCACTCTCTTTTTACTCAAGACTTTGAAAGTGGTAAGGAATTAGTAGCACTTAACTGAATTTGATGTCTTGATGATGTCATCAGATTTTTCAAGGATGTCATACATGAAGTAATACAAATTCCATATCTTGATGAATGTGACACAATAACACAAAGTCCAAGAGGGCATGTATTGCTCAACTGGCTCTAATGTCTCGAGTTTTGAAAAAAGAGATATCCAAATAGAAATCGAATGATTGAAAGTCTCTAGCATTCAAACTTATTCCAATATTTTTCAAGCTATCAGGAGTGAAATTTTATATACATGTACACGTATATGAAGTATTCAAGCAACAGCTTAAATATATTTTAATCATATTTTTCTCCCTTTGACGAGTTCTTGAAAATACATATATTCAGATATTCCTATGCATGTTAACTTACACTTTAAATCGAATCATATTCGTTCTCTTCATTTCTTGTTCAAAAAGAGATAATTTCACTAAACAATGCTAGCTTTGGCTGAAAACAACATAATGGAGTCTCTTTGGAACTAATTCATGATGAGATATCTTTGTTTGGCCCCCACTCCTGCAAAAACATTAAACCAAAATACCCTTTTCCAATCTTATTACTGACATTCAGCTGCCATGTAGAAGATTTTGAAATATTTCAAAGTGAAAATAGGGCCTACCTTGCCACACCCATATTTTGGTGTCAACCAAAATTTCTTGAACAATTAAAGTAAAGAGTAAACAAGAATTATTTATGCAAGGTTTCATTAAAATTGAAGATTAGTTCAAATGAAATTGACCAGGTCCTCAGTGCAACGCCAATATAAGTGAGTCAAGGAATAAATTCCTACCCAAGGAACAATCATGCCAAGTTTCATTAAAATTAGCCAAAACGTTTGGGAGATCATTGTAAGGATTTCAAAGTAAAAATTAGCCCTTCCTTGCAACAAGCAGTGTCTGGCACATCCCTGTTTGGAGGGGGAAGGGGGGGGGCAATTCTTGCGAAGAATTGTTGAAATTTGCCCAATTGTTTAGACGACTTTTTAGTGGAAAAATGCCTTGCCTTTCCACATCCATATTTGGGGCTAGGGTCACCAAAGGAACATTTGTGCAAAGCTTAGTTAAAATGAGGCCATGGTTTGGTAGAAGATTTTAAAAGAAAATATTTCACAAAAGACCCATGACAGACAAACTCCGTGACAATAGCTAACTGGCCTTTGGCCTGCAGAGCTTAAAACAAACAGAAACAAAACTATTATAGTTTTTTTTGTCCTCACAATAAAAATTATATTGATCTTGCACTGACACAAACAACTATCTTCTCTGTATTCTACTTTTTATGTCTGAGCAGGATTTTGGGATTTGCATATCCATGAATTCCATTCCAGTCACTGAGGTTGTTTCACCTTATTTAAGCCAAAATTCTAATTTTTTGAGGATTCTGTACTATGTCTTGAATATGGGAATTGGTTCCTTTTTGGGAAAAAAAGAGGTTAGAATCTTTCTCAGTTTTGCCCTATTTTGCATACAGGTAATCAGAATGACAGTTTGCTTGCCTAAAATTTCTCTCTGCATAAATGAAATGTATAATATAATCCGGATTTCTGTCCACTGACTGGTTAAATTTACTGAATAACTTAACTTTTGAATTTCTATATCAGTAGAAGCGTAAAGGTCAAGGGAAATTTGAAAATCTTCTTAATAACAATAATCAATAAGTACCATTACCTGCACATCTTTATATGAAAATATCTTTTGAACCAAGACTCTTTGGGGCATCACAAGAAGTAGTAATTATATAAAGAAGAGCAACTAAATAACAACCGCATTGAACATTTTATTACAATTTAGGACACTCTTCAAGAAGCCAACCTGTCTATGAAAGCCACATTTGAACTGTTGTAAATTTGTTAATACATTAGATCCCTTTATTTTTTAAAAATAAGTTCCATCTGTCTATGAAAGCCACCCAACTACATCTCCACTGTTAATAATGACACTATTAATTTTTTTCAAAAAGTTCTACCTATCAAGAGAATTATCAGCAGAACATTTCCATTGTAATTTACAAGTACTTTATAAATAATTTAGCTCTATAAGAGCTCCACCTTTCTATTAGAGCTAACATCTCCATTGTGAATTATTTTCATTCATGAATATATTCAGTGCACCACCTATCAAGAAAGTTACGGTATTTATTGAACATCATTATTATAAATAACATGTACTTAACTTTCTGTATTATAAGACCAACACTGGTCTATGAAGACCACTCCTCAACAACCCAATTGTAAATACCATTAACTAATCAAATAACCAAAAATTTAGGTCAAAAATCTGTAAGAGCCATTGATTCTTGAACATCACATGGTAAATAATTTTGTTAATATAAGACATATTACAGATCTCAACCTGTCATTAAGAGAATATATAATTTTGTAAATTACCAAACTTTTATCACATTAAGAGCTCTTCTAGTTTCTGAGAGCTGCTTTGGAACATCACCATTATCAATCATTTGTTAATTCAATACCCTTTAAATAGCCCCCACCAGTTAATAAAAGCCACATTTGACTACTCTCATGGCAAGTTACTTAATTTAATATGAATCTCATTTGGTTCAACCTATAAGAGGAACTCTGAATTAATACAGGTTGCCTGCTCACTGCTGATAGCTGCTAAGATATGTTTGAGTGTACTTTAATAAAAAAAACTATAGAGCTCTAACTGTCCAGTCTTTATCATCCTTATTATGCATTTATATTGCATTTACAGACAATTCCATTCGGTAAACTATGCTATACATAATCAATCTTTCTTAAGAGCCATATTTCTATTTGGACCATAGTAGGATGTATCCATTGTAAATTGCCTTATATATCTCAGAGTACAATGCATTCCAGAACATAAAGTACTTGATGAATAAAGAGATCGCCTATTCATGAATGTTATTCCGGAATATTCCTTTTGCATTCCTTTTGCAAATACTTTGTTGTTTGGAATTGTCACAAAGCTGACTTAAATACCCATTACCAGCGCCTATCTCCATGGGTTGTAGAATTGTTTACAGTTTATGGTTCTATGTCAAATGATTCTCAAATTATACCCAAGATCCCTTGAAGGAAATTCAATTGTGATCGTGATCTTTGGCTCACATGGCCCATAAAATGGCCACTTTTTTTCGACCCAAGGCAATAATTGTACATAGTTTAATGGTATTTGAATGAAAGTTTGAGAATAGAAATGGTTTTCATACAATATGCAATTTTGACGATGACCTCTGAGACCCAAAACAACAATAAAAAAAGCACTCCCAGGGGTCAATGGAAACAATTTCATAATGATTCTAGGGGTCTAAAAGCGAGATTCTCTAGATTCTCATTAAGATTTTTATGATAATGTGTTTGGTAGAGCAAGATTTATATACGTTGATAAAAGATGTTTTTTCTTTGGCTGGAAACGAGTAGTAAAGACGATGTCGAAAGTTTTCACTAAAATTGTTGAAAATTGTTCATTATGACATCTTGAAAAATCTCATTCAGCAGATTTTTCATCTAACGAACGTAACACTGGTCATGACTCCTTGTCCATGTTCATAATAACCACTTTGAAATGTTTTATACTGAATTTCTACATTTCAGGTATTGCCATCTCAAGATGTGGTAAAATTTCTTTAATAGTGAATTACTATACAAGAGAATAATTTTAGATCTCTTTCTACAGGCTCAATTGTTTCCATTTATTACCATTACAATTACATTACAATGGTATACCTTTCATGGATCCTCCACCTACTTAATGCCAAATTACTGAGCTCCCTATGAGGAAATATTACTCACTTTCTTTATCTGCATTAAGAATTTTCTTTAAGTGGTCACAATTTTCCAGGTAAACTGACCTTAGTCATTTTTGTTTGCATTTTGACCACAAGCCTCTTAACCCCAAGTATGTATTAACAAGTGCTGAACAAACAGACAGGGGTCTGAATTGCATTTTTGTGAAAGTTAATTTCCTTTGAAAAAAAAATCCTGTAAAAAAAGAGTCTGGTAGCCTCTAAGGCAGTGACTATTAAGTGACTTATCCAAAGACACACTCTGCCATGAGCTTGTTTTGTACTCATAACTACTGGCTTATGATTCTAGAGTGTTATCTAATTGTTATCCACAAACAAAGTTTCAAGTTGATGTGTCCACACAGCTGTAAAAGAGTATAAATGGAATATAGAAAATACCACAAGGACCCATTACCTCTCTTCTAAGTATCAAAAGGCTCATTTTGCAGCCTTTGGCTTATGTTACTGTTTGGGTAATGTCTGATTTTTACCATTTCTTTTATACTTTATCAGATACGAACTTGTAACTTCAAAATAACTGTGTCAGAAAGTGCCTTTGCACAAGAAATTTAATTCTAGCTTTTGTCATATTTGACTCGATGCCCTTTGTATTTAGAAGCTTTATTCTTGTGTTTTATCATGTGAAAAACATATTAAACATTTTCCTGTCATAAGGCTGCATCTTGGGTATTCATCATTATGAAATTAAGCCTACTTTACACTGTATACAGTTTTATTAAATACATTTTTCCTTCTTACAATAGTTTTCCATTAACCTAAGTTGGATTACATAATCATAGTCGAGTGGAAAACTATTGTATCACAGACAGGACACTCACCATCCGTCATCTGTACGTCAACAATTTCTTAAAACATCTTCTAATCCTAATCCTGGGTTTGATCCCCGGTAGCGGCAAATATCCTTTCCGACGTTTGTCTCTCACCAATGGGTAGATAATCGTAAACCTATGTGAGATAGCAGTCGGAGGCTAGGAAAGGGTGTGATGGTAGTATAGGTGAAAGAAATACCAGGATTCCATTGTTAGGTACTCCGACGGCCGCAATATTTGGCAGGGATGCTCTTTGGGTGAAGCTCTTCAAAAGTTGTTAAAATAATTTTATTCTTAATAAGTTTATAAAAAAAAACCTTTGGTTGCGGTGCTAACAGAAAGGCCAAAATTTGCTGAAAATCTAAGAAAAGACGTTTCTCCTCCTAAAACACTTGGCCAATCAAGCTGAAACTCGGAGGGATATTCTTTGGGTGAAGCTCTTCAAAAATTTAATTTCATCAAAAACTGGTGTTACCTTAGTAACAGAAAGGCTGAAAAAATGCCAAAAATCTTAGAAACAAGAGGACCAAGAGGGCCTGTATTGCTTTACTGGCTTAAATAAACGCTGACATTTGCCTTGCCACGCCTATATTTCGGGGGTCAAAATTTCTTGAGGAAGTCAACCAAGGAACATTCATGCCAATTTTCATTGAAGTGGGCCCAATGTTTTGGGCAGAGAAAATTTTCAAAAATTTTATTATGAAAAAATGCCACGCCCGTATTTGGGGGTTAATCAAAATTTCTTGATCAATTTAAGTAAAGGATCACCCACTGAACATTCATGCCAAACTTCTTTAAAATCAGCCCAATGGTTTGGGAGGAGAAGATTTTTAAAGATTTTATAATGAAAAATGCCACGCCCTGTCACGCCATTATTTTGGGGTCAATCAAAATTTGTACCAACTTTGTTAACATGTGCCCATTTGTTTGGGAGGATAAGATTTTTTAAAGAAGAAGTTTACACACCCACACACACAGACACACAACAGACACTCTGCCATGACAATAGCTTCTTCTTCACTCATCCACTGAGCTAATCAAGCTGAAACTTGGTAAGGATGTTTCTCAGGTGAAGCTCTAAATTTTGTGAAAAGAATTTAATTTCATCAAAAACTCAGGTTTCCATGGTAATGGAAATGCTGAAAAATGGCAGAAAATTGCCGAAAATCTTAGAAAAAAATTCTTCTCCCTCAAAACTACTGGGCAATGAAGCTGAAACTTGGCAGGGATGTTCATTGGTCGAAAATTTTAGAAAAAGTTTATCTTCATTCTTTACCATCAGGTCAATTTAGTTGAGCTATTTAGGGCCACTATGGCCCTCTTGTTTTTAGCTCCATTATACAAAGTCCAACACAGCAATTCTTGTGATCTGGTGTCTTTTGTAAGTGTGTCGATGCATCTATTAACTTTTTCTTTCAGCATCTTTTTTAAGCTCCGCTGGACTTAGTCCAGTGGAGCTTATGGTGTGGCCTGGTGTCTGTCATTAGTGTGAGTGTCTGTGTCCCTGTTAATACATTAACTTTTTTAGCTTGCTGGGATGAAAGTCTCGGAAGAGCTATTGTCATGCCCTCGGATGTCGGCTTCAGTGTCGGCGTCCAAATTTGGTTAAAGCTTTTATTTCTATCAATATTTAACCTAGAGGCTTAATATTTTACAGAAACAGTTTTAGGCTTTCATTTGAGACAAGCATCCATCCTTGACCCTTTTAAAAAAAACTTTAATCAAAAACTTTAACTAGAAAACTTTAACCAAAAACTTTGCTTATATTTCCTTAATGATTGACCTAGGGACATCATTCCTTCATAAACACTTTCACTAGGTGATATGCTCTAGACAGGGACTTCTTGATATTTTGACCTTGACGTTTTATGGACTTTTAAAAACTTTAACCAAAAACTTAAACCGAAAAACTTTAACCTTGCTTATATTTTCTGAATGCCTTTACCTAGGGGCAGATTAACCTCATAATAAACACTCATAGGGTGATACGCTTTCACCCTTGACAATTGACAATTCGACATTGAACAGTTTTGTACTTATAGAAAAATAACAAAAAACTTTAACCTTACTTATACTTTCTGAGTGCTTGAGCTTTGAGCGTTGGTCAAGCGCTGTTTGTGACAAGCAGCAGTTTTGGCAAGCTACGTTGTCTGCTGACAACTTTTTTTCTTTAAACATCTTCTCAAAAGCTATTGTATAGAATTCAACCAAACTTCACAGGAATAATTCTTAGGACATGCTCTTACAGATTGGTTCCTAAATTTGCAATGGGGCTGATGACATGGGCTCTACAGGCTGCCAAATCACTGAAAAATGGTCCCAAATAATGAACTTTAGAAAACCTTCTCCCTGAAACTACAGGCCAGAATTCAACCAGACTTCACAGGAATGATGCTCTGAATATGCTCTTTCAGATTTGTTTGTAATATCTGATAAAACTGATGACATGGGCTTTATGGGCTGCCGTGTCATTAAAATAGTCCCATATGATGAGATATGTAAAAAATCTTCTTCTCTGAAACTTCTCTTTAGAATTTAACAAAACTTCAATTATGCTTAAAACATACTTTTTTGTAAACTTGATTCGGCTGATGACATAGGCTCTACGGGCTGACGACTCACTGAAAAATGGTCCCAAATGATGAAATATACAAATAATTTCTTTTCTTAAACTATTGTTCAGAATTCAACAAAACTTCACAGGAATGTTGCTTAGAACATGCTTTTTCAGGGTTGTTTGTAAAATTCTGATTCGTAAAATTCTGATTGGGCTGATGTCAAAGGCTCTTCAGGCTGCTATGTAACTGAAAAATGGTCCCATGTGATGAAATATGAAAAAAGTTGTCTTCTATGAAATTTTTATTCAGAATATTCACCGATCTTCACAAAAATAATCTTTTTTCAACATGCTGTAACTTTCTGATCATGCTGAACTTATTTAGCTCCCCTGGCCAAAGGCCACTAGGGCTATTGTCATCGCGCTGTGTCCAT
The DNA here is from genome assembly GCA_948146395.1 of Fragum whitleyi. NCBI lineage: Eukaryota > Metazoa > Mollusca > Bivalvia > Cardiida > Cardiidae > Fragum > Fragum whitleyi. The sequence goes on from OX411557.1 coordinate 4,681,746, forward strand.
TCATGTGATCATCCATGCATCAGTGCATCAAGTTGCAAACTTTTTCATTAAAAATCATCTCCTCAGAAATTACTAGATGAATTTCAAACAAACTTCATAGAAGCGCTTCATCTAAGCATCTAAGCCTCTGGACCAAATCAGCTGCTCAAGAAGCTCAAGTTACTCAATGAAACGATTTTGAGTATACAGCAATGTTGTAAGCTTTCACACAAAGTAGTCCAATAATAAACCTGATTCATTATGGATAGATCTTTACATTTTTAGCTCCACTGACCAAAGGCGAGTGGGCTATTATTGTCATGGTGGAATGCCTGTTGTGCATCCATTAGGCCATGCCTCTATCCGGCCATGCATAAACTTTTTCTTTAATTATCTTTTCCTCCCAAACCAATCGGCAGATTTTAAAAAAACTTGGTAGTATTAATCCTGTGGTGACTTTCTCCTATAATTGTTCAAGAAATTGAATGACCCTCAAATATAGGAGTGGCAGGGGGGACATTTTTTCATAATAAAGTCTTCAAATCATCACCTTCCAAACCATTGGGCCAATTTCAATGAAACTTGGCATGAATGTTCCTTGGGTGACCTTTTACTTAAATTTCTCAAGAAATTATGATTGACCCTGAAATACATCATGGCAGGGAGAGACATTTCTTTTCATAATAAAATCTTAAAAAATCATCTCCTCCAAAACTATTGGGCTTATTTCAATGAAACTGTCATGGACCCTTTACTTAAATTTGTAAAAAAAAATGATTGTCCTCCAAACGTGGGTGTGGCAGGGGGGCGTATTCTTTTTAACATTCAAATCATAAAGAATCTGTTGTCTCCAAAACCATGTGGCTCTTTTCAATGAAACTTGGTATGGTTGCTCCTTAGGTGAACCTTTACTTAAATTGATTCAGAAATTCTTATTGACCCCCAAATACGGGCAGGGCAGGGCAGGGCATTTTCTCCTCTTTTAAATCTTTTAAGAAATCTTCTCCCAAATCAATGGGCTGATTTCATTGAAACTTGGCATGTATGTTCCTTGGGTGACTCTTTACTAAAATTGTTAAAGAAATTTTGTTTGATCCCAAATATGGGAGTGGCAGGGCCAAAGTCTGATTTTTTTAACCAGTGGAGCGATACATGCCCTCTTGGGCCTCTTGTTGCTTCATGCTATCAAATTAGAAGTTATGGAGAGAGAATTCTTTTAATTCATAGAGTTATGACACTAAAAGCCTAATCATACTAATGCATGAGTCCCCTCTTTGATTCATAGTGTGTTGAGATTTTTTAGTTTTATACCTCTAAGATTTCAAGAAATTCTCTCTTCAGCTCATAGATATGTTTCTCTTGTTTCTTTTTGTAGGAAGAGATCCTGGCAGAGCTCCTTGAGCTCAAGGAAATTCATAAAAAAACAAGAGTAAGGAAAATTTCTTCTTTAACCCTTTCCTATTTTACAAAATTTTGAATTGAATAAAGGATCTAAATAAAGAAATGTACACCATAAAAATACTGTATAAAAGCTTAAATCAAAGCAAAAGCAAGAAAACACTAAAATGATTCATAATTATTGCATCAATTTCAAATTCTATGTTGTGGACTTGTATGAGTATCCACAATATAGGGTTTGTGTGAGAAATTGAAAACTAGAGCTTGTCACTGAATGTGACTTAATACCCCCGCAAGTGCTTTCAGAGAATGAGATACTTTGACAGAAGAAGCAAAATGCTTCAAATATAAAGATAACTCTTGGATTTGAGACTTCTAAATTGCGTCTTGCAAAACTGACACATGTGATAAATGTTTTCAAGCTATTACTTAATGATATCTGTTCTGCGCAAAAGAAGAGAAGGTCCTGCTGAAGTAATTTAATGATATTTATAGATTTTTATTGGAAAAGAGATAAACTAATTGAATTAAGGATCTAAATAAAGAAATGTACACCATTATAAAAATACTGTAAAAAAAAGCTTAAATAAAAGCAACAACAAGAAAACACTAAAATGATTATATAAATAATTATAATTGACATATTTGTCTGCAAACAAATTGTCATCTGTCCATGTTCAATGCCTTCTGTCAAGATTTGCTACCTGAACACAGGGAGGTCACTCTAGGAAATTTTAATGAAGGGCAGGTAAACCAAGTTTTTTAAAAGATTTTATTTTAAAGACTTCCAAAATTCATAATTTTTCCATCAATTTCAAATTCTATGTTGTGGACTTGTATGAGTATCCACAATATAGGGTCTGTGTGAGTAATGGAAAATTAAGACCATTTTCAGTGTCTGTTTTGTAGATGATCTCAGGCTGTGTTTACTAATTTTTATCTGTCTTTATTTTTCACAAATGTCTAGATGGAGGATAGGGCCACAATCGCAAGGCTGCGGCTTAAGCTGCGGATCTGCCGCAGAATGGTAAGTAAATAAAGAACTTTTAACCAATTACTTTTAATCATGGAGACATGTAGAATTGAAGAAAGGTTCATTTATTACAACCCTATGAGTAAACCACAATATAAGGGATTGGGTTAGAAATGAAAAATTTTAATCACCATTACTCCCTGATATCTAGACCATTGTTATACTGATATTGTGTATCAATTTTTTTCTTGGCGGTTTTTGGAGGAAAGCAGAGGTATTGTGTACACATTGGTGTCTATTGATGTTGTTGGCATAGCGATCTTTAACCTTGGTTATAACTCTGTTATTACTGATGATGACTTCATGAAACTTGGCATGTGTTTTCACCATCACAAGAACTATCCAGACTATCAAGGGGGATAACTTCTGGAAGCATTTTCATAAGAGTAATGCCAATTTTTATGCCCCCTTATCGAAAGATTGGGGGCATATTGTTTTACCGTTGTCCATCTGACTGTCCGTCTGTCTGTCTGCAAAAGTTAACCAAAAACTTAACATTGCCAATATCTTCAAGCCTTTTTAAGATATAAGGCTAATTTTTGGCATGATGATAGATCTTAATGATTCACATCTACTGATACCAGAGTCAAGGTCATGTGACAAGGTCAAGGTCATCTGTCATGGTCAAATAACTCAAAAAGTTAACCAAAAAACTTAACATTGCCAATATCTTCAAGCCTATTCAAGAAACAAAATCATATTTGGCATTATGATAAATCTCAGTGATCAACATCTGCTGATACCAAAGTCAAGGTCATGTGTCAAGGTCAAGGTCATCTGTCAAGGTCAAATAACTCAAAAAGTTAACCAAAAATCTTAACATCGCCAACATCTTCAAGCCTATTCAAGATACAACTCATATTTGGCATGATGATAGATCTCAATGATCCCCATCTGCTGATATAAAGGTCAATGTCTCGTGACAAGGTCACGGTCATCTGTCAAGGTCAAATAACTCCAAAAGTTAACCAAAAAACTTAACATTGCCAATATCTTCAAGCCTATTCAAAATACAAACTCATATTTTGCATTATGATAGATCTCTTTGATCCACATCTGCTGATACCAAAGTCAAGGTCATGTGACAAGGTCAAGGTTATCTGTCAAGGTCAAATAACTAAAAAACTTAACTAAAAATCCTAACATTGCCAATATCTTCAAGCTTATTTTAAGGTACAAGGCTCTTATTTTGCATGATGATAGCTCTCAATGATCCACATCTGCTAATACCAAAATCAACATCATGTGACAAGGTCAAGGTCATCTGTTAAGGTCATAATACCTAAAAACTAAACCAAAAAAACATAACATTGCCTATTTCTTCAAGCCTATTCAAGATACAAGGCTCACATTTGGCATGATCATAGATATCAATGATCTGCATCTATTGGTTTTTAGTCAAGGAAATGTTACAAGGTCACGGTCATCTGTCTAAGTCAAACTTCTTTAAACATTACCAAAAAACTTTTATTGTTCATGATTAGTTTATTCAAGTTTATAATAGATACCCTGTCTCATAGTTGGCATGATGATAGATTTCAGTGATGCACATCTGTAGGTATCAAGGTAAAGGTCATGCTTAAAGGTCAATGTCATCTGTCAAGGTCAAAATTTTGAAAAAAATTCTGTTACGGGGGCATTTGTGTTTCACAAACATCTTGTTCTTATTAGATTTGTTGCATTATCCAGCATCTGCAACCGAACATTACACCCATTAAAGAGGCTCTTGTTTTAAGATTGGGACCTGAATTAAATTAGATCCTTAATCTTCTATCAAAAATGAAATGAGATTTTATATTGTTTCAACCCTGTTGTCTTTTCCTTTTTTATATCATTTTGAAAATATGATGGGGAGTACAGAAAGGCTTGATACATGCAAACTCACCAATCTCATTCTTACTGTAGTACACCTTTAGATCAATGTTTTATAATCAGAATCAGTTCTGTATCAACCTAATCTTTTCTTGATTAACATGCAGACCAGTTGTTCAAGGATATCTTCTCCTTTTAATGAACAATTGAAAAACTTAAGCATAACCACAATCCAAAAAAGGTTTTAATGAATAATTGATTACATTTTAAGGGTCATTTCAAAAGGTTTTATCATACAAGATTATAAAGTCACTGTCTGGCTTTGAATGAAAACCCCATCTATCATGACCTAAATTCATATAGCTCACTTATTCAAGCAGATTGTAAAGTTATAGGATATATTTTCTGAATTTCAAATGAAATAGCAGCTTTTCATTGGCGCAAGCAGTTAACCAATTCCTACATTTTGTATTTTCAGCTCACCTTAGCGATTCATGCTCAAGGTCAGCTTTTGTGATCATTGTAAGTCCGTTGTGCATCATCTGTCTTCTTTTATCCTTGGTACGGAGTCAACAATTTTAGTGTTTACACTCTAGAGGCCACAAATATAATTCAATCTTCATGAAACTTGGTCAGAATGTTGGTCAGGTCTCAAAAATAAACCCTATTGAAAATGGGAAGGGTCCATGCCATATCATGGGAAAAGGGGCCTTAATTACTATTTTTCTTTACACTCTAGAGGCCACAGATTTGACTAGATCTTCACGAAACTTGGTCAGAATAATGGCCAGGTCACAAGAATGAACCTTTTTGAAAAAGGGAAGGATCCATGTAAATAATTTTATGTTTAATTGTTACTACTATTTGTTTATTTCTTTCAATTCTACATTCTGTTTCTTTTCTTCAAAAGATAGTATTTATTTCTTAGTTATACATGATATGCATGGCTAAAAAATATTTTCCTCCATCTTTTTGTCACAAATTGGGACACTCCTACATAAGGCAGGGTGATTTGATATTGACATTCAGTCAAACTGATTGATGTGGGTCAATTTTTTCTCCCTAAATAAATAATTCTGTTGCTTTAGAAAGAAAGGGACTAAAGGGAAGTAACAAAATTATAAAGTCAAAATTCAGTTCATGCAATCAATTAGGATATTTTTCTGACCATTTTTCTCCCACCAATGGGCTGATAATCATAGACCTACGTGGGTTAGTAGCTGGAAGCTAAAAATGGACGTTTTTGTGGTACTGGTGTAAGAAATACCTGGAACCCAGTAGAGTATAAACAAGAAAATTGTCATTATGGCCCCTTTTTCTGTGATATGGCATGGATCCTTTGAATTTTCAAAAGGGTTCATCCTTATGACCTGACTAACATTCTGACCAAGCTTCATGAAGATTGGACCATATTTGTGGCATCTATAGCATGGGCGTAGTTAGCGGTACGACTGGTACGGCTTTCGTCGCACCAATAATTTCAAGTTCTGAAAATGATTGCAGCCGAAATAAATACCAGATGGAAGATAAAAAGAAAATCAAGTTTTGCCCTTCATTGAAAACTGAATTCCCATTTTAATTTAAAAAAAAGTGTTCGCTATATGAGATGAAAATCACATGCTTGTTTACTACTACCAGAATTTCAAAGTAAAGGCCAAGCTTACAATCAGTCTAAGAAGACTGAGTATAGCTGCCATAGCTTTTAATCCCATCATCAGTGTGCGGCAGAAAACCGTGTCCGTGCGATAATAGCAGGCACATCATTTCTATGTAGCGGCAAAAAACTGCCCTGTTTGAATCGCCTCACAGCTTGATAGGTGCTTAGAACCTGTGTTTAAGTTTTACAAACAGACATTGTGGAAAATGGAATCCACTGCACTACAACTGTTCAGGCGCTGAGTGCGTACCATCACCGTACGATATTTTGATTCCAAAATTTAGCCCTTTCCTGTTTTACAAATTTTGAACCTGTCCAAATTCAAAGGTTTTGCAGACAAAAATTTTAAGTGGATTTAATTTGAAAAATAACCAGTAGGGTAGAAAATAGTGTGGAAAAAGAAGAAATTGCTTATCAGAAGCAATTTCTTCTTTTTTCATAATGTTTTCTCAAACAAAAGCACAGGCACGTAAAAAGCAGGGATCAAACAGCAAAGGGTTAACGATATTATCCTTCAGTCTCCGCACTATCACTGCACAGGGACTGTGTGCACAGTCAAACGACTGTAATCGAGTAAATCTAGTATAAAAAAAATCTTACAGTCCCTGTACAAGAATCATTAAAATATCATGCAATTATCGTGTAAACGCCGCATTGTTACATCAGGGATTTGTTTGATAAGCTTTATTAAAACTGAGGGGGCACCACAGACTTTGTGTACTAAAATTTAATTTTTGACAAAACGTGGTGACAAAAATACGTAAGAGAAATAATAAATCAAGAAATCATTTCAATTCCGGTTTCGGCAAACATACAGCAGGCTTAGCACAAAAAATTGACTGAATTTCTAGTATTAAACTACCACCACAGCCGCACTATTTGAAGATCGTTGGCATCACATATACTAGATAACGGTATGGGATAGCATTATTACCAGATAATTCTAAGATGTCTTCCAGATTCATCACAAATATTTGATACTGATTTCACAAATCATGGGTACAACACAATGTTTTATCATATAACATCACAAACGTCGCAATGTAAGGTAAAATCGTTATTATCTATCAGAATTATCTTATAGAAAATCAATGGCTACAATATGAAGCTACGCAGTAAGAATTTTATTTCACCAAAAACCCTAGTTACCATAGTAATATATCCTTTAAAAAATACATAACCTTTCACATTCTTCATGCTATGATTTTAAAGGCTTAAGGGTTTAAAAAGGTATATGATTTCATCTATTAATGCTGTATAAAGCTTGTTAAAATGATACCAACGGGATGAAATTTGAGCTATGCGTAGGAACATGGTTCTTTTCTTGTATATAGAAATAGGAAGATCTGTGTGTTATGATTGAATGATCCTCTAAAAAGTTGTAAAAATAATATTCATGCGTCCCAGTTTGGTCCCTACACATCATCTAACACAAAAGAACTTAATTTTTCAAAATTTCTTGTGAAAAACCTAAGGTAAAGACGTTTGTTGCAAAATTTCTGAAGATGGTACGTCTTTGAGTCAAATTTTGGCTCTGGTATGTCACTGTTTTTTTAGAACTAGATATAAAAACAAATATTGTTCTTTTGGTCTAAATGGGGTCCAGTTAGGCTCTACGTGGTTAAAGCCAGATGTTTAAAACAGAAACCAACTCGAAAGGAAAACTTTATAAATCTAGTTGTGAAATTGTAACAATGTTACAGATTTCATAGTTTTATGACCATTCTGAGGATTCTTTAAATGGTTTTGCAACTTAATAGTTGACTAGTTACTGATTTTTTTGCCAAAGTTGCAAAAAGACTGCAATCTCACTGTAGCTTAACAATTGCAGATATTTTAAGTGTAAATAAAAAAGTTTTCCGATAAATTCCGATTTGAAACGGCTTTCTGTGATATCAATCAAACATATCATCAGCTTTCATATTTAGTTTGTAGCATAATCTAATGGACTTATATCAAGTTTGTTCATATCAAGACCCTGGGGTCACATTTTGGCTCCACCTGGTAGCATCCTGTTTTACATTGAATCAAAGAGCGAAAAGGCATATCTGTCTTGCTCTTGGCTGAAAACATTCCATGGTATTGATCTTATGTAGAAATTATCTCCTTTTTGACATCTGCGTTTTTAATTAATGTGATGTCCCAGGGGTCAAAGAAACGCAGGTGAGCGATCTACGACCATCATGGTCCTCTTGTTTGTTTTTCATACTAGGATATTGTCCAGAGGTTATCTCTAAAAGTATAAAAGCTTTGATCATGAAACTTAATTGGTACATAGATCTCATCAAGGGCAAGTGCAGTCCCAAAGATCAATAACTCTACCTAGTTTATATTTCAAGTTAATGCCCTTTGTTTTAACTACCTCTGAAAGTATAATAGCTATGGTTGTTAAACTTTGTTCTCACAAGAAAAATCACAAGATCATAACTAAACATGGTAAATTAAAGCCCTTTGTTGACCTTTAGACTTTTATTCAAATTCTGTTCCCCAGTCGATATCCAACTGTGTGACAGGCTTATCTTGTAACAATTTGGTACCTTGTTTGACTTAAATTGTTTGCATTATCCAGCACCTGAAGCAGAGGATACCCCAAAGGTGGTGCTCATTTGTTACTTAGATTTTTTTCAATATCTAGCACCTGCTCTGAGCTTTGAAAACCAGCTTAGGCAGTGGCTTTGTTTATGATTAGAAAGAACTGAAAATGTATAAAAAGATAATAAAATTTAAACCAAATCAGATCACATTTTCTTGTAGTCATGATCAGAAAGGTTGTAGTAAGGCACACAACCAAGTCCTTTTCCTGGGAATTCTGGGGCAATATACTGTGAAAGCCTTCATACCACCCAGGGATTTTATTAGAATCATTACACCACAAGGGTGGATGAAAAAATTACATGAACCTTAAATACTTTAACTTTGAAGTTTCACGATGGACATGTATAAATTTTTTACATGTCATAGCTGTCATAGATATATATCATTGCAGTATCTTACACAAGCAATACAAGGTCTTTAAAAGTTGTAAAAAGAATTTAATTTCAATGAAAACTCTGGTTTCCATGGTAGCGAAAAGGCAGAAAAATGGCCGAAAATTGCTGAAAATCTTAGAAAAATTCTTCTCCTCCTAAACCACTTGGCCAATCAAGCTGAAACTTGGCAGGGATATTCCATGGGTGAAGCTCTTCAAAAGTTGTTAAAAGAATTTAATTTCATAGAAAACTCTGGTTTCCATGGTAACCAAAAGGCTGGAATCATAGAAATATTCTTCTTTTCCTTTACTAATGGGCCAATGAAGCTGCAACTTGGCAGGGATTTTCCTGGGATAAAAAAATACTAAAGTTTTTCAGAGAATTTAATTCCATCAAAAACTCTGGTTTCCAAGGTGATTGAAATACCAAAAATTGCTGAAAATCTTAGAACAAATTCATCATCTTCTAAACCATTGGGCGAATCAATTTTAAACTTCGCAGGGATGTTCTTTAGGTGTATAGGTCTACAAAAGTTGTTAAAAGAATTCAATTCCATCAATAACTTTGCAGTAGGACGAACAAGTTTCTTTCAAAACCACCCTAAATGTACATCAAACAATCTCTGGTATTTATGACATGGTTGACAAGTAATGAGTTGTCATAACTCATGTGAGTGATATAGGACCATTATGGTCCTCTAGTTTAATTCAATGATCTATGATAAATTACTATATATTTATCATTCTGTGAAATAGAAATTGGTATATTGCCAAAAACCTTACAGGTATATAAACTATTTATGTCCATTTCTGTTGTGATAACACACCATACCTTACACAGATCTAATCATTTACAAAATTTGAATGACATAATATGTGTTTATAAAATAAGTCAAAATAGACCTGAATTGCTTGCAAAACTATGTTTTGGGCCCGAGTTTTACATCAACGGTTGTAGTAGGATCTGGGTAGAACTTTAAACTGTACTTTGTTAAAATATGAGCCAATTTTATCCAACAGTCATGCAGTTGCAGTTCTCTACAAAATGTCCCTTTTCCACAATGGTTTGGCTATACAGAGGAATCCGCTTATTAACAACTCCTTTTTGTCAGAGGAAAAGTTGCTATTAAGCGGATGTTTCTATTATCCGATATCTTGTTTAATTTAGTATTCAACTTCCAGAAATGCACGAGCACCTTGTCACCTTGAATCGGAGGGGATTCAGTCATGTGCGTATGATCAGTCCAGTTCGATTGATAGTTTTTCAATGATGAAAAAAAAGAGTTAAATTGAAAATTTGAAAATTCTTTTTAGTTTTTTCCCCCGACTCTAAAGTCGCCGATTGATACAAATTAAACGTTGGCTGCTGAGGGCCGCAAATGGGATGAGCCAAATTAAATTCAATTACCTTTTAAAGACTATCCATTAGATGGTAAATTCCTCAATTTATGTGATTTAGTTACACTGGCGAGTAAACATGAGATAAAAGTGTGTTGCTTGGAAAGCTCACACAACCTCGACCAGGCCAGGTGTTCGGCGGTCCCTTTGAAGTCAGCGTTGGCGTCGGCGTCAGCGTAATGCTTTGGTTAAGTTTTTACGTGCAAGTGTTTAAAATCTCTGCTTCTATTAAAGCAATTGCTTTGAAACTTTGCACATGCTTCTATGACCATAATATCAGCATCTAGACAAAGATTCATTACTCTGATATTGAATTTAGTGGAATTTTAACCCTTTTCGGACTTAGAAATCTTGGTTAAGTTTTTATGTGCAAATGTTGTTTATCTGAGATATTTCTGTTTCTATAAAAGCAATTGCTTTGAAACTTTGCACATGCTTCTGTGGCCATAATATCAGCATCTAGACAAAGATTCATTACTCTGATATTGGATTTAGTGGAATTTTAACCTTTTTCGGACTTAGTAATTCTTGGTTAAGTTTTTACGTGCAAATGTTGTATTTCTGTAATATCTCTATTTCTACTAAAGCTTTTGCTTTGAATCTTTGCACATGCTTATGTGACCATAATTTTAACCTCTTGACAAAGATCCATTACTCTAATATTGAATTTAGTGGAATTTTAACCCTTTTCGGACTTAGAAATCTTAAGTTTTTTTGTGCAAATGTTGTATATCAGTTATAGCTATATTTCTACCAAGGCTTTTGCTTGGAAACTCTACACAAGCTTCTGTTACAATAATATCAGCCTTTTGACAAAGATTTATTACTCTGATATTGAATTTAGTAGAATTTAATCTTTTTCAGACTCAGAAATTCTTGGTTAAGTTTTTACGTGCAAATGTTGTACGTCAGTTATATCTCTAATTCTATTAAAGCTTTTGCTTTCAAACTTTGCACATGCTTCAATGATCATATCAACAGCCTCTTGATAAAAATTCAATTCTCTGGTATAGAATTTAGTGGATTTTTAACCCTTTTTGGACTTAGAAATTCTTGGTTAAGTTTTACGTGCAAATGTTGGATTTCTGTAATATCTATATTTCTACTATAGCTGTTGCTTGGAATCTTTAGACATGCTTCTTTGACCATAATATTAGCCCAAAGAAAAAGATTCATTACTCTGATATTTAATGTAGTTGAATTTTAACCCTTTTCAGCCTTAAAAATCTTGGTTATGTTTTTATGTGCAACTGTTTTATGTTAGTTGTATCTCTGTTCCTACTAAAGCTATTGCTTTGAAACTCTGCACATGCTTCTGTGACCATAATATCAGTCTCTAGACAAAGATTCTTTTCTCTTGACTTTCATTTTATTGAATTTCCAATGTCGATATTGATTTGCTGTTACTATCCAGCACATGGAATAGTCGAGCTTCGCTGTCCTCCAACAGCTCTTGTCAAGAATCTTTACCGCTCGGCTATTTTGATTAGGATAATAAATCTTATCTGAAGTCAGTGAATTTCATTTTCAAACAATTTCGATACGTTATTTTTCCATCACGTATTTACAGAAAATTCCATTTCAATTTTAATAACGTACGCATGTTTTCTGCGAAATTGAAGCTTTTCGAAAACAATCTCATCCTTTCACAAGGATTTAAGAAAAATGGTAAAACAAATCCTGAAGCGGGCCGCATTTGAACGATCGCGAATCATTAAAAAGCCGAGCGGGATATTAAGAGAATATAAAGCAAAGCATTACTTCCAGACTCTAATTAACTCTTACACGAGCAAACAGAAATTATGAATTGGGTAAAGGTGCAATCAACAACTTGACGTGTCTATGTGTACTTTACGAATTGCGGCATCACCTGTCAAATAAAAGACAAAACTTGTGAATTTGATAATTTGTCCTGATGTATCCTCCTGATTGTTTCTTATATCCGATAAAATAGGGTCCCGGTGCAAAGAATTTGTTTCCATTATCCGTGAGTTTATATTATCAGAGTTCTGATTATCCGACGAATTTTACTTAGGCTAAAGAAGAAATTGTTTTGTGCTAGAAGAAAAGTTGCCAATATCCGAAAATCCCGATTATCATTGTTGCTAATAAAGGGATTCTACTGAACCACTATAACTTTGACAGTCTTCTGTTGCTCAACTGTTTGTGCTTATAAATAGCTTCATTTTGATATAATATACCTGGTCATACTGCTTTTTCTTGGCAAATGAAGGGCCCTTAAAATTTGGTCTCAAACACTTTACATGAGTCTGAACAAAATTTAGTCGAAAGTGCTACCAAGCTTTTACTACTACCATTGATTATAACAAAGGCCCAAAAAGTAGTAATACAGGTGATCTATTTCGACTTATTTTATAAACACATATATATGTCATTCTATTTTTAGCTCACCTGAGCACGAAGTGCTCAAGGTGAGCTATTGGGATTGTAGAATGTCCGTCGTCAGACGTGCGTCGTCCGTCGTCCACAATTTCTTTAAACATCTTCTCCTCCTAAACCAGTGGACCAATCTTGATGAAACTTGGCAGGGATGTTCCTTGAGTCAAGCTGTACCAAAGCTGTTCAAATAAATGAAATCCACACTTAACTTTACCCTTTACAAAAAGGGTGGAAATATGAAAATCTAAAAAAAATTTCTTCTCTGAAACCAGAAGGCAGACAGCTTTCATATGTGGTATTTAGCATCATCTAGTAGACCTCTACCAAGTTTGTTCATATCAAGACCCATGGGTCATATTTGGGCTTTGCCCGGGCCCAACCCTTTTTACATAGAAACAAATCGTGAAAATCTTTAAAAATCTTCTTCTATGAAACCAGATGGCAGACAGCTTTAATATTTTATGTGTAGCATCACCTAGTGGGCCTCTACCAAGTTTGTTCATATCAAGACCCTTGTGTCATATTTGGGCTTTGCAGTGGTGCATCCCTTTATCTCTTAAGAGGACGAAGGGTAAAAAAATGAAAATATTCAAAAATCTTCTTCTATGAAACCAGAAGGCAGACAGCTCTAATATTTTATGTGTAGCATCACCTAGTGGGCCTCTACTAAGTTTGTTCATATCAAGACCCTAGGATCATATTTGGGCTCCAACCGGGTGCAACCCTTTTTACATAGAATGGAAGAGCGAAAATCTTTTAAAATCTTCTTCATCATAACCAGAGGGCACACTGCTTTCATTTTTGGTATGTAGCATCATCTAGTGGGCCCATACCAAATTTGTTTATATCAAGACCCTTGGGTCATATTTGGGCTCCACCCAGGCGCATCCGTTTCAGCTCATCTGAGCATGATGGGTGAAAATAGGAAAACCTCCAAAAATCTTCTTCTCTGAAACCAGAAGGCAGACAGCTTTCATATTTAGTATGTAGCATCATCTTATGGACCTCTTCCAAGTTTGTTCATATAATTGCACATGTAAACAATAATAGTGAGCCAACATTTGAACGAAGCCAAAATATTGAAAAGTAATTTCACCAAATGACGTCACAGCTAAGCCCCGCCCTGTCAGGTCATTTATAACGTAGAATATCACAACATGAATGGACATTAATGATTTATATACCTGTAAGGTTGCTAAGCAATACATCATTTTCTATTTCACAAAATGATAAGTTTGATATATAGTAATTGAGTATTAAAGATCATTGAATTACAAAAAATTCCACTGTCATAGCGCAGTTGGTAGCGCATCAGACTGTCAATCAAGAGGTCCCGGGTTCGATCCCCCATGGCGGCACTCATTCTTTCCGACAATTTATCTGTCACCAATGGGTTGATAATCGTAACCTATGTGAGATAGCAGCTGGAGGCTAGGAAAGGATGTGATGGTTGTTCTGGTGATAGAAATACAAGGAAAGCATTGTTAGGTGCTCCAGCGACCGTGATATAACTGAAAAAATGTTGAAAGTGGCGTAAAATTCCATTCAATCAATCAATCAATGAATAAAAAAACCCTATAATTTGAAATAAATCGCATAGTGTTTCACAATGTTATGGTTTGATGTGATCTAAGGTTTTAGTAGTAGGAATATTTGTCTACATTCTGATCAAATCTTATCCAGATGTATTGAACTTGTTGGTTTTGACCAAAATTTACCTGTTCCATACTGGTTTGGCTATTCTGTTATGATATTGGGCCTCTAATGTTATGCAACTGCTTGTGCTTATCTACAGCTTCAATTTGATATATTGTTTAGCTGGGCAAACTGTCTTTATAATTAGAAGCAGCATTAAAGGGGGTGTTCCAAATGTATAGTAAAATGTGCCCACGCTTAGATTTTTATGGTATTGTGGATAATTGTAGTACTGGGTATACTGATTTAGGAAATGTCTTTTTTTCCAAAATGAGTAAAGAGGGTCGACCATAAAGTACCCGAAAGCACATCTTATCTAATGCAAAGGGGTGTCAGGAAAAAAATCACCTTGCCAGGAAATTTTTGAATCTGTAAAAAGAATTTGTTACTGATTTAAAAGACAATTGGTACCTTTATATTTTTATATAGGTTGGGATCTTATTTCTGTTTACTCCTAGAAGATAGCCCAAAAAATTCTTGAAAAGTTCATGAAAATTTCAAAAAAATGAAATTATGTTCTGAGTTAAAGGGTTAATATTTTTAAGTTGTAGCTCTAGTCCAGTTACCAAACTCTCTTGAAATTAAGATACATATGTCCTAAATGTTTACAGAAAGTTTCATTGAAATCGAAAACCGGTAAGTTAGTCAAAAATCTCCTTGTGTAGAAGATAGTGGGTGGGGTAAGATATAGTTTTCACCCATCTGAGAATATTAAGGTGTTAATAACTTTTCAACGGCTATAGACAGGATGTTCATATTTCACACATGGATCCTTTGTGAAAAAGCCTATTTACGAACATTGGTCAAAATCAACTGTCAAGGTCAAGGTTGATTATTAAGGTCATTGTTATAAAAAAAAACACTTCATTTAGCTTTGGGAGCATAATTTGCAAAAGTAATAAATGGTGATTTTAATTTTCAAATATAGTTTCTTTTAAACAAATTTATTTCAGTTGGTTCCTTACTCAAAGTCATTGTGAAGGTCAATGTCACATTTTCTTTTAAACAAACTCATTTCAGTTAGTTTCTTACTCAAGGTCATGTTTGAAGGTCAATGCCACATATGAGGATGGTGTTTAGGATTGGTACTATGTATGTTCTGTCACAATCATGTAGAAGTTACTTGTTCTATGTTTTACATGTCCGTCTTAGTAATAAGATGCCTCCCGAGAAAACGTGAGACGCTTTTAGCAATAATTCAAAATTTAATCGAATTATAAGTTATGAAATGAAAAAAATTTGGAAGGAAAACCAGTGTGAGAAAAGAAGGAATCTCTTTTTACAAGCACTTACTTCTTTTAATACAGTGTTTTCCTTTGGGTAATGAAGATGTTGAGTTTTGGGATAGGCAATTTATATATTAAAATTTGTTAGTTTACAAATGAAGATGAACAATCACTACATTCCTGGAGTACCTGCAATATTCCAGCTTTGCTGATACATGTACTAGTCCTTCCTAAAATATACTTGCCTCCGGCCCGAGGGTTAATGTCTGTGCTGACCCCTAGTCTTAATTCAAATCAGAAATACTACTAAAACGATAATACAATTTGAAAGAATCCTTTTCCTTCGTGAATAAATGATTCTCCTAGGTCTTAAGGTAAATGTTGGTGGTAAACAAGGGGGAAAGAATGAACCTAAATCACTAACCTGAGTTTTATTGGTCACTGAAGTGACATTCTGGCAAAGATTTGTTGAAATTAGCATAGTTGTTGAGATGTAATTCAATGAAAACGGTCAGCTTAGAAATTATTGAAATTGGAATATTGGTTAAAAATATAATGTTTTTTTCATCCACCAAGTCAGACAGATTTATATGCCAATTTCACGAACAATTTTTGAAATGGGTTTTCATAGGAATATTCTGGAAAAGTTGCATTGAAATTGGCTTGATGGTTCAGGAGGAAATGCTGTTCAAGGATTTTATAGTGAAAAAATGCCATGGTCATATTTATGGGCCAATCCGAATTTTGCGAACAATCTTTGAGAGGAGTCACCCAAGGAAATATCTGGCAAAGTTTCATTGAAATTGCCTCGAGGGTTAAGGAGGAGAAGAAATTTTAAGAAATTTGGAAGACGGAAGCCACATAAAGCACAACCTGCGACGGACTATGGATCCTAAAAGCTCCTGTCGGGAATGTTTTGCCCTGGTGAGCTAGAAATCTAGAAACGATACAGTTATGTTATGTTAAATTATATCTAAATATTATATTTATAATCAAACAAAAAAGTTTAAGAGATACTGTGTAGCCATTTTAGTAAAAGTAAGACTTTAACCTTTGAACTCGAGTTGCGACAAATGACATATTTTCTGTTTCTTTCTGATCTAGAATTGTGTTTATTTAATCAAATTCAATCAAATAGTCTATGGTAATTCTTTCAGACATTTGGGGTAGGATAAGGACATTGACCTAAAAGAAACAAAAGATGTTTAAAAAAAACATTTATGCCCCCATAAGAGCAGGCAAATGACCTATTCTTTGTCAATTTACAAAGGGCAATAACTCAAAAAATATGATGAGTAGAGGTATGGTTCTTGTGAATTGTACCTCTCCCCAATGGATGAACAGACTGACAGAGAGTGGTGCAAAACAACAGCAAAATCTCAAATATGTCTCCTAGAGGATATTACCGGCCCCTTTTCCCTTGCCATTCAAATAAAAAAAAACATAATTTATTGTTGTAATAATTTGTTTATATTCTTTATTTCATAACAGGCCAGGATACTTATACTTGGCCAAGTCGATGATATCATGTTCTAAGGTTCTGCATTAACATATTGTTGAAATCTCTCATAATTTCTGATAGGAATATTGTATCTTAAAAAAAAACACACAAAAAAAACAACACATAAAATAAACAAAAATGATAGTTTTGTGTTTTATTTTTTTGAGACTTTGTTTGGTGACAATGACCTTACACATGTAAGATAATCATCAAGTTTCTGTTTGTTCTAACCTAAGAGATCATATATCAAACCAAAAATGAACATTGTATATCTTGAATGGGCTTGCATTTTTGTCTAATTTTGTTAAGTTTAACATTTTAGGTGAAATTGGAACTAGAACTTGAATGTGTATACATAGATTAAAGCAATTTTTATTTTTGAGTGTGTAAAAATTGTCAAGCAAAGTAGAACTTTTCATTTTATATATTTATTATCTTAAAAACTTTTATAGGCATTACAGTACATGAAAGCTATGCCTTAATTGTATAAAGAAAACACAGCATATCAAACTACCCCATCCACTTACCTGAACATGGATTAAGGCAAGGGGGTTTAATTAAACCCCTTTATGAGATATTGGCAAATGACAGAATACCTTGATCTTGAAGTTTAAAGATGTTTACTGACAAGATCTATAATCATGCCAAATAAGAGCAATGTATCTTGAAAGGACTTGCTGTAATCATAAAAAGTTTAGATCTTTATTAAATTTTGCAAAGTGTGGCCTTGATGAATGACCTTGATCTTGGCAGATGACCTTGACCTCAGAGATTACAGATCTCAAGTGATTTGATTCATTATGATGTCACATATGAGTAGTGTATCTAGAAAAGGATTGAAGTAATTGGCAAATATTACTTTTTTATGATGTGCAGATATCTAAGAGACAGACAGACAGACAGATAGATAGCCAGTCACTAGCACACAATATTTTTCCTATTTTTTTCAACTCAGGCAAATAAGAAATAGAATCTGTAAAACTTACTGTAAGATACTATTGAAATTTTGCAAGGATTAAAGAAAATCAAGTAAATTATATATTTTTCATCTTACCCCACCCACTTTTTCAAAATTGGGGTAAAGCAAGGGCTGTAATTTGACCCAGTTTAGTGATACAAAAAATATCTTATGCAGTATATGCATTGACTAGTTGTTATTTGAAAATTTGTAAAAATATCAATGCATTGACACTTAAATAATGTCTATTTCAGGACATAATACAAGATTTTGTATGAATTTTGAAACTAAAGATATGTATTTATAAGCTTGAAAAATAATGTTACCGGTTTTCAATCTTCTTCAAATTTTTACACAAGGAAGAAGGATAGTAGCGCTTATTTTCTGAAGAGTAACTAAACTGGACTAGCATCAGAAGGTACTTATCTATGCGTTCAAAATTTATATTCGCCTCAATTTCTTTTAAAAAAATAAGCAATTTTTATATTCAAGAGTATAAAAATTTGTCAAACAACGTAAAACTTGTCATTTATATATACATTATCTTAATAATTACTATAGACTTTACAGTACATTAAAAACTATTCAGAAAATGATAAGTATAAAAAAATTATAGCATATTAAATTACCCCACCCACCTACCTCAATATGGAATAAGACAAGGGGCTGTAACTTGACCCCTATTTGAGATATTGACAAATGAAAGTTGTTCTGTGGTATATTTAATGTGTAGTATGTATTTGCAAAGTTTCGTGAAAATCCATGGGTGGGCACTTTTGGAACACCTCCTTTGGTCCAAAATTCTTTACATGAACCTTAAATCCACAGAAACTTAAATTTGGCCTGAAAATTGTAGTTGAATCCTGAAAAAAGATTCACTAGTAGATTATTACTGGTAATTTATTCAGGAATCGATTTCTCAGTGTAAATGGCTGAAACTGCCTATTAAAATAAAGGCATTTACAACTGTTTTGCACTGAGCCTTTAGTAGACATTAAGGTAGTGGACCTGTAATAGTTCTGCAACATTTAGGAAGTTATGAACTTAAATTTTAGCATGATTTCATTAGGCTATCTTGATTAACGTTAAGAAAGATCAGGAGTTTTTCGAATTTTACAGAACTATAACGGGTCATATACATTAATTTAACTCTTGTCATTCTGAATTAAAACCTTTACAAATTCATGTTAGAATCAAAGCGCTGAGAATACTTTATGCAAAAATAGTGAGACAATATTAATTTTGAAAATACATTCTACTTTATAACGGAAAATCAGAGGGTAAAGACTGAGATCAGACTGCACATGTTTGCAGGCTGATCTTTGTCTATGCCTCCTGCCAAAGCGGGAATATTCCGAAATTAAAATGAAAATGGTTAATCTTGTTTTTCCAGGGCTGTGATATAAGTTGCAGTAGCAGTTCCAGCACTTCAAAGACTGGTAAGTAAGAAAATATTTTACAAAGTTTATTAAACCCCCGCAGAACAAATGTTTTCGGGGGTATACTGGAATCAACCTGTCTGTCTGTTTGTCCGTCTGTCCGTCAGTCTGTGGACATAAAACTACCAATTTTGTGTCGCAAACTTCTCCTACAGTTTTCATTCAATAGTTATGTAATAGTTATAGTTCATTTCTGACAATTTACGCGATATAACCTAAGCGGAGCGTTAGCGGAGCGCAAGGTTATACGCGTAAATTGTCAGAATATGAACTATAACTGTTTTACCGATCGACTTATTTTTTCATCAAATGACGCTTGGTCAAATGAGCTGCGCGTCAATCAATGATGTCAGTCATTTTGTTGCGTCATACATTCTTCAATCAAATCGAGGTAAACAAAACAAAAAGTGGGAGGAGCCAGTTTAATTTCCATGGGGTTTATGTAATTATTTTGTCATTTGGTGAGACACAATCAGTTGAGAACGTTCGGGAAACAGAACCTCATGGGTGCTGCTAGTGGGTTTTGTATTCTTTTTAGTTAATTTTTCCGTGGACATTGCGTCTCCATTTTGGGATTTTATATCGCATATTCAGCCACGCAGAGGTAGCGAGTCGGACTATCATTCAAAAGGTCCCGGGTAACATCCCCCACGGCGGCACACATCCTTTCCGACTATTTGTCTCCCACCAATGGATCGATAATCGTAGATCTATGTGGGAAAGCAGCTGGGGGCTAGGAAATGAATGGTAGTACTGGTTTGGGAAATACCAGGAATTCATTGTTAGTTGCTCTAGCCTCAGAGATACAACTGATTGATTGTTGAAATCGGTGTTACACCCCATACAAAAATAAACAAACAAAAAGCAAACAACAAACCACGGCATATTCACTATCAATAATATAAAGTTTTCAACGTAACTAGAAAACATTCATAGTGTATTGAAAAGCTGTAATTACCAAGTTTTGGTTCCCCACCGATACGTCACGGTTAAACGGGTCACGTTGGCTTTCGATATTGGTCAGCTATGATAGGCCTAACATGCTTCGAATCACTCTTTCGACAAATATTCGTATCCCTAGAATCCTTGAAGTAGATCTAGGCATTTTATATTTTTTCTACAATTTTCGTGCATACATGTACCTCTCATAGGAACATTTGATTTCATTTTGTTAAGATTGGGACCTTGAGAACTACTAAATTAAAATGTCGTTCAAAAGTTCTAGAGTATTCATTTTAAAAAAGGAAGTGAGATTTTATATCGTTTCAACCCTGTTGTCTTTTCTTTCTATGTCAATGTGAAAAATAGAGCACGGAAAGGCTTGGGTTCGAGCAAACTCGTCGATCTCATTCTTACTGCTGTATACCGTGTAGATTAATATCTATTATTAGAATCATTGATTTATCTGCTAAATTTTCTTTTGATTAACATACAGAAAAAATATTCATGAGAATTTTCTCCTTTTTTAGTGAGTAATTAATTGTGTATAAGCATAATTAAAAAGAAAATTCATAAAACTTTTTTTAAATTTATATACCATGACAAGTTAAGTGTCTTTCGGGACATTTTACAAATACAAATACAAATACAAATACAAATATTTTATTGGTCTAAAATCCAATGATAGGACTGTCACCACAAATACAAAACAGATCATACAAGAAATACAGATTAGCAAATGACAAGAATTAAATGTAGTAGAGAGTCGCTGTTAAAACAAAAGGAACATCAAGGTCCAATCGGCATTTTCATAAAAACATATTGGTGAGAAAGTAGCATTAAATTCATAAATGTAGCGAATAGCATGGCTTAAATAGTCATAAAGAAACACCTTATACAGCTTAAAAAAAGCACTTATTACTAGACAGCATATTGATTTAGCCACGGATCCTAAATGTACATATACATACATAGAGTCCCTGATTCATTTTATCAAACAAGATTATGACGTCACTAGCTAGTTTTGAATGTAGTCCCCGCCCTTTATGAACTAAAGTCACGTAGCTCACTTATTCGAGCAGATCGCCAGGTTATGGGATATATTTTTTCGAATTTCAAACGAAATAGCGGCCTTTCATTGGAGGAAAAAATAGGACGATCGGTAAGAAACATTATACAAACATTCATCACATATTGAAGTTTTGCAAGACGCAAATTTAAACTATCAATTCCCCCTGGTTCATGAATTATCTCCCCTTGAACTAAGACAAATTTTCCTATTTGTTAAAATGTACTTATAATTTTGTGTCGGGAATTCCTCCTTCAATTTTCATTCAATTATAATGAAACATTATGCAAATATTGATCAGAAGTTGAAGTTTTGCAAGATGCAAATTTCAAGTGTCAACTCCACCAGGTTCATGAATTATTTCCCCTTGAATTTAAGACATTTTTTCCTATTTGTTACAATGTATAGTGCGAAATAATTGACATGACTTGACCTTTATGCAATGAATAAATTAACCAATGAATACATTTACCATCGAGGGTAGCCGCAAGCTTTCGAAAAACATTGTAAATCCGTGTAGTGTATGGGTTTTAAAACGTTTATATAATGTAATAGTACCCAAACACACTGTTTAGATGTGTGGTCGAGAGGTCTAGTATGATGACTGCAGTTGCAGGGATCATGAGTTCGAATCTGCTTTTATCCCTGGGTTTCATTTTATTTTCTTTTTTTTTTCTTTTTTCCGTTAGCCCCATTTGACTGGTTATTTTGTGTTTGAATGATAACAATTGTTTTTCACAGCGCGTTTCATTTATCACACTCTATCTCCTAAACTCAAATATGGAAAACACAAGTCGCTGTCAAATAGTCTAAAGAGCAAATTGGTAGATAATCGAAGACCGATGTGGGTTTAGCAATTGGAGTCTCGGAAGAGTTGTCGTGGTAGTATTTGTAAGAGAAATACCATATAGCGTGAAAGAGGCGTTAAACCCCATTCAAACAAAAAAGAAAATAACGGGCAAAACAAATAGTTTATAACTCACCGTAAATCTCTTTGAGAATCAAGTGATCTTCAACATTATTCAAAAAAAAAATCTATAAAATGAATTTAAGACTAGAAGAAAAATAAATATGCTGTTATTGTGACTCGAACCACTGTCTTTCGTCTTCTGACGCTTTACTCTTTCCACGTGCAATGACAAGAGTCTACTCATCACAGTGTCATTTAATATATTATGAAACTTGGTTCACAAAGTTAAACGAGACCTAACGGAAATACCATGTGACAATCAGTCAAGCATGAAATGTATGCTAATAGAGGTTACGGTCAGTCATGTCAATTTTCTCACACTATACTTATAATTTTGTGTCTCAAACTGCTCCTGCAATTTTCATCCAATAGTAATGAAACAGTAAACAAACATTTATCAAGTGTTGAAGTTTTGCAAGACATAAATTTCAAGTGTCAACTCCCACAGGTTTATGAATTATCTCCCCTTGAACTCAAGACAATTTTTCTTTTTGAACACAAATACTTGTAATTTTGTTTCCCAAATTCCTCCTTCATTTTTCTTTTAATCAGTTTTCATGTAATACCTTTGAAATTTTATACAAACATTTACCATATATGAAGTTTTGCAAGACACAATTTTGAGGTCCAAACTCCTGGTTTAAGAATTATCTGCCCTTACACTTACTACTTTTTAGCTCACCCGAGCACGAAGTTCATTGTTTTTTACCTGAGTTATGCCCCTTGATAACTTAGTCTCTGGGTCCACTTTTCTTGTCAAAGCAACTCCTCCTAAGTTTTTGGCTGGATCTTCTTGAAACTTGGTCAATGTAATCACCTCAATTGGTAGATGTGCATGAAGGAAGGATTTTATGGTTCGATGATTTTTGCCTGAGTTATGCCCCTTAAAAAAGTAGTCTATTGGTCCACTTTTCTTGTCAACGCAACTCCTCCTTAGTTTCTGGCTGGATCTTCTTGAAACTTGGTCAATGTTATCACCTCAATTGGTATATGTGCGTGAAGTAAGGATTTTATGGTTCGTTGATTTTTGCCTGAGTTATGCCCCTTGATAACTTAGTCTCTGGGTCCACTTTTCTTGTCAACGCAACTCCTCCTAAGTTTCTGGCTGGATCTTTTTGAAACTTGGTCAATGTAATCACCTCAATTGGTAGATGTGCATGAAGGAAGGATTTTATGGTTCGTTGTTTTTTACTTGAGTTATGCCCCTTGATAACTTAGTCTCTGGGTCCACTTTTCTTGTCAAAGCAACTCCTCCTAAGTTTTTGGCTGGATCTTCTTGAAACTTGGTCAATGTAATCACCTCAATTGGTAGATGTGCATGAAGGAAGGATTTTATGGTTCGTTGATTTTTGCCTGAGTTATGCCCCTTTAAAACTTAGTCTCTGGGGCTTATTGCCTCAGTTATGCCCCCTTAAAATTTAGTCTCTGGGGCTTATTTCAATTGCAACCTTGTGAATGCAACTCTTCCTAAGTTTCTGGCTTGATCTAAATGAAACTTGGTGGATGTTATAACTGGAATTGGTAGATGAGCATGAAGTAAGGATTTTATGGTTCATTAATTTTACCCTAGATTATGCCCCCTTAGAACTTAGTATCTAGGGCTTATTGAAATTGCAGCCTTTTGAACACAACTCCTCCTTACTTTTTGTCTTTATTTAAATGAAACTTGGTCAATGTCATCACCATAATTTGTAGATGTACATGGATCAAGGATTTTATGGCTCATTTATTTCCCTGAATTATGTCCCCTTAAAACTTAGTGCCTGGGGCTTATTGAAATTGCAGCCTTGTGAAGGCAACTCCTCCTAACTTTTTGTCTTGATTTAAATGAAACTTGGTCATTTTCAATTTGGTTCTGTCAAAATAAGTAGTGTCTACAATTATTTTTGTGAAACAGCAGCAAAGTTGCGGCGTATTTTGTGACGATGGCACTCTTGTTGGTATGTAGCATCATCTAGTGGGCCCCTACCAAGTTTGTTCATATCAAGATCCTTGGGTCATATTTGGGCTCCAACCGGGCGTATCCCTTTCATCTCATCTGAGCATGATGGGTGAAAATAGGAAAACCTCCAAAAATCTTCTTCTATGAAACCAGAAGGCAGACAGCTTTCATATTTAGTTTGTAGCATCATCTTATGGACCTCTTTCAAGTTTGTTCATATCAAAACCCTGGGGTCACATTTGGGGTCCACCCGGGTGCATCCCTTTTTACATAGAATCAAAGAGCAAAAAGGCATATCTGTCTTGCTCTTCGCTGAACACGATCCATGGTATTGATCTAAGGCAATTATCTTCTTTTTGACATCTGCCTATCTAATTAATGTGATGTCCCAGGGGTCAAAGAGACTCAAGTGAGCGATCTAGGACCATCTTGGTCCTCTTGTTTATTGAAGACAGGCTTGCCTGTCTTTCAATATAGGGATCATCGCCATCGGATTTTGATAACAAGCCTTCATGTGTCATTAGGCTCAAAAAAGTAGACCCATTCATAAAAATAAGCGTAGCAAAAATAATTAATGGTGTAGTGATATTTTGGTGCTGACCTAAATTATGGCAGGGACCTCAGGGGAGTGAACATGTGATCTATGCATAAATTGACTGCAGAAACGTGTTTTACATTCGTAAGTGGTGCTGTTTTAGGGCGTTTTAGGCTGCAATCTTCTGCATTTGCTCCAAATATTCAATTGCATCCTACAACTGTTTTTAGCTCCACTGGCTGAAAGCCACTGGGGCTATTGTCATGGCGTTGTGTCCGTCGTGCGTGCGTCCGTCCGTCTGTCCGTCCGTGCGTGCGTCCGGTCGTAAACTTTTCTTTAAAAATATTCTCCTCAGAAACTACTGGATGGATTTCAACCAAACTTCACAGGAATGATCCTTGGGTGACCCTCTTTCAAAGTTGTTCAAGAAATTTTGATCCAATGAAAAACATGGATTTAATGGGCGTGGCTTATTTCCAAATATGGTAAAAAGTGAGTTTTCTCAGATTCTAATCAATGGATACCAATTAAATTTTACATGAATAATCCTTGGGTGACCCTTTATCAGTCTACAAAAAATCATTGTGATCGGATGGAAAATATGCATTTCATGGGCAGAGGTCATTTCTCTATATGTTATATTGTGGAAACTTTGAAAATCATTTTCTCAGAACCTAATTTATAGATATCAACCAAATTTTACATGAATGATCCTTTGGTAACCCTTAATCAGTCTACAAAAAATCATTGTGATTGGATGAAAAATATGTATTTTATGGGCGGAGGTCATTTCTCTATATGTTATATAGTGGAAACTTTGAAAATCATTTTCTCAGGATGTAACTGATGGATATCAACCAAATTTCACTTGAATGATCCTTGAGTGACCCTCTATCAGCTTACAAAAAATCATTGTGATTGGATGAAAAATATGTATTTTATGGGCGGAGGTCATTTCTCTATAAGTTATATAGTGGAAACTTTGAAAATCATTTTCTCAGAATGTAACTGATGGATATCAACCAAATTTCACTGGAATGATCCTTGAGTAACACTTTATCAATTTACCAAAAATTATTTTGATTGGATGAAAAATATGCATTTTAAGGGCAGAGGTCATTTCTCTATATGTTATTTAGTTGAAACTTTGAAAATCATTTTCTCAGAATTTGTTTTTAGGATATCAATTAAATTTCACTGGAATGATACTTGAGTGACCCTTTATCAGTGTACCAAAAATTATTTTGATTGGATGAAAAATATACATTTAATGGGTGGAGGTCAATTCTCAATATGTTAAATAGTGGAAACTATGAAAAACATTTTCTCAGAATGTAAATGATGGATATCAATCAAACATTTTTGGTATGATCTTTGGGTGACCCATTATCATGCAGTCAAAAATTATTTTGATTTGATGAAAAATATGTCTTTTAATAGCAGAGGTCATTTCTCTATCTGTTATATAGTTGAAACTTTGAAAATCATTTTCAACATCAGTAGAACCCAAAATATCTAAAAATCTAGTCAAAACATTTATTTGCTTTTACAAGAATTTCAAGCCTGTGGAGCGACTCAAGCCATTCATGGCTTTCTAGTTTATGCATTGGCAAGCTATTTTCAGTATCCCCATTTTAGACTTGCTATTACTTGTTAAAAAGTGCCTTTGTGTGTCCTGAAGGTTGCTTTATTTATCCCTCTCCTGGGCCTGTCGTAGTGTAAATGGATAAATACTAAAAAAGCACAAGGCTATTTGAAAAAACCATCGGAATTTCCTCGGTTTGAATTTTTACTTGGATTTACGGAGAAATCATTACGATAGCTTTTCAAATTACTTCATTATTAGGCTTATTTTGTCTATCCATATTGTACAGCATTCTGAACATCACTGGGCCATTTCCGTAAACTACAACAGATCATAACCCTGATTTCACTCGGCAATCTTCTGGCGATCTCCAAAGTCTCCGATCTATCTAAATGTAGGCTACGGAATCGGGCGAGTTGAGACGAATGCTTGAGATTGGCCGAGTGGTGTTCCGAATGGCCTGTACAGTTGTATCACGCATGCGCGACCCCGGTTTTGAGTTTCTTCTTTTGTTTTCGACAATTTTCTGACAATAACAAAAAAGAATATTGGTATTACTTTCATTGTTTCTTTTATGTGGAGATATTTAGTCAAATCCGGGACCAGATAATAAAGGTAAAAGAAATTTGAACAAATTTCCAATTCAAGGCAATATTTACCATGGCAATGAAATTTTCAGCTCTTCATCAAAGGGTAAGCAATGTTTGTCATGTGGATTAACATTTTAATTTTAGATTTTTAGCTCAGCTGTTTTCGGAGAAAACCCGAGATATTGCTATAGCCCCCGTGTCGTCGTCGTTGTTGTCGTCATCGTGCTAAAACTTAGACATTTTGTTATATCTCTGGTTCTACTGAAGGCATTCACTTGAAACTTGGCACAAATGTTCACCATCAAAAGAGCAACCTATAATATCAAGGGGGATAACTCTAGATGCATTTTGTGCAAATTATGCCCCTTTTTCGACTTAGATTTTTTCCCACAATCCAGCACTCGACAGCCGAGCCTAGGCACCCGCGGTGCTCTTGTTACACATCCTCTTAATGAGTTTGCCTGGAAAAAATCGGATTTGGATCATATTTTGTTTGCTTGGGATAACTATCTTTACAAATTTATAAAACAGAGTTGCAATAATTCATATGAGTTTTTAGAATTCAGGAATTGCCACCATATATCTGTTGGTTAAATGAATGTTTTTCATTTAGGATATTGAAAACTTACAGTGGGGGATGAATAGCGCTTATGAAGGCAGTTACCCTCTTGTTAAGCTTGAATTGGCTAGAGGGATAGGTTTATCTGGAAGTAATGAGTCTTCAATGTATAGCATATTCATTTGTAATGGAAGTGCATTTTGCATATGAAACCATCAATGATTGTTTTAAATATTTGATTCCCACTCAAGAGATCTTTTCAAAACGCCACAATTTTCATTCCAATTGTTTATATTCAGTCCTGTCTTCAATTCGGGCCTTTCAGGCCTTTGATTTTCTTTTTCGTTCACATATACTAGTAATTTTGTGTTACAAACTCCTCTTTCAGTTTTTCTTCAATAGCTTGAAAACATTTATCACATGTTTAAGTTTTGCAAGACACAATTTAGAGGTCTCAAATCCAATAGTTATCTTTATATTTGAAGCATTTTTTGCCTCTTCTGTCAAAGTATCTCATTCTCAGAAAGCACTTGCGGGGGTATTAAGTCACATTCAGTGACAAGCTCTAGTTTAATTGAGCCTTCTTATAAGATATATACTGTAAAGCACTTTATTACTTTATTCAGGGTCTAAATTCTTCCAAATACAGAACATACCTGTGAAATTACCTGTACATGTAATTGCACATACAGATAGTTACATCGTGAAATTGACATTTATCACAATCAAAATCATTCTAAATCGCTCATTCGACGCTCCATTCATTTATTTCAAACACTCACTCAAACCATTCAAAGAGGCTCCAAACATAATGAAATACATATAACAAAAACTTCGTTCAAACTAAAAAAATACTTGGGAAAAAATCTTGATTTCACTGAATTAATTGAAATTGAAAGCGTCTGATTAGATCTTGAAGAAATAGGAAGCTATTTGTAGAATTTTTATGCATTTTTTACTAAAGGGAGGTAATCAATATTGCAAATTTTGTTCATCCTGAACAAAATTTACGATATAGGATTACCTCCCAATAAATTCACTCAAAACTCGCTCGATACACTCATTAAATTTCATTCCTTAACCATTCCCAAATCATTCATCTTGTCAATTTTACGATGTTTGTAACTGTACACCCATATTCATGTTATACATGAATAATGTCTCTTGATTTTTAGCTTACCTGAGCACAACATGCTCAAGGGGAGCTTTAAAGATCACCCTGAGTCTGTCTTGCGTCGTCCGTTGTCCGTCGTCAACAATTTAGAAAAATTTCTTCTTCTTCTGAACCTTTAGGCTGATTTCAATGAAACTTTACTAGAATGTTCCTTGGGTGCCCTTTTCAAAAATCTCATGAAATTTTGATTGGCCCATTTTTTCACTATGATATCTTTGAACGATATCTCTTCCTGAACAACTGGGCAGATTTCAATGAACCTTTACTAGAATGTTCCTTGGGTGACCCTTTTCAAAAATTGTTTGCAAAATTTGATTGGCCCATAAATGTGGATGTGGAAGGGCATGGCATTTTTTCACTTTGAAAGCTTTTAATAACATCTCCAGAACAACTCGGCCGATTTCAATGAAAATTTACCAGAATGTTCCTTGGTTGACCCTTTTTAAAATTTGTTCACAAAATTTTGATTGGCCCATAATGTGGGCATGGCAGGGCTGTTTTTTTCAAGCCCCAGGGCTTTGGTCGACATCTCCTCCTGAACCACTGGGCCGATTTCAATGAAACTTTTCCTGAATATTTCCTGGATGACCCTTTTCCAAAATTGTTCAGGAAATTTTGATTGGCCCATCAATACAGGCGTGACATTTTTAGCTCACCTGAGCACGAAGAAAGCTATTGTGATCTATCAATGTCTGGCGATCTTCTGTCAATCTGGCTGTCTTTCCGTCTGTCCGTCACGGCGTCAACAATTTCTTTAAACTACATCTCCTCCTAAACTTCTGAGTCAAAATCAACCAAACTTGGCAGAAATATTCCTTGGATGGTCTCTTTTTAAAATTGCTAAAATGGAAAGGATCCGTGCTATATCGCGTGAAAAGGGGCCTTAATGACAAATTTGTTGTTTACACTCTAGAAGTCACAAATATGGTCCAATCATCATGAAACTTTGTCAGAATGTTTGTTATGTCATGAGGATGGATTGGAAATGGGAATGATTGTTGCCAAATCATGGGAAAAGGGGCCTTAATGACAATTTTCTTGTAAGAGCTCCAGGTGTCACAAATATGGTCCAATCTTCATGAAACTTGGTCAAAATGTTTGCCAGGTCACAAGAATGAACTCTTTTGAAAATGTGAAGGATTCATGCCTTCTCACAGAAAAAAAAGTCTGAATGATAATATACTTGTAATAACTGTAATGGACACAAATATGGCCCAAACTTTGTGAAACTTGGTTTTGTGTAGAAATTATCTTCTTTTTGACATCTGCCTTAATTGATGTGATGTCCCAGTGGGTGAGCAATCTAGGACCATCATGGTCCTCTTGTTTCACTTTGAAATCTAAAACGATGTCTCCTTTTGAACCACTGGGCTGATTTCAATATAACTTTACCTGAATATTCCTTGGGTGACCCTTTTCAAAAATTGTTTTTCCCAAAATTTTCATTGGCCCAAAAATATTGGTGTGGTAATGTGGGGCTTATTTGGAGCCCAAAATCTTTGAACGATAACTTCTGATCCACTAAGCCGATTTCAATGTCACTTTACCAGAATGTTCTTTGGGTTACCCTTTTTCAAAAATTGTTACAAAATTTTGATTGGCCAATAAATACGGGCCTGGCAGGTTGGGGCTTTTTTTAATCCAGATGTTTTTTTAACGACATCTCCTCCTGAACCACTGGGACGATTTCAATTAAACTTTACCTGAATGTTCCTTGGGTAGCCCTTTTCAAAAATTGTTCACAAAATTTTGATCAGCCCATAAATATGGGCGTGGCAGTGTTGGGCTTATTTTGAGTCTCCTCAGTAATGAATGGGTTGACAGGGTTTATTTCACTTTATTTTCTTGTAATGACATCTCTTCTACAATTAGGCAAATGTTAATAAATATTTGCCAGACAGTAACTTAAATGAGATTCACTTGGACCATTCAGATTCAGGTGAGAGGTTTAGCGCCATTCTGGCCCTCTTGTTTTAGAAATCAGTTGATAAATGGGGCTTTTCTGGGGTGTCCTTGACTCCAAATATAGCAGAAATAAAGTACTCTGAGAAAATACTTGCTATACTGTAGGATTTGTCTCAGGATTTTCTTTGAGACAAGCTGATCTTAACATTAGGTCTTGAATAGAAATGAGATTTCCCTTAATAACTTTACTTTTCTAGGCAAGGTTAAGATCAGCTTGTTTGAAACAAAATTAAGTAACAAATTACTTTTTCTAACATAACATACAATGCATTTTTCTACCTTGAAACTAAATTTAGCCACTGTCATAGCGCAGTTGATAGGGCGTCAGACTGTCAATCTGGAGGTCTCAGGTTGAGTCTCCCATTGCCAAACTCATTCTTTCTGATTATTTGTCTCTCACCAATGGGCTGATAGTTGTAGATCTATGTGAGATAGTAGATGGAGGCTAGGAAAGAATTTAATGGTACTAATGGTGAGAAAAAAAACAGGTATCCATTGTAAGGTGCTCCAGGTGCCACAATATAACTGTAAAATTGTTGAAAGCTGTGTAAAACCCCATTCAAACAAACAAACTAAAATTTAAATAAATTCAAAAAACACCTAGATGACAGAATTATTGCAAGATGATGTTTGAAGATTGTTAGAATATGATCCTACACAATGATGTGCAAGATATCGAGGATAATTGTTTGTTTCAGTGTAAGATCGATTTATATTTCATTGAGTGAACAACATAAGCTATATTTTCATGAGAAAATATTGCTTTTGTTGTTCGTGAAATGAAAAATTAATCAATCTTACACGAAAACAAACCATTATTCTATTTCTTTAATGCAAAAATGAGACAAAATGTGAAATTTCTAGGAAATATTTTCGTAAAGTGCATCATTTTGCAAGTGAATGCATTGTGACGTCACTTATTTTGCCCCGCATAGTTGATGTCAGATAGGATGAAATGCACAAAAGCAGGGTATAAGTTTTTGATAATTTCACTGCTTTTGCGGCGAGATTATCAAGTGATAATCTACCGTTATTGCTCGATAAACCACCAAAAAGCATTAAAGAAAAGAACATCTCTGATGGAAGTTCTTTTTAGGAGACCGTTTATTTTGTCTAGAGGAGTTTTAAGTCAGTAGAGGAGTATAAAATGCTAATAATGTGAGCTAAAGAAAATCCATATCACAATGATTTAATCAACAAAAAGATGCATATACAGGCATCTTAGTTTGATCATCTTGTGGCAAATATATGTCACCATACCTTTGAAAATTTTAACAACACGCTGGCATATTCATATGTCATGTGGCTCCACTAATTTATCAAACTTAACATAATTGGAAAGTTGATGCTTTTGATGTTATATAACTAATGTGCTAAATGGCAGACTTTGCTTAAAGTGAAATTTCCCATACATCAATATCATGTATACTTG
Source organism: Fragum whitleyi (assembly GCA_948146395.1). Classification (NCBI taxonomy): domain Eukaryota; kingdom Metazoa; phylum Mollusca; class Bivalvia; order Cardiida; family Cardiidae; genus Fragum; species Fragum whitleyi. The sequence goes on from OX411557.1 coordinate 4,713,970, forward strand.
TTCATGAACTTAAATGCCAGCAAAAATTTATTGAAACTATTTTAAACCCAGAAAAAAATTTGTTTGAATGGGGTTTAACGCTGATCTTCCACATAGGTTGACGATTATCAACCCATTAGTGGTAGACAAATAGTTGTAAATTTTAAGAATGAGTGCCGCTGTCAGAGATCGATTTTGGGACCTCTAAATTGACAGTCTGACGCATTATGAACTGTGCTATGATGGCAGTACCTGAAAAAAGTAGTTAAACTAATTTCAGAATTGTGATCCTTATATAATTGATATAATATCATTTTGGCTTTGATTTGTCAATGAATAGAGTCTAATGGAGGGAGGAGTTATAATGCAAAGCATATCACTATAATTTAACTTTTTGCGAATAACTCCTCTTCTATTAGACTTTATTCATAGACACATCAACACTAAAATAAAATTATTTCATAAATACAGTTAATAACATCGTGAAATTGACATTCACCTCAATCTAAACCATTCTAAATCGATCACTCAGCGCTCCAATCATTCATTTTCAAACACTCACTCAAACCATTTAAAAAACGATCAAACCCATTGAAAAATATAGAATCAACAACATCATTCAAAATAAATTTTGACAGAAAATTGCGATTTCACTGACATAATTCAAAAAGTTAGCGCCTCATAGGTTCTTGAAGAAATTTGAAGCTGTGCACAGAACTTGTATGCACTTTTTTATTAAAGGGAGGTAATCAATATTGCAAATTTTGTTCATCCCGAACAAAATTTGCAATATAGGATTACCTCCCATTAAATTCACTCGAAACTCGCTCCTCACACTCATTCAATTTCATTCCTAAATCATTCCAAAATCATTCACCTTGTCAATTTCATGATGTTATTAACTGTACAAAAAGGCTTTCTTTTTTTACAGAAGAAGAAGAGATGGATACTGAAGGTACATTAAGCTAAACAATCTTTTACCATTACTACATTTGACAAGAAGGGAACCCTTAGTCTGCTGAATATTGAAATTCTGTTTTTAAAAGATTGTGTTAGCTTTTGTGATTTATCTTATAACTATACAAATATCCCTGTGAGAACATCCCATATCATATTTTTATGCCCCTTATCGAAAGATCGTGGGCATATTGTTTTACCGTTGTCCGTCTGTCCTTCTGTCTGTCCATCTGTCTGTCTGTCTGCAAAAGTTAACCAAAAAATTTAGCATTGCCAATATTTTCAAGCCTATTCAAGATACAAGGCTCATATTTGGCATGGTGATAGATCTCAATGATCCGCATCTGCTGCTCCCAAAGTAAAGGTCATGTGACAAGGTCAAGGTCACATGTCAAGGTCAAATAATTAAAAAAGTTAATAAAAAAACTTAACATTGCCGATATCTTCAAGCCTTTTCAAGATACAAGGCTGATATTATGCATTTTGATAGATCTCAATGATACGCATCTGCTGATACCAAAGTCAATGTCATCTGTCAAGGTCAAATAACTCAAAACATTAACCAAAAAACTTAAACCTTGTCATGCTGACAAGGTCAATGTCATCTGTCAAGGTCAAATAACTCAAAATGTTAACCAAAAAACTTAAACCTTGTCATGCTGAATAAATTTGGCTACAAATTTCATCAAAATCAAAGGGCAAAAAGCACTGAAAGTACCAACCGGAGGTCAATTTTTATTGAAAAACTAAATCTATTGATTCATCTGGTTTGAAAGTGAGGAACAGCTGGTGTAGACTAACATCAGGCTGCACATATGTGTAGACTGATGTTTGTCTATAGCTCCTGCTAAAGCAGGAATATTCCGGGTTCAGCATGACAAGGGTTAACATTGCCAATATTTTTTAGGCCTATTCAAGTTACAAGGCTAATATTTTGCATGATGATAGATCTTAATTATCCACATCTGCTGATACCAAAGTCAAGGTCATGTGACAAGGTCAAGGTCATCTGTCAAGGTCAAATAACTCAAAAAGTTAACCAAAAATCTTAACATTGCCAATATTTTCAAGCCCTTTCGAGATACAAGGCTAATATTTTGCATGATGATAGATCTCAATAATCCACATCTGCTTATACCAAAGTCAAGGTCATATGACAAGGTCAAGGTCATCTATCAATGTCAAATAACTCCAAAAACTTAACATTGCCAATATCTTCAAGCCTATTCAAGATACAAGGCTCATATTTGGCATGATGATAGATCTCAATGATCTGCATCTACTGATACCAAAGTCAAGGTCATGTGACAAGGTCAAGGTTATCTGTCAAGGTCAAACTTCTTAAAAACATAACCAAAAAACTTTCATTGTTCAGCTTATTCAAGCTTCTTATAGATACCCTGTCTATAGGTATCAAGTTCAAGGTCATGCCAAAAGGTCAAGGTCATCTGTCAAGATCAACATTTTGAAAAAAAATGCTGTAACTGGGGCATTGTTTCACAAACACATCTTGTATATGATATCATGTAGTTGTTTTAAGAACAAATATATAATTAGGTTATTTTTAGAAACTTACATTTCTGTTAGAAACATCTACAAAAACAGGGCAAATAGAGGTTATTAGATAAATATAATACCTCTTAAGTGTATTGTATGAAAAAAATATCTAACATGGATGTGGGAATTGATAATTGTCTCAGCTATGATCAATTCTCCCAATCTCGTTAGATATGTTTTCTCATACAAAACACTAAATATGTATTATATATCACCTTACTTCTGGCATCTAGCTGTCCAGCATCAGTGGTCCCTGAACATTTTCTTTAACCCTTTCCTGTTTTACAAAATTTTGGACCTGTCCAAATTCAAAGGTTTTGCAGACGAAAATTTGAAGTGGATTTAATTTGAAAAATAACCATTCAGTAGGGTAGAAAATAGTGTGGAAAGAGAAGAAATTGCTTGTCAGAAGCAATTTCTTCTTTTTTCACAATGTTTTCTCAATCATAAAATCACAGGCACGTAAAAAGCAGGGATTAAACAGCAAAGGGTTAAACTGACTAACTCATTACACTTTACACCAATTTTCATAGGAATGAACCCTAAGTGGTCTTTTTCAAAAATAACTAAAATGAGTAAATAAATGGTCAAAAACTCTGGTTGTCATGGCACCCCCCCCCCCCTTCACCGCGTGATTTTGTACACTACAATATTCTGAAAAGATTTTCCAAAAGGTACATGTACAAGCAACGTTTTAAGACATGTTAGCACTCTGGCGAGTGGGGCTTTTGTAAGATACATTACTTTGAAATCCTTGATCCATGTTGAATATTACATTTTGCTCTCATTATGTGATATTCTTTGGGCAGATTTTGATTTTTATCCCCCTCCTTTTTAGCTCACCTGAGCACATCATGCTCAAGGTGAGCTTTTGTGATCATTGGATGTCTGTCCTCCGTCATCCATCATGTAACATAATAATGTCAAAATATTTTACCAAAACCCGTTTAAACTGTTTTAAAGTTCGTAACCAAGGAAAGATCAAAGAATCCATAGCACTAATGGTAATAACATTTAGACCTTGATTGAGAAGTCAATATTATATCTTTGAACAGCCAAGAAGGAAATTCTTATTGAATGCTAGTTTTTACCTATTGTCTTTAAATGTAAAGTGATAAAATCACGCAAATTTATGTAATTATCATTTTGTAGTATCCCATCTTACAAAGTTTTAGTTTTGATAAAAAGATTTGAGATCAAATTATTAATACATGTATATCCAATTGATGAAATCAAAATACCTACACCCATCTAAATCAGCACAGATCTTGATTATCATTTTAAATTAAAAATTACAAATGCTTTGAAATATTCACTTAAAATACTGGCTTTTTGATAGTTATGGATATGTACTTTGTGTTGTACAATACTGGTTGTTTAAATATGTCTTAGGGAAATATCTGTTCAGTGCAATTACATATCTATCTATCTATCTGTCACACAATGCAGCATGACAGCTAAAAGAGTTTAAGTTTTTTTCAAAGTTACTTAGTTACTTAAGCATGTATATCATATATCTCTAATTTTGTGCATTGGTTTATTCATTGCCTATAAATGATTTGAAACAGAAAACCGATGGTCATAATCTAGTAATGTATGTTACCATTTGTATGAAACAAGTCCCAATTATCTTAAATGCACTTCATTGTCAATACTGTTGCCATTTAAATCAAAATCATTGTTTCTCTTTGATTAAGATGGACTTTTTTTGTTTTTACTGCATATTTTACCAATTATTTGTCTGGAATGTTGACCAAGTGGTTAGAATAAAAATTAATGGTCTTGTACTTTTGCACATGAGAAAAATATGAGAATTATGCCCAAGAATCATGTGTATTTTAATAAAAATGGGCATTCTTCAATTTCTTCTTTACTTTAACTCAAACTGCATGTACATATTAATTGAAAGTCAGCCAGCAATATCAAACAGAATGAGAAATCACCAGCCATTTACACATAAACACCTACAAAGCCCTTATATTAGCATGCATCTTAAAAACCTATCATGTGTGTTTCTTTTTCTTATGAATCAAGTCTTGGGTTGTATTTAAATGAGGGCTTGATATTGATGAAATCCAATTGCTTAAGCAATTTATTATAATTCATTTATTTTTTCAGAATGTAAATTATAAAAGAGGCGCTAATTCTATCTAAGATATGTTTCTCTCTGCATAAAAAGTACTTGTAGTTTGTATCTAGTTCAAAGTTATAGCATTTTTTACCATACATGTGATATTTCCATAGGCTCTCATAGGGAGATTAAGACCTTTTTGTAGGGAGATTGGGTCTCGAATAGGAAGATTTTGCGTTAAGTGCGTTGTTGCTTAAAAATGAACGTCTACACCAAAAATTGATTATAATACCTTCCCTAAAAGTTTCTTTTCGTTTTTTTGCTAAAAGAAGGTTATCACTTAAAGTATTTTGGTAGAGGATAGTAATGCTAGAAAATTTGGTCTTATAATTTCAGAAAAATAGATGTTACAAATTCATTTTTATCCCCCGCCGTTTTCGGCGAAGGGGATATAGTAATGCTCTCCGTCCGTCATTCCGTCATTCCGGTTCCGTCATTCCGTCACTAAACTTGTCCGGAGCATATCTCCTAAAGTATAATAGCTATCAACTTGAAACTTTATGGGTGGATAGATCTCATGGAGGAGAAGTGCAGTGCACAAGAACTACAACTCTTGCTTGCATAATTTTGGAGTTATTGCCCTTTGTTATTTTTAAGACTTAGATTTTGTCCAGAGCATATCTCCTAAAGTATAATAGCTATCAACTTGAAACTTTATGGGTGGATAGATCTCATGGAGGAGAAGTGCAGTGCACAAGAACTACAACTCTTGCTCGAATAATTTTGGAGTTATTGCCCTTTGTTATTTTAAAGACTTAGATTTTGTCCGAAGCATATCTCCTAAAGTATAATAGCTATCAACTTGAAACTTTATGGGTGGATAGATCTCATGGAGGAGAAGTGCAGTGCACAAGAACTACAACTCTTGCTTGCATAATTTTGGAGTTATTGCCCTTTGTTATTTTTAAGACTTAGATTTTGTCCGGAGCATACCTCCTAAAGTATAATAGCTATCAACTTGAAACTTCATTGGTGGATAGATCTCATGAGGGAGAAGTGCAGTGCACAAGAACTACAACTCTTGCTTGCATAATTTTGGAGTTATTGCCCTTTGTTATTTTTAAGACTTAGATTTTGTCTGGAGCATATCTCCTAAGGAATAAAAGCTATCAACTTGAAACTTTATGGGAGGATAGATCTCATAAACGAAAAGTGCATTGTACAAGAACTGCAACTCTTGCTTGCATAATTTTGGAGTTATTGCCCTTTGTTATTTTTAAGACTTAGATTTTGTCCAGAGCATATCTCCTAAAGTATAATAGCTATCAACTTGAAAGTTTATGGGAGGATAGATCTCATGGAAGAGAAGTGCAGTGCACAAGAACTATAACTCTGGCTTGTATAATTTTGGTGTTATTGCCCTTTGTTATTTTTAAGACTTAGATTTTGTCCGGAGCATATCTCCTAAAGTATAATAGCTATCAACTTGAAACTTTATGGGTGGATAGATCGCATGGAGGAGGAGTGCAGTGCACAAGAACTATAACTCTGGCTTGCATAATTTTGGAGTTATTGCCCTTTGTTATTTTAAAGACTTAGATTTTGTAGGGACTTAATTTCTTAAAGAACCCTTAATCTTTTAGGCTTCAGTTTACTATCAAGCTTTCTCGGCGGGGGATGGCCATGTCCGACATGGCTCTTGTTTATTTCTATGCAAAATTCAGGATCCCACAATAGAGGGTTTTTTGGTAGATAATCAGTAGATAATATCTTACCAAATTGAAAAGATGTAAGTAAGCCTTGCAATTTAGGAAGAGATTGTCCAAGTTTTTCTTTATTTCTTTGAGTAATCTAGAAGCCCAAGTCACAAGGCTTATTTTTATTGGAGAGAACTTTTAAGAGGTTTGGTAGTGAAGAATCAGGTAATACTGAATTTATGCAATACTGCTTTATGCAAAGTGTGAAGTTATAGGCCTTGTAATTGGAGACATATTTTTTAGCTCACCTGAGCACGAAGTGCTCAAGGTGAGCTATTGTGGTTAGGTTGATGTCCGTCGTCCGTTGTCCATCGTGCGATGTCCGTCGTCAACATTTGCCTTGTATGCAATCTAGAGGCCCCATTTTTTGCCCGATCAACCTGAATTTTGGTCAGAATGATTGTTATGATGAAATCTCGGACGAGTTCGAAATTGGGTCAACTGGGGTCAAAACCTAGGTCACAGGGTCAAATCTAAGAAAAACCTTGTATGCACTCTAGAGGCCACATTTTTTGCCCATTCAACCTGAAATTTGGTCAGAATGATTGTCTTGATGAAATCTTGGACGAGTTCGAAATTGGGTCAACTGAGGTCAAAAACTAGGTCACGGGTCAGATCTAAGAAAAACCTTGTATGCACTCTAGAGGCCACATTTTGAAGGTCTTGATGAAATCTGGAACGAGTTCAAAATTGGGTCAACTGGAGTCAAAAACTAGGTCACAGGGTCAAATCTAAGAAAAACCTTGTAGGCACTCTTGTGGCCGCATTTATTGCCCGAATAACTTGAATTTTGGTCAGAATGATTCTCTTGATGGAATCTTGGATGAGTTCCAAATTGGGTCAACTGGGGTCAAAAACTAGGTCACAGGGTCAAATGTAAGAAAAAGCTTGTATGCTCTCTAGAGGCCACATTTTTTGCCCGATCAACCTGAATTTTGGTCAGAATGACTGTCGTAATAAAATCTCGGACAAGTTCGAAATTGGGTCAACTTGGGTCAAAAACTAGATCACAGGGTCAAATCTAAGAAAAACCTTGTATGCACTCTAGAGGCCACATTTTTTGGTCGATCAACCTGAAATTTGGTCAGAATGATTGCCTTGATGAAATCTTAGACAAGTTTGAAATTGGGTCATCTGGGGTCAAAAACTAGGTCACAGGGTCAAATCTAAGAAAAACCTTGTAGGCACTCTAGTGGCCACGTTGATTGCCCGATCAACCTGAAATTTGGTCAGAATGATTGTTTTGATGAAATCTTGGACAAGTTCGAAATTGGGTCAACCAGGTCAAAAACTAAGTCACTGGGTCAAATCTAAGATAAACCTTGTATGCACTCTAGAGGCCACATTTTTTGCCTGATCAACCTGAATTTTGGTCAGAATAATTGTCTCGATGAAAACTCGGATAAGTTCGAAATTGGGTCAACCGGGATCAAAAACTAGTTCACAGGGTCAAATCTAAGAAAAACCTTGTATGCACTCTAGGGGCCACATTTTTGCTCAATCAACCTGAAAGTTGGTCAGAATGATTGTCTAGATGAAATCTCAGGGCAAGTTTGAAATTGGGTCATCTGGGGTCAAAAACTAGGTCACAGGGTCAAATCTAAGAAAAACCTTGTTTGCACTCTAGAGGCCACAATTTTTGGCCAATCAACCTGAAATTTGGTCAGAATGATTGTCTAGATGAAATCTCGGATGAGATCGAAATTGGGTCATCTGGGGCTAAAAAATATGTCACAAAATCAATTTTAAAAATCCTTGTTAGTCAACCTTAAAATTGTAAAAAACAGATTCTCAAGTTGTATAGAAGCAACAGCTTTGTTTAGCTCAGTCATTCATCATTCTATTTCTCATTCTTCTTTTGAATATTTTAGACAGTTCATTCAGGTGAGCGATTAAGGGCCACTATGGCCTTCTTGTTTGTTTGTTTGTTTTTTTCATTCTGTTGCGATGGCAACCAGATTTCTTCATGATTTACAATATTCTGTGAAATACGAAAAAGACTTGTCGTAAGGATCATCTCTCTGTAGTTTGTGTATGAAATCCGATAACTAGAATAGGTGATTTTTATAATTGTTGACGGATGGATGGACAGACGAAGAGACATACCAATTAATTGTAACAAGCACTTACTGCTACTGAACTACGCTAAAAATAAATGTTTTGATAGCAAAATGACGATACAAGAGGAAATTACGGACAGCAATTCTGAGTTTGCGGACGTTAAGACGAACGCAGTAGAAAACTGAAAGTGGAAGAGCTAACCAATCTGAAAATTAATCCTGTTGATTAGCTTTATGAAAAGCTCTGTGTTAGCGGTAAAGAGCCAGTCCATTTTTTCTTATTCTCTAATCTCTAACATTTGTTCTGACAAATAACTTGATTAAACCATTCGATTTCACTTTCGAGAAAGGCGGAACCTTGCTGATTCTTAAATTATGTGTAAAGTCTCAAACGATCCGGTGAAATCGCCGTGGCATTTTAAAAGCGAATGTCCAATGTTTCTTTAATTACAATATCAAATATTAAATTTGAATGACAATTTAAGAACGAATGAAACAGTTTTTTCTTTTTATTTCTTTAATAATTTGACCATAAAATAAGCGTAGATCTACTTAATAAGTATCTTCGTCAAAATTAAAGAATGTCCACTCCTTGTTTTAAATTTTAAGCCACGCGTTATGACACAAAGGGTTTTTTTGCGATACCTAATTTTACCGAGGTTGTGTGACGCGTCGCTCTGCATATTTTGTTTGACCTTTTCCTTCATGACGCTAAAGCCTCGATTACATTTTGCCTACGGAGCCCGTACGGCGCCCGTATCTCGCCGTAAGCATAAAATCGTGCGGTGCCCGTGCGGTGACATACGGTGCCCGTGTGATCATCGTACGGTCTTACGGGCACCGCAGACACCTGCGATCTCGTTTAAAAAAATGTTATACACATCTTTAAAAATCGCAAGCCCGTAGCCTTGTGTGGACACCGCAGGGTCGCCGCACGGACATCCCACGGAAGCCTTGCGATGATCGCGCGGAAATCGCACGATATCCTTACTGTCAAACATCCAAAATAAAACCCGTAGAATCGTGCGTTGACCGCACGGCATCCTCTCGATGTCCGTACGGAACCCGTACGATCTCTTCACGGGAATCTCACGATTACCTTGCGATATCGTACGGGACTCGTACGGTCTCCTTAAGGTATGTTCCCCCCCAAATATTTTTAAAAATCCCACGGTCACCGTGCGACATTGTGAACACAAACGCCGTAGACCGTAGCTGTCTGCGATGTCAAAAAATCCTAAGAAAAATCCCAGGCTGCGATATCGTACGGCGACCGTGGCAAATGTAAACTAGGCTTAAGTGCTTAAAGTGGAAATTTTTAGAATCTGGAATAGGATATTCAAATACGGCGAAAATTTTATTGTGTGTACAGCCATTTTAATTTTTAGATCGGCTGTTTTTGGAGAAAACCGGAGGTATTGCTATAGCCTTGGTGTCTTTGTTGTTGTTGTCGTTGTCGTCATCGTTGTCGTCGTCATGCAAAATATTTCTCATGATGATTGCCTGGGACAAGCACTTTCTATTGGTACTTAGTTTAAGGTCATCAGTTAAGGTCAAGGTCATTTTCCAAGGTCAAATTTGTGAAAAAAATTGCAAAAAACCTTGACATTTTGAGATAACTTTTGAATGGTTTGTGATTGGGCCTTCATATTTAACACGACAATTGCCTTGGACAAGGCCTTTTTATTGGTACCAAGTTCAAGCTCATCAGTCAAGGTCAAGGTCATTTTTCAAGGTCAAACTTGTGAAAAAAATGCAAACATTTTGACATTGCAATAACTTTTGAATGGTAAGTGATAGGTAAGTCTTCATATTTCTCATGATGATTGCCTGGTACAAGCACTTTCTGTCGGTACCAAGTTCAAGGTCATCAGTCAAGGTCAAGGTCATTTTTCAAGGTCAAACTTGTTAAAAAAAATGCAAAATCTTTGACATTTTTGTAATATCTCTGGTTCTATTGAAGGCATTCACATGAAACTTAACCTTATCTTCCAAGGGGGATAACTTCTGAAACACTTTCTGCAAATTATAGCCCTTTTTCTACTTAGTTTTTTTTCACAATCAATTAGTTATTTTACCATCCAGCACTTACAGCCGAGCGTAGGCAACCGTAGGCGGTGCTCTTGTTCAAAATAGGTGATAAAAATCACAATCTATTTTGTATGTAACAACGTTTCACCCGGTTTAGATGTTGTTTCTAAGAAAGAAATGTTGCTGATCGTCAAAATTCATTTCATATTCAGTGTGAAGGGTGATAGGTACAGTAGCACCTGTTTGTTGGCAATAGTTGATCTGCCCGATGAAGATAAAAGATGACACTTCTGGACAGATAAACAACGCTTTACCCGATATTGGGTTTCTTAATTCGACCCTTCGGACCGGCAATTTTGCATTTTGGCTCCCTAATTTTTTTTCAGGCTCAAATTTCTTCAGGTCGGGAGATATGGTCTCCCGATCGGGACGGCGGGAGGAAGGGTAAAATATCAGGAGAATACGCCGAGATCGGGAGATATCACATGTCTGTTTTTACCCTTTTTTAGGTATTTTTGTATTAATGAAATCTTTCTTTTGTAAGAACCAATCATGTTCAAGACAATTAAAATTGGTGTGCATTCAATTGTCTTTTGGAAGCAGCAATTATGTTTGATTTTCTGAAAATAAAAGTCTTTTAAATGCAACATAAATTACACTTTTCGATAGATAAATCAAAATGTATATGGCAATTTTCTATTCATTCGAACATAATATGGTCATGCTCATGTAAATTTTCAGTATTGAACTGAATTGTGCAGATTCAAAGGTTTAAAATTGTGGAAAAACTAGGATTGTATGCAATGTACTTTGCATTCAATGGAGACAATAGAGAGCTAAAATGCTTCAAGGAAATTTCAGGCCATTTTAACAGTATAACACTCTTATCCATCTGGCTTATCCACCTAACCATGGACTCCTTGTATTTATCTTTCACATCATGACATCACATCATCCTTTTAAAGCCTCTAGCTTCTTATACAACCAAGATTAATGATAATTATCTTGTTTGTAAAGGCTAATGAAACCTGGTTCCCACGATATGGAGACAAAGGGTCCAGACTGCAGTAGATTTCACAAATTCTCTGTTCAAAACACCCCTATCACACCGCATCCAATAACAGCCTCTCAAGCAACAGCCTAAAATGAAACAATCATTTAACTAGTTGGAATCAAGTGTTAAGCTGCCAAGAAAAACCAAAACTTTTAATCTATGCACGAAATAGATGTCAAATTATTTGATCATGGTTATTTGTTTTGGTCGCGAAAACCAATGAAAATTTGTCTGTTTTGCACGAAATTCAAACTTCCATGGTTGCCGCAAGGGAAATGATAATCTTTGTTAGGCTTGTTTTCTGTTAAGCAAAAATAGTGCCCATTCTGGTGATGCATCACAAAGTATTTGCCAACCATTTTCTTTTTTCACAATAATCTGCGGAACACCTACCCTATTTTTTCGGCCCGAACAGCAGGCTGAAATCCGATACCCCACCACCTTTTGTTTACATTGTCACCGGTTGCAGAAAAACCATGAAAAGGTCATGACCTGTTAGTTTTGCATTCATAAATGGTCTCAAAATTACATCTTAGGATCATTTAACGCAACTTTATGCGTTAACATGTTCAAATACCCACTCAAAACTTACCTTTGCCTATTATTTCTAATTTTGACCATGGCCAATTCGCATATTTCACACTCTACTACATACTGGGGCCAAATGGGCTACCAAATCCAATGTGCTACTAACTAGGCTACGATCATGATCAATTCTAAGAAATATTTGTAACTTTTCTGTACTAAATGGTTAGAAATATTGCTTAAAACAAGAGGACCATGATGGTCCTATATCGCTCACCTGAGTATATCACTCATAACTTGTCAACCATGTTATGAAAACCAGAATTTGTTCGATGTACATTAAGGTTGGTTAAAATTCGTCATACTGCAACTTGGGTTTTTTTAAGTTTCATAAATTTTCAACTTTTCACTAATCATAGCGTATTCTTTTAACAACTTTTGAAGGCCTTCACCCAAGGAACATCCCAAGTTTCAGCTTGATTGGCCCAGTGGTTTAGGAAGAGAAGAATTTTTTCTAATATTTTCAGCGATTTTTGGCCATTTTTCAGACTTTCCGTTACCTTGGAAACTAGAGTTTTTGAAGAAATTGAATTCTTTTAACAACCTTTTAAGACCTTCACCCAAGGAACATCCCTGCCAAGTTTCAGCTTGATTGGCCCAGTGATTTCGTTGGAGAAGATTTTTTCAAATATTTTCAGCCATTTTTGGCCATTTTTCAGACTTTTCGTTACCATGGAAACTAGAGTTTTTTATGAAATTGAATTCTTTTAACAACTTTTGAAGACCTTCACCCAAAGAACATACCTGCCAAGGTGAGCTATTGGTAAGATTGTTTGGTCAAACTGTTTGCGGTGAACAAGAAGTCTCAAACACACAGAGTTGCCGAGACTTTGGCTACGTGTACAGAGGGATTTGATTGAACAGCAAATTCTAACTTGTATGTGTTTAAATCCAAGTAAATAACCTTCACAAGAAGCCATGTATTCACAAAATAAGCCAGACTCTTTTTAGCTCACCTGAGCACAACATCCTCAAGGTGAGCCTTTGTGATCACCTTTTGTCTGTCGTGCGTGGGTCGTTGGAAGTCATCAACAATTATTTAAACATCTTCTTCTCAGTAACAAATGGGCGTGTCTCAACCAAATTTGGCAGGAATTATCCTTGGGTGACCCTTCTCAAAACTTGTTCGTGGATTTTTTATTGTTCCCCAAATATGGTCGTTGCAGCGTGGGTCAGTATTTTATCCTCAAATCTTTAAACATGTTCTCCTCAGTAACCATTGGGCCAATTTCAACCAAACTTGGCAGAAATGTTCCTCGGTTGACCTTTCTCAAAACTTGTTCGTGAAATATTGATTGACCCCTTTATATTGGCGTGGCAGTGCTGGGCAGTTTTGGCCCTGAAATCTTTAAATATCTTCTCAATTACCATTGGGCCAATTTCAACCAAACCTGGTAGAAAGGTTTCTGGGATGACCCTTCTCAAAACTTGTTCGTGAAATTTTGATTGACCTCCAAATATGGGTGTGGCAGAGTATGGCAATTTTTGACCCTGAATTCTTTAAACATCTTCTCAGTAGGCATAAGGCCAATTTCAATCAAACATGTCAAAATATTCCTTTGGTGACCCTTCTCAAATCCTGTTTGTGATATTTTGATTGACCCCAAAATATGGGTGTGGCAGAGCGGGACTTATTTTGAGCCCGAAATCTTTGACTGACATCTCCTCCTGAACCACTGGGCTGATTTCAATGATACTTTACCAGAATGTGTCTTGGGTGACCCTTTTCAATAATTGTTCGTGAAATTTTATTTTGAGCCTGAAATTTTTGAAAGACAACTTCTCCTGAGCCACTGGGCCGTTTTCAATGAACATTTACCTGAATGTTCCTTTTATGACCCGCTTTAAAATTATGTTGCAAAAATTTGATTGGCCCATAAAAATGGGCATGGCAGAGCGTGCCTTATTTTTAGTTGCCTCAGTAGCAGGGTCTATTTTCACTTTAAATTCTTTGAATGATATGTCCTTTTCACCGATTAGGCAAATGTGAATGTAACTTTGTCAGAAAGTTACTTGGATTGGTTCCACTGGACAAATAAAATTCAGGTGAGTTGTTTAGGGCCATTCTGGCCCTCTTGTTTAAATCACAAAATGCATACTAAATAAAAGCTCCCTGTCCATGTTATCTATAGCTCCCAAGAGTGTTTGTTAGGAGAAATACAGTAAATAAGCATTGGGACATTCTCATTTGAATTTCCTAATTCTGATTGTGTTCTCAACATGGGCTCTTCAACTAACCCCGGTCATCAAAAAACAGGCCCATGCAGTAAATGTAGATTAATTACTTTTCAGAAATTATTTATTTAAAGTGTATGATTATACCCCCCAAAACAAATGTTTTAGGGGGCATTTTGGAATCAGCCTTTCTGTCTGTCTGTCTATCTGTCCATCCATTGGTCCATCTGTGGACATTTATACTAGTAATTTTGTGTTGCGAATTCCTCCTTTAGTTTTCCTTCAAAAGTTTTAAATTTTATACAATTTTTTATCACATGTAAAAGTCTTTCGATTTAGAGGTCCCAACTCTTCTTGGTTAAAAAATTATCTGTTCTTGAACTTAATACATTTTTTATATGCCCAAAGGGTCGTATTATGTCATAGCCTCAGTCTGTCCGTCCTTTAGCAATTTTTTGTGTGCGCAACTCCTCCTAAACTATCAATGGGAATGAGCTGAAACTTGGCACAATTATTCTCTATGATGTCTTGTTGTGCATAAGACTTTTAAAATTCAAACCGCTCCAGTCATTCCTGAGAAACCTTGAATTATCTGCCCTTGAATATGACCAAATCACTGTTTTTGTGTGCGCAACTCCTCCTAAATAACAATGGGAAAGAGCTGAAACTACACCCAAAAAAATACAAATATTTAGGTATTATACTCTCAAGCAATGGTAATTTCAAAAAACGCGGTTGAACAACTGTACCACAAGAGTTTAAAAGCAATTTTTGCTCTGAAATCTAATATTCTTGATCATGACTTAATGAATAATTCATTGAAATTTAAACTTTTTTATACTCTTGTACGCCCCATTTTAACATATGGAGCTGAAATTTGGATTGGGGACTATAACATGAAACAGAACTCAATTGATAACTCAATTGATAACTTTCCTTTTGAGAAAATTCAAAACAGATTTTGCAAATATCTTTTAGGCGTTCACAAAAATGCTTCTAACTTTGCTTCTAGACTCGAATTTGGCAGAGATCCTATTTGCAACTTCATATGTGGTCAGTCATTTAAGTATTATTCTCGTTTATCTCAGCTTCCAGAAGATCGCCTGATCAGGGAGACATTTGAACTGGATAAATCTTTATCTCAAGAGGGTTTCAAATCGTGGTATCCATGCATACAAATCTATAAACAAAAATTTTCACTTTCAAAATCAGAAGTACATTCTAGTGATATTTCAAATATTATATCCTGTAGATATTCGATTGTCATAAAAAATGAACTTTCTCATATGAGAAGCCAAACTGATTCCAATAAATTACACACTTTTTCAAATATCTATTCTGATTTTTCATTTCAAAACTATCTGTCCTTCGGGCTTTCAAAAGATAAAACTAAGGAACTTTCCAAGCTCAGAATAAGTGCACATGACTTGCTTATTTAACAAGGTCATTATTTTAGACCTAAGATCCCTTGTGAACAAAGGGTCTGTGCTACCTGTAATAAACTAGAAGATGAAGAACATTTTATGCTTCATTGCTCAAAATATGATGTACCTAGGGATATTTTACTCAACAAAATGTGAATTGAATACCAGAACTGTAAACCAGACACCAATATTGCATTACAATTATTTACTCGTCTAATGAACCCAGTAAACATTGTAAAAACTAAATATATCTGTGACTACATTACAACATCTATTATGTTAAGATAATCTTATTACAATTTTTTCTTGCTGCGATATAATTTCACTATGTTATGATCTTTTCATTGGAGGACACCCACTATTTTATGTGAGTTTTCTGATAAAATCTTGTATCTTGTATCTTGTCTCTCACCAATTGGTTGATAATCCTAGACCTATGTGAGATAGCAGCTGGAGGCTAGGAAAGGATGTGATGGTAGTACTGGTGAGAGAAATACCAGGAAACCACAGGTGCTCCAGCTGCCGCGATATAACTGAAAAAAAGTTGAGAGCTGCATTAAACTCCATTCAATCAGTCAATCTAAAGCCTTTAATGTGACCTTTAAGCCTTTTGACCGAGATCAGCATTTTTAGCTCGGCTGTTTTCGGAGAAAACCCGAGGTATTGGTATGGCCTCCGTGTCCTCGTTGTTGTTGTTGATGTTGTCGTCGTCGTGCGAAAACTTTAGTTTATATTTTGTTATATCTCTGGTTCTACTAAAGGCATTCACTTGAAACTTGGCACACATGTTCACCATCAAAAGAGCAACCTATACTATCGAGGGGGATAACTCTAATGCATTTTGTGCAAATTATGCCCTTTTTTAGACTTAGATTTTTTCCCACCATCTAGCACTCAACAGCCGAGTGTAGGCACCCGTAGGCGATGCTCTTGTTCAATTCACATGCTAGTGCATTGTAGCTCTTTAGAAGTTTTATATTGTCTCTATTATTTCCCTTGTATAGGCAATAATAATGCCTGTGTCTTTAATGTTTCAGTATCTCATGTGTTCAGAGCCACAGCCCGTGCAGGTAGGTCCTTACCATTTACACATTCTAATGATTTAATTTTAGTTGTCTCCATCAATATTTGTGCTCTCTGATTGGCTTAAAAGTTGATTTTATTCCCAAATGAAAATAATTTTTATACACAGCTGTTATGTAAGAAAAAAATAGTCTTGTAAGAAATCTGTTTATTAACATACATCTTTACTTTATGCTTCATGATATTAGATTATAAGAAATGGAAATAATATTTGTTGATTTCATAGAGGTATGAAACTAAAATCCCTATCACACTCATGTTCTGAATCCGCTTTGCGTATTCATACAGTGTGATTAGGTTTTTGATTCCATACCTCAATGAAATCAACAAATACTCTCTTCATCACTTAAATAAAGAGGACTAAATGTATGTAACACACACACAATGATTGTTGAATGTTTAAAACATTAATCAGTTGGAATATTTGTTTAAAATTCAGAAAGAAAGAAAATATTTATGGACTAGTCAATTTTATTGCAATATTATTCATGTAATATTGTGTATCCAATATAGATGACACAGAAATTTTAGAAATAGATGATATTGAATAAGTGGTCATTGACATAGGCGTATCTAGGACTTTGAAATTTATACACACTGAGAGGGCGACAACCAAAGAATATATAGGATTAAGGCAAAATTAGAACTGTGAACAAAGATGAATGCCCTCCTATAAATTGAGCGTTGGTGAATAATCAAAACATCGTAACTACACCTTGAGTAAGCTGTAGTTTCAAGTATGATAACTCATCAGCGAAATTATTCAACGGAGGATAATTTCTTTTACGCAGGTGCATAAATTGCGTAATGGGAGCTATGCCCTTGATTGAATACCAAAGTTATTAAACAAGTCATCAGTAAATATAAACAGATAAAAACATGACTGCGCCCGAGTTATTATCTGTTTTAGATGACGGATTTGATAAATTTGGCATTTTATGAGCACAAATTTGTTAGGTGCTCCGGCCTCCTCGATATAACTGAAAAAATGTTGATAGCGGCATAAAACTCGATTCAATCAATCAATCAATTCTGAAATTTTTATACAGTATGGTAGATTGGTTTATCTAGATTCAAAAATAAGCAAAATGTGAAACTTATCAAACTCTTGTCTGCCTGCACAGATAAGATTGCCCCCTTTTGCCTGACAGACCACAAGTGATAGTGAATTACAGCTTCTGAAATGTAAACATTACTTCCTTTGTGAATTAAACCTTTATAATAAGTGGTCAGCTTATTGCAAGCTTTAGACTTGGTGGTAGGCTGGTAGCTCTGTTATAAGTTAATACCTTAAACAGAAGATACTTAGCCTGTCTCTTGAATTGTTACATTCAGAGGACAGCTTTGTATGTCCCACACATTGAAAGATCAAACCATATGGTTTTACCTGTGTCTGTCTGTTTTCTATCTGTATGTCGGATGGATACCCCATTCGGAACATCACTCGGCCATTTCCATAAACTACAACAGACCTCGGATGTATGTGAGGCGGATGCGTATGTAACAAAATTGTGCATTTTGTTAGGCGAAAACAGTGTGAGAAAAACTAGCACTGTAGATTTATATCTTTTTCAGTAAATAACAGCTGAAAACTCTTAATTTTTGAGAAAGACGAATCATTCTCAAAAAATAAGATTTTTTCAGCTGTTATTTAAGAATCAAAAGATATTTATAGTATGATACGATGGTTTCTCGTCAGTGACTTAAACAAGTAGTGTTGGCCACTACGAATGTTTTCACTCCAAGTTTCGAGGGTTAACGCCATTTTAAATTACGTCATCGATTTTTTCCAAGGTTTTCCCGTAATTTTTAAAAATAGTCTGTCTATGTAGGCCCTACATCCATAGTTGATGGTGAGATTGGCCGAGTGATGGATACCCCTGATGTCAAGTGACACTCTTTGCATTTACTTGTCACTTAACAAGTAAATGCAAAGAGATGCAAATTTTGAATAAGTTTACATGTGTAGGAATATCTGAATAGATGCAGTTTGTAGAAAATTAATCAAAGGAGATCAATAAAGTTAAAAAAATACTAATTTTTAGTTCACCTAAGCACGATTATTTGGCGCTTTACTTTGTGGTCTTCAAAGATTTTTTGGAATTCAACCCAATCCAAGGGAAAGGGGGCCTTAATGTTTACTTCCTTGTTAACAGAACTCCTCTTTTGTTTATAGATACATTTGTGTAATAGAATGTCCCTTATCAAATGACTATTTGCATTTGATAATATTCAGTGTCATGGGAAAAGGGGCTTTATTTATTGTTTACACTACTTCTTCATTTTTGCATGGATTGTTGTGAAACAAACAAAATATATTTGTCATGTGACCATTGTCACAACTTTGCCATTTGGTGCAATTATGTGGTGTCATGGGAAAAAGGGGCATTTAAACAAATTTCCCTATCAATACAACTCCTCCTGCATTTATGGATATATTTTCATGAAACTTTTCTGGTTATAACTTGAATAACACAGTCAAGACACATGTTTTTCAAAATGTCAGTAGTGCTGACTCAGACCCTGATAAGCCTCTTCTTTTGGCGTAGTTTCCCTCTCAATGTTTGGCAACTCGTCCAAAAAAAACTTGACCAACACAATATATTCCCATATAGATTCAATAACATATAAGAGAGTGTAGACTAAGATTAGTATGCATAGATGTGCTGTCTGATCATTGCATTCACTGTCTGATTTCTACCTTATATTTGTGAGTAAGACTTCAGCTAGATTGGTACAATTTTCAAAGAACTTAATTAGTTGTTTGAAACAAATTTTAATTTCTGTGGACAATTGGATTAATAAGTTTTCATTATTTATGTCTTTCAGGAAAAAGAGGGATGCCATCACCCAGGTTTGTTAGGTTCTAAATCATTGTTAGTTCCACTGGCAAAAGGCCACTGGGATTTTGTCATGAGGCTTTGTCCATCATGCATTGTAAACTTTTCTTTAAGAATATTCTTCTCAGAAACTACAGCAAGAATTTCAACAAACCTTCACAGGAATTATCCAAAATGCTCAAAAGTTTTTATGCCCCTGCATCGATATATTGGGCAGGGATTGACACTAACACCAGTCCTGGGGGCCGTTTTACTAAACATCTCACGATATTTTTTTGCGTAAGTCAAAAATTAAAATTGCTTCTACAGTAGTTACTATTTATGGAATTCTGCCATACATATTCTCATTGGAATCGTCTTTAAAAGACGATTCCGATGAGATATTGAAAGGCAGAATCTATAAATAATTGAAATCACCAGGTTGGATTCATGATTTTGACTTACGATCATTTTTTTCGTAAGAAGTTTAGTAAAACGGGCCCCTGGGGCCCAAGATTTGTGGAATTTAGGGAGGACTGGTAGATGTAACCATACCCCAGGTCCTTCAGGCCCATAGTTAATAGCAATACTTAGTATTTCAAATCTGTCCAGTTTTGAAAAATAATTTCTTCCCAATACTAAAATTTGCATTTTCATACATAAAACATTGTAGAAAAAGAAGAAATTGCTTGTCGTAAGCAATTTCTTCTTTTCCAACAATGTTTTTCTAGCAATTTATCCCCTTACTTTCTAAAAATCAAAAAAGGGTTTTCATGCAGGACCTATTCTTATCAATAAGGACCTGTCATATTTGAGGTTGGTGGCAAAAATTTGTTAGTGTCAAACCCTGTTGGGGCTAATTATTGACATATTTTTTTGCTAAATTAAGCTAAAAAATTCAGCTTAATTGTCTTGATGACATCGAAAGCAAATGCAAAGGTGTTACAAGTCCAATATTATCAAGATGTTATAGTATAAAAGCTTGATTTTCGCAAATAAAATCTTCAATATTTGGCATAACTTTTGAATGGTATGTGGTAGAGATATCATACTTGTAACAATATTTTTCTGTTGATATTAAGTCAAGGTCGTCCATATAGCTTTAGTTGTTCGCTCAATGAAATATGAATAGTTCAAATTACAATGAATCAAATGACTATCCTCTTACCATTATACCCCCTCCCCCCACCTACGAAGTAGAGGGGGATTTATTTGTTTCACTATGTTGGTCTGTCTGTCTGTCAGTCCCTCTGTTGGAAGACCTTTTCGTTCTTGGATTCTATCTTTAGAACCAAGTGAACATGAATCATGACACTTCAAATGCTGCTTATGATACAAAGAAATGCCCTATTGTTCTTGGTTTACATAGATCAAAGGTCAAGGTCACAGTCAGCCTTTGTTCAATTTTTGTTTCAAGACTCAAACTCGAGAATCAAGAGAACTTGAATCATGAGACTTTATGCAAATGCTGCTTATGACCCAAGGAAGTGCCCTATTTTTTTTGGTCATACAGGTCAAAATCAAGGTCACAGATAATTTTTGTCAAATTTTAGTTTGACCTTTTCGTTTTCAGACTCTATCTAAAGAACCAAGTGACCTAGAATCTTATATCCTACTCCAAATTTACTAAGGATCACTTTTTCTTTTATGGATATTTTGCTGTAAACATTTTTCCCAAATATTTAGCTCCACTGGCAAAAAGGCCAGCAGGCCATTTTCATGGCAGGGTGTCTGTCGTCCTGTGTCTGTCCGTAACATTTTATTTTATAAATCTTCTCCTCATAAAGTACTAGATGGATTACAATCAAATTTCACAGGAAGGTTCCTTGGGTAACCCTCTGTCAGATTCCTTCAAAGAATTTTAATGGATTGAAAATCATGGCTGTAGTAGGTGTGGCAAATTTCTATATATGGTAATAGGTGGCTTGTCTCAGAAACTGACAAACCAAACTTCACATGAATTATCCTTGAGTGGCCCTCTATCAGCCTACAAAAAATCATTGTGATCAGATGAAAAATATGTCATTTATGGGCGGAGGTCATTTCTCTGTGTGTTATATAGTGGTAACTTAGAAAATCATTTTCTCAGAATCTAACCAATGGATATCAACAAAATTTTCCTGGAATGATTCTTGAGTGCCCCTGTGATCAGAGGAAATGAATGTTTTTTATGTGCGGAGGTCATTTCTGGATATGCTATATAGTGAAGATTTGAAAATCATTTTCTCAGAATCTATCAGATGGATTTCAACCAAATTGCACTAGAATAATTTTTTAGTAACCCTTTACCAGTCTACAAAAAATTATTGTAATCAGATTAAAAATATGTCTTTTATTGGCAGAGGTCATTTCTTCAGATAAGTTATATGGTAGCTGCAAAAATGTAGCCCTCTCTCTGATATTTTGATGAGGAGGGCTACTACCCTTGCCCTCTTTATTCATTGTTGCAGAATCTTAATCCAAAAAAGTAAATCTTTTATATAAAGCTTGCTAACAATAAGCCCTTGTATACAATTACAATTAAATGCGATGTAGTTTTTTCAAATCTGTTGAAAAATGTTTTGTTAATTTGCAAATTAAAAATTTGATTATCTGCTATTCTCCAAAACAAGTCACCATTACAGCTTCCTGTCTCAAATAGACCACGTGACTATATTGCTTTTCAAATATGTAAAACAATACTAAGATTTGTTTACAAGAGACCGTGCACGGCGCATCGTTACAAAAAAGATGGATGCTTGCTGCAATTTTTCCTATCTTTCGTACAGTGAGTTCGATTGTGATCTTTTGCTTATCTTTCAGTATGATATCTTCAAAGCCATAATGGTTTTTAGCTCCACTTGCTGAAAGCCACTGGGGCTATTGTCATGGCGTTGTGTCCGTTGTGCGTCCGTGCGTCAGTGCGTCCGGTCATAAACTTTTTCTTCAAAAATCTTCTCCTCAGAAACTACTGGATGAATTTCAACCAAACTTCACAGGAATGATCCTTGGGTGACCCTCTTTCAAAGTTGTTCAAGAAATTTTGATCCAATGAAAAACATGGATTTTATGGGCGTGGCTAATTTCCAAATATGGTAAAAAGTGAGTTTTCTCAGATTCTAATAGATGGATACCAATCAAATTTTACATGAATGATCCTTGGGTGACCCTTTATCAGTCTACAAAAAATTATTGTGATCAGATGGAAAACATGCATTTTATGGGCGGAGGTCATTTCTCTATATGTTATATAGTGTAAACTTTCAAAATCATTTTCTTAGTATCTAAGTGATGGATATCAACTAAATTTTACATGATTGATCCTGGAGTGACCCTTAATCAGTCTTCCAAAAATAATTGTGATCGGATGAAAAATATGTATTTTATGGGCGGAGGTCATTTCTCTATATGTTATATAGTGGAAACTTTGAAAATCATTTTCTCAGAATGTTATTGATGGATTTCAAACAAACATTTTGGGTATGATCTTTGGGTGACCCATTATCATGCAGCCAAAATATATTTTGATTGGATGAAAAATATGTCCTTTATGGGCGGAGGTTATTTCTCTATATGTTATATAGTTGAAACTTTGAAAATCATTTTCAACATCAGTAGAACCCAAATATCTAAAAATCTAGTCAAAACTAACCAAGAATTTCAAGCCTGTGGGGCGACACAAGCCATTCATGGCTTTCTAGTTCACTCTCTCGATAGCTTCGTCAAGGTCAGCCATTTTTGAAAATACTACACTTCCCTTATAATTATGAAATATGAGTTTTGATTGGCCAACGGTGTGTGGGAAAATGACATCGCGAGAGTCTTGTCAAATTTGTGGAAGACCTAAAAAAAAAATGTGAAATATCAGGGTTATCCTGGAAAAAGTTGTTTTCTCTCTATCTATTGATTTGTTGACCTATTAATTCTGGTCTTTTAGAAAGATAAGTGGTATACCTGTCTAATGATATATCTATTGATATTTGTTTTCTTAAAAGTAAAGTAGAATCATGCTCAAAACATGCCTGGAGAGAATCACTCCAGGCCTTGCAAAATAGATCAAAGAGGGAAGGGGTCCTAGCCCCATCCCACATCAGACTATCAAAAGGGATGGGGGTATGTTATCACAACTTGTTATATGGTGGAATATCCAATATTGGATAGGGTAAAACAAACTATCCTTAAAATTTAAACAGATGGATTAAATATCATCGGAATTTTATTTCTGTGAAGTTGTATCTGCAAAAAATATTTTGATAAGATGAACAGCATATTTTTTTATTAGCAGAGGACATTCTAACATATAAAGTGAATATTTGATCACCCTTTTGGTATCACCTCAATGATCATTTTTTAAGACTGATAAAATTTAATAGGTGTAAAGATTATAGATTAGAAAAAACAAAACCTTTGTTGAAATCCAAATGTATATATTCATAAGTTGAAAAAAGTAGCCTGAGAATACCCCCTGAGAATTGGTCAGTTTAGTTAAAAGAAGGGTGATGTTCTGATCTCTTGAGGGTTCAGAGTGGGGTAGAAAGAGCTGAGTTGACTGAGACTCGAGTTGACTGCTCTCTAAGGCATTTGGCAGAACACAATAAATATTATTTATTGAATATTTTTCTTCTTATTATCATTAGTTAGAATTTTGTTTTGATGTCACAAACAATTATTGTGATGTAACATCCTTTTAGTAGTGTTTAATGAAAATTAAAAAGAATTACAATCAAAGTTTTGAAGACAAAGTACCAGTATATTATGCAGTAACATTCTGTCAGTGTTGAAATTTTCATATTTGGATTTAAACCAAATTTCACCAGAATGATCTATGTGTGACCCACTATCAGACTGCACAAAATTATTGTGATTAAATAAAAAAATATGTTTGTAACAGGTAGGGGTCAATCTTCAATGTTATTCACTGATCATGAGTTTTTATGCAGAAATATTTCAGCATATGAGACTTATTAACACTTATTTAATTGAAATAAACATTTACTCATGTATTCACTTCAATTCTTGTTTAAACAGCCTTATCATCCTCTAATTATCATTATCAGGATATTCAGGCCTGTGGAGCAAATGAGGCGCTCAAGTGCCTCTAGTTAGTTTGATCAATCTGAAATTTGGTCTGAATGATTATCTTAATGAAATCTCAGATGTGTTTGAAGTTTGGTCAATTTGGGTCAAAAACTTGGTCATGGGGTCTGTCTTAGAGAAACCTTGTATGCCCTCTAGAGATCACATTTTTTGTCAGATCAACCTGAAATTCGGTCAGAATGATTGTCTTGATAAAATCTTGGACAAGATCGAAATTGGGTGAAACAGGATAAAAAATCATAGGGTCTTATCTTGGAAAAACCTTGCATGCACTCTAGACTTCATTTTTTTGCCTGATTATTCTGGAATTTGGTCAGAGTATTTGTTTGGATAAAATCTCAGACGACTTTGAAATTGGGTAAAAAAAATGGGTCAAATCTTACAAAAACCTTGCACTCTAGTGCTCATAGTTATGTATGCACTGTAGTGGCTACATTTTAAGTCTGATTAACCTTCATGCTGAATAAATTTTGGCTAAGAATTTTCATCAAAATCAAAGGGCAAAAAGCACTGAAAGTCCCAACTGTAGGACAATTTTTATTTGGAAAACTAAATCAATTGACAATTCTAGTTTGAAAGGGAGAAACAGGTGGTGTAGACTAACATCAGACTGCACATATGTGCAGGCTGATGTTTGTCTATAGCTCCTGCCAAAGCAGGAATATTCCAGGTTCAGCATGACAAGGGTTTAGTTTCATCAGAATGATTGACATGACAAAATTTCAGATGAGTTCAAAACTGGATCATCTTGGTTTAAAATGTAGGATGATACCCTTAGAAAAACCTTGTATGCCACATTTTAAGCCCAATTAACATTAAAATAGGCCAATAGGAGTGTTTAATTGTACTGTATCAACAGCATTGTTTTAGCTTTGCCATTATTCTTTTCATTCCTTTCAAAACCTGCTTTAAACAAGTTTTGGACAGTTAACTTGGGTAAGCAATTAATGGCCACTATGGTTCTCTTGTTTAGTTATTTTGCTTTGCCCATAAATATAGGCTTATCTGGGCTTGACATTTTTTTACATTGTAATCTATGTGGACAGCTCCTCCTAACTTACTGGACCAATTTCAATGCTTCTTTGCCAGAATGTTCCTTGGATGACCCTGTTCAAAAATTGATTTCAAAACGATGATTGGCTTATAATTATTAGTGTTGCAATCAAGAAATAGAAATCTTTCAACTTCATCTCCCAAAGTTGTTCACAAAATTTTGATAAGTCCATAAATATGGGTGTGGCCATTGTCACTAGCTATGAAATCTTTTCATGATATCTTACAGAAAAAACAGATGATTAATTTCAATGATAGTTTGCTAGAATATATAGAGGATAATCATTTGTTTCAGTGTAAGATCAATTTATATTTCATTGAGTGAACAACAAAAGCTATATTTTCGAGTGAAAAATATAGCTTTTGTTTTTGGGCTATGTCATGGCAGGTGTCCGTCGTCCATGCGTCCCTGTGTGCTTCCGTCTGTCAGTGCGTTTGTCCGTCTGTCTGTAAACTTTAACTTAAAAAATTTTCTCCTCATAAAGTACTGGATGGATTCTAATCAAATTTCACAGAAATGTTCCTTTGTTGACCCTCTATCAGATTTCTTCAAAGAATTTTGATTGGTTGAAAATCATGGCTGAAGTGGGCGTGGCTAATTTCTATATATGGTAATGGGTGACCTTTCTCAAAAGCTAATTGATGGATATCAACCAAATTTCACTGGAATGATCATTGAGTGACCCTTTATCAGTCTACAATTTTTTTTGTCATCAGATGAAAAATATGTATTTTATGGGCGGAGGTCATTTTTCTACTTATTATATGGTGGAAACTTTGAAAATCATTTTCTCAGAAACTAACCAATGGATATCAACCAAATTTCACTAGAATGATCCTTTAGTGACCATTTTAATATCAGTGTACAAAAGAAATTTTGTGATCAGATGAAAAATATGTATTTTATGGGCGGAGGTCATTTCTCTATATATTATATAGTGGAAACTTTGAAAATCATTTTCTCAGAAACTAACTAATGGATATCAACCAAATTTCACTAGAATGATCCTTCAGTGACCCTTTATCAGTTTAAAGAAAAAATTGTGATCAGATGAAAATTATGTATTTTACAAGCGGAGGTCATTTCACTATATATTATATAGTGGAAACTTGAAAAATCATTTTCTCTCAATCTAATTAATGGATATCAACCAAATTTCACTAGAATTTTTCTTGTGTGATCCTTTATGAGTCTACAAACAAAAAAAAAAAATATTGTGATCAGATGAAAAATATGTATTTTATGGGCAGAGGTCATTTCACTATACATGTATGTTATATAGTGAAAACTATGGAAATCATTTTCTCTCAATCTAATAGATGGATATCAACCAAATTTCACTGGAATGATTCTTCACTGATCCTTTATCAGTCTACAACAAAATATTGTGATCAAATGGAAAAATGCCTTTCATGGGCAGAGGTCAAATCTTTAGATATGTTAAATGGTGGAATATCCAATATAGGGAAAACAAACTTTCTCAAAGTTTAAACAGATGGATTCAACCCAATACTGTAGGAATTTTATTTCTGCTAAGTTGTATCACTGCAAAACTATTTTGATTAGGTGAACATCATGTATTTTATTGGCAGAGAACATTTCAGCATATTAAGTGAATATTTTCAACCAAATTATATCATAGGAATTTTATTTCTGCGAAGTTGTAACAGTCTGCTGAAAAATTTGGATAGATGAACAGCATTTTTTTATGGCAGAGGACATTTCAACATATAAGGTGAATATTTGATCACTCTTTGGATGATGATGAAATTTTCTAGACTTAAAAAAATTCATAGGTGTAAAGATTGTAGATTAGAAGGAACAAAACTTTTGTTGAAATCTAAATGTAAAGAAACATTATATTTTATTAAAGATAAGCCTGAGGAGTGTAGGACAAAACCCCACCAGGACAAAACCCCACCAGACAAAACCCCACCAGGACAAAACCCCATCAGGACAAAACCCCACCAGGACAAAACCCCACCAATATATATTATAGTGTATAGTGTTATCTAAAAATATATTTATTTGTTCATATAATTTCTGTGATTCCTTTACCAAATAATCCCACTTTAAGGAGTATTGCAAGGGACAATTAAAATGCACCTTATAAATATAATGTTCTTATAAAGCAATAAATAATATATCCTTTATCGCATTTGCTTCTTTTATTGAAAGAGATTTTACACTGATTTTATCATTTTTCAGACATATTGAAGTGGCTTGTCAGCACCTAACAATGGATTAATTATATTCCTCACACCAGAACTACCATTACATCCTTTTCAAGCCTAAAGCTACTACCCTGCATGATTAGCATTATCATCCCATTGGTGGGAGGCAACTAGTCAGAAATGATGGTTCCTGCCATGGGGTATTGAACTGGGTACCTTAAGATTTACCCTCTGTGGGCAATGCTTGTCTTGGACAAATATCAAAACAACTGAAAAAATATGTTTACTATCTAAGTTTGTAACTGGAATTTTTCACAAACACTTTAAATGATTTTAATGAAATCATTAACAACTAAATTATTAGTTTCATTAATTGTATAAAAGTACAAGAAAATCAATATAGATCTAATAACTATATTCATATAAAATAATGGTGGGGTTTTGTCTTACTTGACAGATATTGTGGTGGGGTTTTGTCCTGGTGGGGTTTTGTCTGATGGGGTTTTGTCTGGTGGGGTTTTGTCCTGGTGGGGTTTTATCCGTACCCAAAGCCTGAGAATACCCCCTGGGAATTTGTCAGTTTAGTTGAACAAAGGGTGTCTGCACAGAGAGGACAATTGGTGTAAAATATGTATACTGAGGTTCAGAGTGGGGTAGAAAGAGTTGAGTTGAGTGCATTCAAGACATTGGGC
The DNA here is from genome assembly GCA_948146395.1 of Fragum whitleyi. Classification (NCBI taxonomy): domain Eukaryota; kingdom Metazoa; phylum Mollusca; class Bivalvia; order Cardiida; family Cardiidae; genus Fragum; species Fragum whitleyi. Next base: position 4,742,518 of record OX411557.1, read on the forward strand.
AGAATAAAATATATGTATTGGATTGAATATTTAACTTTTTATTATCATTAGTTAGAATTTGGTTTTGATGACAAACAATTTTGTGAAGTAACATCCTTTTAGTAGTGTTAAAGGAAAAATGGAAAGGTCTACAATCAAAATTTTGCTGACAAAGGACATTTTATAATGTGCAGTAACATTCTGTTAGTGTTGAACATTTTTATTTTTGGATTTCAGCCAAATTTCACTGGAATTATCCTTAGGTGACCCATTATCAGACTGCACAAAATTTCAATGTTATTCATTGATCGTGATGTTCTCAAACAGCCTTATCCTCCTCTTTTAATCATTATCAGGATATTCAGGCCTGTGGAGGGAATCAGGCGCTCAAGCGCCTCTAGTTTCACAAAATGAAATATCAATTGATCTTACTAAAAAAAAATGATTATTCTTTTTCTTTTATGCAAAATGAGACAAAATGTGAAATGTCTAGGACACATTTTTGTAATCATCATTTTGCATGTGATTGCTATCCAACATTCATAATGTGACGTCACTTATTTCGCACCACATAGATAACATCAAATACGGTGAAATGCACAAAAGCAGGGTATAAGTTTTTTATAATTCCTCTGCTTTTGCGGTGAGATTATCAAGTGATAATCTACAGTTATTTCTTGATAAACTACCGAAAAGCATCAGAGAAATTCCTTTTTGTGACCCTTTTCAAAAAATATTTACAACATTCTGAGTGGCCCATAAATATGGGCATGGCAGACTTGGCTTACCTTTTCTTTGCAATTAAAATGAAAGAAGATTTGACATCCACTAGACCAATAAAATTCATGTGAGCAGTTGCCCTCTTGTTAATGAAAATTTTGCAAAGAAGGTTTACCTATTAATTATAAATAAATGAAATTGAATGAGTGGTCATTGAATACCGAATTTATGAAACAAGTCATTTATAAACAGATGAAAACGAAGCTGGGCCAATTTTTTGATATGTTTAAGATTACGAGTTTAATAAATTCGGTATTTTATGAGCACAAATTTGATATTCTATTTATGATATGACTTGAATTTTTGCAAATAATTGAGGGAATTACAGATTTTTTTCTTCAAGTTATTCCGCAACACATATAACGCTGTTTGAAAATTGACGTCATCAACAAATTATGACCTCATTTTCACAACGAAAATATGATTTTGCTAAAAGTTCTTAGCTCATTTGCATAATTATTCCACAAGTGTAATAACACCCAAGTAATATAAAATATATTCAACTGGTTTATTTTACTTCCGCACAGTAGGTCATATTATAAATTCTCTTTTACCTTCAGTTTTTCTGGGATGTTAACATCTACTCCTAGGACACATCACATGGTAAGTTAGAGCTTTTCATGCTATTGATTACATATTCGAGCACTACACAAGGCTTTGGCAGGCAGTATAAACTGAGATCAGCCAGCACATAATTGCAGTCTGATCTTAACCTTCACTGGCCTGCTGTCAACTTCATCATTGTCAGAAAACTTGAGCCAACCTGGTTAAAATGTTAAGAATATTGGTCTTGATTCCTATTCCTTTTGAGTAACTACAGCTTAGGCTTTGACTGACTGACTGAAGAAATGATAATGTTCTGCTCTATTTGAACCTGCTTAAATGAAAATAAAATGGACAATAAACATACATGTTAAAGCCAATTCTAAAAACAAAAAATACTTTTTATTCCTAAAACAAGAAAAACATATTGTTCAACAAAAAGAGATAAATGCTTTGACCTGCTTGTGTTACCATTTTCCCACTTACTAATATTTTTATGCACTGAAAGTTATTAAGAAGAAAAAAAAGGAAAAATTGCTTGTTCAAGCAATTTCTCTCTTTCACAATGCTTTTTTTGAATACTTTAAGATCTATTTTCAATGTAAATGCACATTGAATTAATGAATGTAAATGTTTTAAAATTGGACTAGTCTTAAATTATTTGTTTTGTAGTATCTGGGCTAGACAATTGAAAATACAAAATGATATCATTTAGGCAGGCCTTCTTAGAGAAAGGCATTCGGAACATCACTCGGCCATTTCCGTAAACTGCTACAGACCTCTGATGTATATAAGGCGGACGTGTATGTAACAAAATTATGCATTTTGTTATGCAGATCAGTGTAAGAAAAACTAGCGCAGAAACAACTGGCCCTATCTTTAGATTGATATATTTTACAGTAATTAAAGGCTGAAAAAATCTTAATTTTTGAGAATGATTTGTCATTCTTAAAAATAAGACTTTTCAGCTGTTATTAAAGAATCTAAAGATATTTCACGCCAGTGACTTAAATGAGAAGTGTAGGCAAGGTCATAAGTTTTCACCCAAATTTTTGAGGTCCAACACCATTTAACTGACGTCATTGAGTTTTTCCAAGTTTTTTTCGTAATTTTTGATAAAAGTCCATATATGTACATCTGAGGTTGATCGTGAGATTGGCTGAGTGGTGTTTGGAATGAGAGAAGGGATCATTTCCCTTTTTTCAATTAAAATTAGTCCCTACATCTGGTGCTCTTATCCTATTGTGTGCATAACAAATTTTAGAAGTTCGGATTAGTTCCTTTTGTATTAGAATAATTTTTTTTTGCTTTTCTACTTAGCACAAATGTGAAATTGTTGTCAAAATCACAATCAGATTCAATTAGGAAGAATGAACATCTACATAGAATTTCAAACTGTTTGAATTTGAATGCTAAATTGATAAAAACAAGAAGTATTTAACATTAATCAAGATTTTTATGTTGTATGTTTACATTTAGAATGACAATGACAATGATGATGATGATGATGATGATGATGATGATGATGGAAAAACAAATATGGAAGTAGATGCTGAAGGTGAGTTAACAGAACAGTTAAATACATGGAAATCGCGGGGTCAGCGCAAAACTATTGTAAGTGCCTATACATTGATAGTCACTTACAATAGTGTTTGCTTATCCCTCAAAATGCAAATAGGGGTATATTTCGAATGGTTGCAGGTCATGTTTGATGGGAGTCTAAAATCATGCAGACCATATACATGTTTGATGGGAGTCTAAAATCATGCAGACCATATACGTTAATAGTAAATTTTTCCGCCATTTTGTTAGCTCCACTGGCTGAAGGCTACTGGGGCTTTTCTCATGGCAGTGTCTATCATGTCACAAGACTCTATCACTTACACTTCAATATTAATGGCCAATGTTAAAGTTTTTTCAGACAAACTGACAGAGTAACTGTCAAATGGTCAGACAGGCCAAAAGAAATATGCCCTCAATCTATTGAAACTGGGGCATAATAAGTTGTTCAAGAAATTTGGATTGACCTTGGATTGTTAGTCCCCTAACGGTCATCGGTTGGGGGACTATAGGTTTGCTAGATTCCGTCTGTCTGTCCGTCCGTCTGTCTGTCAGTCTGTCCGTCCGTCCGTCTGTCCGTCACACTTTTGTCCGGGCTATATCTTCTAAACCATATGTGCTAGCAACTTCAAACTGTGTACACTTATAGATCTCATTTAGGACAAGTGTCATGTTCAAGAACCATAACCCTACCACACCCACTTTTTGAGTTTTTGCCCTTTGTTGTTTTTACCCTTACATTCTTGTCCGGTCCATATCTCCTAAACTATGTGTGCTAGCAACTTCAAACTTTGTACACTTATAGATCTCATTGAGAAGAAGTGCCATGTTCAAGATTCATAACTCTGCCACACCTACTTTTTGAGTTATTGCCCTTTGTTTTTTTAGCTCGGCTGTTTTTTTGAAAAAAAACCCGAGGTATTGCTATAGCCTCTGTGTCGTTGTTGTCGTCGTCGTCCTTGTTGTCGTTGTGCGAAAACTTTGACATTTTGTTATATCTCTGGTTCTACTGAAGGCATTCACTTGAAACTTGGCACACATGTTCACCATCAAAAGAGCAACCTGTACTATCAAGGGGGGGGGGGGGGGGTTAACTCTAGATGCATTTTGTGCAAATTATGCCCCCCTTTTGACTTAGATTTTTTCCTACCATCCAGCACTAGACAGCCGAGCGTAGGCACCCGTAGGCGGTGCTCTTGTGTAGCCTTACATTCTTGTCCTGATCATATCTCCTAAAGTATAAGCGCTAGCAACTTCAAGCTTGGTACACTTTTAGATCTTATTGAGGACAAGTGTCATGTTCAAGAACTGTTATTCTGCCACGCCCATTTTTGTTCGGATCATATCTCCTAAACCATAAGTGCTAGCAACTTCAAACTTTGTACACTGATAGATCTTATCTAGGACAAGTGTCAGGTACAAGAACTGTTTCTCTGCCACTACCACTTATTAAGTTATTGCCCTTTGTTATTTTTAGTCTTACATTCTTGTCCGGAACATATCTTCTAAACCATAAGTGCTAGAAACTTCAAACTTGCTACACTTATAGATATCATTCAGGACAAGTGTCATGTACAAGAACTGTCACTCTGCCATGTCCACTTTTTGAGTTATTGCCCTTTGTTGTTTCTATCCTTATATTTTTTGTCCCGTACTTTTGCCACATCCACTTTTTTAGTTATTGTCTGTTGTTGTTTTTTATCCTGACTTTTTGAGTTATTGCCCTTTGTTGTTTTTACCCTTACATTCTTGTCCGGATCATATCTCCTAAACTAAAAGTGCTAGCAACTTCAAACTTTGTACAGTTGGTTAGGCATAAGACTTCCAATCTGGAAGTCGTGGGTTCGATCCCCGGTGGCGGCAAATATCCTTTCCGACGTTTGTCTTTCACCAATGGGTAGATAATCGTAAACCTATGTGAAATAGCAGTCGGAGGCTAGGAAAGGATGTAATGGTAGTACTGGCGTGAGAAATACCAGGAATCCATTGTTAGGTGCTCCGGCCGCCGCGATATAACTGAAATAATGTTGAAAGCGGCGTAAAACCCCATTCAAACTCAAACATTCTTGTCCGGATCATATCTCCTAAACTATAAGTGCTAGCAACTTTAAACTTTGTTCACGTATAGATCTCATTGAGGACAAGTGTCATGTACAAGAACTGTTACTCTGCCACTACCACTTTTTGAGCTAATGCCCTTTGTTGTTTTTACCTTTACATTTTTGTCCAGAACATTTCTTCTAAACCATGAGTGCTAGATACTTCAAACTTGCTACACTTATAGATATCATTGAGGACAAGTGTCATGTACAAGAACTGTCACTCTGCCATGTCCACTTTTTGAGTTATTGCCCTTTGTTGATTCTATCCTTACATTTTTGTCCTGTACTTATCTCCTAAATCATAAGCCCTAGCAACTTCAAACTTTGTACATTGGTAGATCTCATTGAGAAGAAGTGTAATGCACAAGAACTGTTACTCTGCCACATCCACTTTTTTAGTTATTTCCGTTGTTGTTTTTTATCCTGACATTTTTGTCCGGACCATCAGTGCTAACAACTTCAAACTTGGTACACTTATAGATCTCATTGAGGACAAGTGGCATGTACAAGAATCATTCTTCTCCGCCCAATTTTGAAGTTTTTGCCATTGGATGTTTTTTACTCTTATATTTTTGTTTGGGACATTTTGTTCAAAACCAAACGTGCTAGCAACTTCAAATTTTGTATACAGTTATAGCTCTAGTTAGTAGGAGATATATTATAAGAAAGGATTTTTTGTTATCCGGTGGGGGACTCCTGTATTGCATGGCAATACGACATGCACATGTTTTCACTATAAGATGTTCACCCTCAAAACATTGAACCAATTTCAACAAATTTTGCAGGATAATATTCCTTAGGTAAATTTCCGCCCAGTAGATTTGATTTGCCAATATATGGGAAGCAGCGCTTAAATTCACAAAAATGATTGATGTTTTTCTGTGCTATATATAGTATTATTTCATTGTTTAAGATCTGTCTTTTTTGAAGGTAAACTTCCATATCTTACTGAGTTTCTCATTAATAGATATTTGAAAGCCAGTGGAATGATACAGGCCCTCTTGAGAGTTTTGTAAATTAAACTGATAATTTTGTACATCATTAATGATAATAGAAGTAAATAATCAGAATCAGAATTTTGTGCAATGCTATCAAAGATCATCTGCTAAATATACTCAATGTTTTCTAAATTTAACCTTTTCTCCAATGAAAGAAATCATAAAAGTCGAATTGTCAAATTTAAATGTTTGTTTATCAACATACTTGTAAAGAAGTCAATTTTATACCTTTGACATCAATTAGATGTTTTATCAAATATCAGACCTCCTAAGCTTTGTAATTTTCCTAGTATTGTCAATGAAACCATTCTAATTAATAAAGAAAGAGAATACTTAAGGACATCTTTCTGTTTTAAAACAAATGTCACTGAATACACTATTTTTCATGAGAGAGTCTTTTTGAAGAAGTCAGTGAATCGGAAATTCAGATGTGAATTTGGTTTTGCTAAGTCAAAATTGTCATCCGTTTAGTTTTATCAAGTTTTAACTTAGAACTAATTTTGAACAACTCCTTTAAAGATAGCTCAATTTTGATAAGGCCAGGTTAGGAATTGCCAATGATTTCTATGGACCGTTAATTATTATTAGGTATAAATTTCCTAAAATTTGGCAAATAACTGAACAGTCAACCATAGTTAATTTAAGTCAGATAACTCTGACTTCACTCTGATCATTATCTTTCCTTTTTAGTAGAGATTTCATATATGTGACCAGTCATGTGAAAAGGATTATCTGGAAAGTGTGGAAGTGTTGACCCTTGTCATACTGTGCGGATTGCGCAGACTGACTAGTGTCCAAACTTTTCGCACTTTGCTAATTTTCTGAAACTGAAATAATTAATGTACCTTTCTGTGAAAGAATTTTTGAAATGTGATCTCTTGTTGGCCTATTCTAGAACAAATCCTAGCACTCAATTTAGAATTTTAGCACACACCATGAATACGATCAGAAAATTTAGGCCTGGAGTCCAATACGATCATGATTTTCAGGGTTGATGCAATCATTTATTTTCTCCAAGGATTCTCACTTTTGCAGCAGGTTAACTGAATATTCTTGAAGTTTGATATTTCATGCATAGGTTTTTTTAAATAGCTGGAACTGTAATTTGTGAATCTAGAAAAACAGAATAGATAAAGTTTTTCTACTATTTGTTGATTTTTAAATCACAGCCAATTTGCAGGCTTGTTATAAACATTAAGAAAATGGAACCTTAATAGTTCCGCAATGTTCAAGTGATGAAATTTAACAAAATTAACTGAGACTCCTAAATGATTTCATTTATTTTGCTTAGCATTTTCAAAGATCATGACTTCCAAAATGTTTTGGAACTACTACATGTCAGATACCTTAAAGTATTGCAATGACACACTCTAGAAGCCACAAATATGGTCCAACCATCATGAAACTTTGTCAGAATGTTTGTTAGGTCATGAGGATGAACTCTTTTGTAAATGGAAAGTATCCATGCCTTATCACGATCTACAGGATTGACAGTATTAACCCTTTTCTGTTTAATCCCTGCTTTCTATGTGCTTGTGAATTTACCAAATTTGTTCATATCAAGACCCTAGGATCATATTTGGGCTCCACCCGGGCGCAACCCTTTTTACATAGAATCAAAGAACAAAAATCTTTAAAAATCTTCTTCTCTGAAACCAGATGGCAGATAACTTTCATATTTGTTTTGAAACATCACCAAGTGGGCTTCTACCAAGTTTGTTCATAACAAGACGGTGCCGCCACCATAGCGCAATTGGTTAGGCATTAGACTTTCAATCTGGAAGTCGTTGGCTCGATCCCCGGTGGCGGGAAATATTCTTTCCGAAGTTTGTCTTTCACCAATGGATAGATAATCGTAAACCTATGTGAAATAGCAGTCGGAGGCTAGGAAAGGGTTTAATGGTAGTACAGGTGAAAGAAATACCAGGAATCCATTGTTAGGTGCTTTGACCGCCGCGATATAACTGCAAGATTGTTGAAAGCGGCGTTAAACCCATTCAAACAAACAAACAAATCATAACAAGACCCTGGGGTCATATTTAGGCTTTGCCTGAGCGCACGAGCCCATATATATTTGTAAAAGTTATAAAATAAATACTGAAAGTTTAGGTAACAATACACAATAAACCACTGAGCCACAGAAGGTCAGTCTTATTTGGCTCAGTGGTTAGCGCATAGGTCCTGTATCCTGTAATGTAAGTATTTCTATTCTGCTTGGTTCCACTCTGGGCCACATGGATTTGTTAACAGCTATGGTTCATGTTGGTAAGATATAGGCCATTGGGGATGGTCATATATCGTCATTATATTCTCCATCAGTCTGTACATCTGTATCTCCATTTATTGTTAAAGATCAAATGAACAATGAACCAAATATATATTTCAATGAGGTAATTTAGCTAAAATTATGAATGTTTGGCCACCAGGTGCGGAGCTTGCTACAAAACTCTCAACGACCAGGTTATGAGTCAAGCCCACTCTCTTGAGCTTTCTGGGCAGTCAAATATTGAATTGTTATATATTCATAGACCTACAGTACCTCCCATACACAATCAATAATCTACAGGATTGACAGTATTAACCCTTTGCTGTGTAATCCCTGCTTTCTATGTGCTTGTGAATTTATGATTGAGAAAACGTTGTGAAAAAGGAAGAAATTACTTCTGTCAAGCAATTTCTTCTTTTTCCACACTATTTTCTACCCTAGTGAATGGTCATTTTTCAAATTAAATCCACTTTAAATTTTTGTCTACAAAACCTTTGAATTTGGACAAGTGCAAAATTTTGTAAAACAGGAAAGTGTTAATCTTATGGCTCTGAAATTTATACGCAGTCTCAGAAGGTGAAAAATGAAGAATATAAAAGAATATAGGCGGTTTGTGGATTGTGACCAAAAGTGAAAAAAAGTTTCGTTTTGAAATAAACTCTAGCCTCATTGAAATGCATATAGAAATTCTACTAATAACTTTAATTAATTGTTTGAAGGAGGATTCATATACTAACTCTTTACAACACTACACCATTTTGACATGTCTTTGTATACTTATGTAAGGCAATGTAAAGATAAGGCTGGGTAGATTATCTAAAAGTATCACAAATGGTGTTTTGTAATTGTCGTTGTTATCTTTTGTTTGTATTGTGAAAGCATTGTACAAGATGGTGTTTTAGTTTTCCGAAAAGGAGATTTATTTTTATTTCAAAAAGGGTGTTTATTTCAAAACGATTTGGAATCTCATTGATAGATATGACTTCGGGGACATATGCCTCTCCAACACACTGTCCATGATATTGATCTTATGTAGAAATTATCTCCTTGTTGACATCTGCCTATTTAATTAATGTGATGTCTCAGGGGTCAAAGAGACTCAGGTGAGCGATCTAGGACCATCGAAGTGCTCAAGGGAGCTATTGTGATCGATCAATGTTCGGTGTCCATCTGTCCGTCTGTCTGTCACGGCGTCACCTTTTTCTTTAAAGGATCTCATCCTTAACTTATCGGTCAAAATCAACCAAACTTGGTAGAAATATTCCGTGGGTGGTCCCTTGTAAAAATTGCTCAAATGGAAAGGATCCGTGCCCTATCACGAGAAGGCCTTAATGACAAATTTTTGTTTACACTTTAGAAGCCACAAATATTGTCCAATCTTCATGAAACTTGGTCAGAATGTTTGTAAGGTCATGTGGATAAAGTCTATTGAAAATAAGAAGGATTCGTGTCATATCACGGGAAAAGGGGCCTTAATGACAATTCTTTTCGTTTACACTCTATATCGTCCAATCATCATGAAACTTTGTCAGAATGTTTGTTAGGTCATGAGGTCCAATGTTCATGAAACTTGTTCAAAATGTTTGCCAGGTCACAAGAATGAACTCTGTTGAAAATTGGAAGGTTCATGTCATATCATAGGAAAAGGAGTCTTAATGATAATTTACTTGAAATATCAGGTGAGCAATTTAGGGCCCTCAGGGTCCTCTTGTTTTGCATTTGTCGAAGAAAGTGTTGCATGAATTTTATAGTATTCGTTGGAATAATTTGGAGGTTTACATTCCAGCAGCTTCTGGTCAACCATCAAGAATGACTGATTTGATGGAAAGTCCCTCTGGGTCAACTTCAACACGTAATGGTGCCACAACATTAGTGTCAACAAGTAGTGCCACAACATTAGTGTCAACAAGTACCATCGGTTCAGGAACCTCAAAAACAGCCTGTGATAATTTATCCACTACAGGTGTGTATGGGCCATATTAAACGACATTACTGTCGTACTAAATAACAATCGAGATTTGTATGTTCAAACGTGTGTTATTGAATCTGTTGCGTTAAGCCAAGTATTACACCAGAGTAGCTTGCTGTGCATTGCTATTAACAAGTTCAACTGAAAAAATAGCTGTTAAATACAATCTTGCATTGCACTCATCATACAATTCGCTTAATATTTTCTTTAAGTGTAAAGATAACTTGGAATTTTTAAGTAGATGTTACAAATTTAAGAATGATTGTCAAATTAAAATGTTTTAGATTTACTTATTATCCGAAACTGTTAAAGCGCTATAAATTTCACTACTTCATCATTGCCGCAAACTTTCTGCAAACTTTTTGCGAGAACAGTTTGCGGCAAATTTGCTACAAACAGTTGCTGCAAACTGTTTGCGACAACTGTTTGCAGCAAATTTGCTGCAAACTGCTCTCGCAAACAGTTTGCAGAAAGTTTGTGGCAGATAAGTCGCCATTTAGTTTATTATTATAAAAAATTATAAAAACATCATCTTAAATCTGCCTCCGTGGTCCAGTGGTTGAGCATAGAAGTTAAAAAGGTATGATTTATCAATTTCTACTTAGATAGGGTAACAGTTTAGTGATCTAGGGTATAGTTGAAGGTCAGCATAGCTAAACTCTGACAAGTGAATGTGGAATTATGAAGTTCAAGAAAGAAATCCCAGATTTACATATTACAATAATTTTTGACCTCTTTAACTAGAAAAACCCTGGTTCAAGTCCTGCAGATTCCACATTCTTAACTCACCTGAGCACTTTCACCTGAGCACAAAGTGCTCAAGGTGAGCTATTGTGGTCGTGCAATGTCTGGCGTCCGTCGTGCGTCCTGCTACATCCGTCGTCCACAATTTCTTTAAACACCTTCTCCTCCTAAAGCAGTGGGCCAATTTTGATGAAACTTGGAAGGGATGATCATTGGGTCAAGTTCTACCAAAGTTGTTCAAATAAATGAAATCTACCCTTAACTTTTCCTTTACCCTTAACAAAAATGGTGAAAATATGAAATCTTCAAAAATCTTCTCTGAAACCAGATGGTAGGCAGCTTTCATATTTGGTATGTAGAATAATCTAGTGGACCTCTACCAAGTTTGTTCCTATCAAGACCTTCATATTTAAGCTTTACCCGGGTGCAAATGATATCCTTTTAGCTCTTCTAAGCACAAAGCAAAAATAGGAAAATCTTCAAATTCTTTTCGTTCACACTCTATATCGTCCAATCATCATGAAACTTTGTCAGAATGTTTGTTAGGTCATGAGGATGAACGCTTTTGAAAAAGGGAAGGTTCCATGCCTTATCATGGGAAAAGGGGCCTTAATGACAATTTTCTCGTAAGAGCTCCAGACACCACAAATATGGTCCAATGTTCATGAAACTTGTTCAAAATGTTTGCCAGGTCACAAGAATGAACTCTGTTGAAAATTGGAAGGTTCATGTCATATCATAGGAAAAGGAGTCTTAATGATAATTTACTTGAAATATCAGATGAGCAATTTAGGGCCCTCAGGGTCCTCTTGTTTTGCATTTGTCGAAGAAAGTGTTGCATGAATTTTATAGTATTCGTTGGAATAATTTGGAGGTTTACGTTCCAGCGGCTTCTGGTCAACCCTCAACACCTGATGCAGCAAATGTTTGCTAAAGCCAATTTATTTTTGTAAGGGATTCCGCATCCTTTAGCTCTTTGGGAGACAAAAATATTCATTTAATTTGTCTTTATTGGCCAGATTGCTACTCAGATTTAATTTCAAATAACAAAAATCATTTAATATTGGCAAATTCTGTTTATTCAATCCCTATTTAATAATTTTGGATAAAAAGATAGTAGCCATGTTTCAGACAAAAAAATATTCATTTTTCTGTCAGTAGAAAATGAAAATGTTGTAGCTACGTTTGACCAGAAATCATGCATGCATTCTTTCTTTGGCATCAGAATTGGAAAATATTATGAAAATCAGTATTTAAGATAAAACATAGAAGCTAAATAGAAGTGATTCAAATCTGAGTAAATAAGGCAGTCACGTCCATCGCAAACATTAAGATGACAAGCATTTCCGAATTTTCATTAATTCTTGTAAACGAATGTCAGTTCTTCTAAATAAACGAATCATGAATTATTGATATTTTTTGTATTAGTCGAAGGTGTTGCATGAATTATATAGTATTTGTTGGAAAAATTTGGAAGTCTACGTTCAAGCAATTTTTCTCATAATAGGGGATCATCAAGAGTCATCAACTTTTTCCGAAAATCGGTCTTAAAATGGCTGATTTTGAGAATTAGAATAAATATGGTATGTATAGATTAGAATTGTACATGTATAACATCACCATACATATCATCAATGTTCTTCAAAAACCACGTAACTACAGCTATGGTATATACAAGCTGTAATTTAAGTACAAGATTTTAGGAGAAAAACGGCAATATTTTGTAATGGGGGACAAGATAGTCAATAAAAGATACTTTTTTAGCTCACCTGAGCACAACGTGCTCAAGTGAGCTATTGTGATCACCTTTTGTCCGGCGTCTGGCCGACGTCCGGCGTCCGTCAACAAATTCTTTAAATGACATCTCCACCTAAACTACTTGGCCAATTGTAACCAAACTTGGCAGAAATGTTCCTTAGGTGATCCCCTTTAAGAATTGCTAAAAGAATTGAAATCAGTGAAAAACTCTGGTTGCTATGGCAACCAAAGTTAAAAATTCAAGAAAATCTTTATAATTCTTCTTCTTCTGAATAAGCAGTCCTACAGCCTTGAATTTTGGCATGGATGATCAGCTCATAGACCTTAATAAAAATAGCTAAGATCATATCTGTTGGGCCACCAGGTGTGGAGCACCAGGGGGGAGGGGGTAGTACTTTGGGTAAATTTTGTAATCTTTTACCTTCTTCTTCTTCTGAACATGAAGCCCTATAGCCTTAAAATTTTGCATGGATGATCAGCTAGTAGACCTTAATAAATAAAGCTAAAAACTTATCTGTTGGGCCACCAGGTGCGGAGCATCAGGGGGAGGGGGGAGTACTTTGATGAAAAATTTGTAATCTTTAACCTTTTTCTTCTACTGAACCAGGAGTCCTACAGATTTGAATATTGGTATGGATGATCAGTATATGGACCATAAAAATAGCTAAAACCATGACTGTAGATTCACCAGGTGCGTAGCACCAGAAGGTAGAGGGTAGTACTTTTGTGAAAATTTTGTAATCTTTAACCTTCTTCTTCTTCTGAACCATAAGCCCTACAGACTTGAAAATTGGCATGGAGGATCAGCTCATAGACCTTGATAAAAATGGCTAAAATCATCACTGTAATGCCACCAGGTGGGGAGCACCAAGGGTGAGGGGGTAGTACTTTGGTGAAAATTTTGTAACTTTAACCTTCATCTTCTAATGAACAAGGAGCCCTACAGACTTCAATATTGGCATGGATGATAAGCATATGGATCTAAAATAAAATAAAATAGCTAAAATCATGAATGTAGGACTACCAGATGCGGAGCATTAGGGGGGAGGGGGTAGTACTTTGAATTATCTTTAACCTTATTCTTCTCCTGGATCAGGAACCCTACAGACTTGAAAATTGTCATGGGTGATCAGTATATTGACATTAATAAAAATAGCTAAAATCATGACCAGGTGCTGAGTGTCTTTGGGAGGGGGTACTACTTTGGATCATTTTTGAAATCTTTAAACTTCTTCTAACGAACCAGAAGTCCTACAGACTTGAAAATTGGTATGGATGATCAGCATATGGACATTAATTGAATTAGCTAAAATCATGACTGTAGATTCACCAGGTGCAGAGCATCTTGGGGGAGGGGGAGTGCTTTGTTGAGAATTTTGAATCCCTACAGCCTTTATATTTGACATGGATTGATCAACTCATTAAAGAAAACTTTAAAAGTCTCAGACTCAGCCTGTATATCTGGCATAGATTAGCTGATCACAGACCTTTTATGAAAAAAGCTTAAATAAATAATGACCAGGGGAGGAGCAGAGGGGGGGGGGGGGGAGGATTATTTCAAATGTTATCTGATTTAATAAGTGAAAATCTCTTTTTCTGTGGTTGCATGGACATACCTAGGTAATGAAGCTTTTTTCTCAGGTGAGCGACCCAGGGCCAACGGCCCTTTTGTCTTTTGAAGTACCACATTTTTAGGGATCAGGGCAAAATTATTGTAAATTCTTCATTAAGGTAGTGGCAGTGTAATACAAAGGTAGCAAAAACAAGTACAAATGGTTATATTTTGAGATTACAAACAGTAACACTTTCTATCATGCAATATCAAAAAAATCTAATCACAGGTTATGCAGAAAATGCAATTTACTATACCTCCACCCCCTTCTTGGATTTAAAAAAATATTAGTATTGGACATGCAAACTCAATTTGAGAAAAACTATTTATCTGAATCATTTTATCTAAAAAAGCTCGTCACTGTAATACTGTGTAATTAGTCTTAAAAATATATTCAGTTTAAGCCTTATAATTTATGGCATATTATATTTTGTTAGAAATAAAAAAAAATTATTTTTAGCTATGTTTTCCACAAATTTATCGAAAATGGCTTAAAGGCTCAACTATTGGACAAATTTCCTTTTTATTTTTAGCTTGACTATTTGAAGAATAGGCGGGCTATTCAAGTCACCTGGGCGTCGGCGTCGGTGTCAGCATCGGCGTAATGCTTTGGTTAAGTTTTTACGTGCAAATGTTTAAAATCTCTGTTTCTACTAAAGCTATTTCTTTGAAACTTTGCATATGTTTCTGTGACCATAACATCAGCATCTAGACAAAGATTCATTACTCTGATATTGAATTTAGTGGAATTTTAACCCTTTTGGGACTTAGATATCTTGGTTAAGTTTTTACATGCAAATGTTGTTTATCTGTAATATTTCTGTTTCTATTAAAGCAATTGCTTTTAAACTTTGCACATGCTTCTGTGGCCATGATATCAGCATCTTAACAAAGTTTCATTACATATTGCTGTAATATCTCTATTTCTTCTAAAGCTATGGCTTTGAAACTTTGCACATGCTTCTTCGACCATAATATCAGCCTCTTGACAAAGATTCATTGCTCTGATATTGAATTTAGTGGAATTTTAACCCTTTTTGGACTTAAAAAATAAGTTTTTCCTTGCAAATGTTGTATTTCTGTAATAGCTCTATTTCTACTAAAGCTATTGCTTTGAAACTTTGCACATGCTTCTGTGACCATAATATCAGCCTCTTGACAAAGATTCATTACTCTGATATTGCATTTAGTGGAATTTTAACCCTTTTTGGACTTAAAAATCTTGGTTTAGTTTTTACATGCAAATGTCGTATATCAGTTATAGCTCTATTTCTACCGAGGCTTTTGCTTGGAAACTCTACACCTGCTTCTGTTACCATGATTTCAGCCTCTTGACAAAGATTTTTTACTCTGATATTGAATTTAGTCGAATTTTAACCTTTTTCAGACTCAGAAATTCTTGGTTAAGTTTTTTACGTGCAAATGTTGTACATCAGTTGTTTCTCTAATTCTAGTAAAGCTATTGCTTTGAACTTGCACATTCTTCATTGATCGTTACAGCAGTCTCTTTATAAGGTTTCAATTCTTTTGTATAGAATTTAGTTGATTTTTAACCCTTTTTGGTCTTAGAAATTCTTGGTTAAGTTTTATGTGCAAATGTTGTATTTCTGTAATATATCTATTACTACTACAGCTGTTGCTTGGAAACTTTACACATGCTTCTGCTATCATAATATTAGCCCACAGAAAAAGATTCATTACTCTGATATTTAATTTAGTGGAATTTTAACCCTTTTCGGCCTTAAGAATCTTGGTTATGTGCAACTGTTTTATGTTAGCTGTATCTCTGTTCCTACTAAAGCTATTGCTTTGAAACTCTGCACATGCTTCTGTGAGCATAATATCAGCCTTTAGACAAAGATTCTTTTCTCTTGACTTTCATTTTATTGAATTTCCAATGTCGATATTGATTTGCTGTTACTATCCAGCACTAGGAATAGTCTAGCTTCGCTCTCCTCCGACAGCTCTTGTTCTAAAACCACTTCTATTCTTGGTTTTAAAATTATCATAAAACATTAATTTCTTGGTTACAAAAGAATTTTGAGAAGTTGATTAAACAACATATTCCAAATAATTTGACTATTATTATGACAACCCCTCATCTTATCTGGGATGCTAAGAAAATGTTTTTGAGAATGTGAAAATCTAGGGAAACAAATAGGGAAAAAGTCAAGTCCTGAAATATTGAATAGGTTGCATTGATTGTAGTAATTAATTTTAAATAAAATTATTGTCTGTAAGTTACCTTTATATACTAAAACTGTAATTAGTCAAAGAAAAAAACTTTATATTTCGAACATAACCATGTCACTTGAGCATTTTTGTGTACCTTACATTGAAAATTATCTTTGACTGATAAAATCTGGCTACAAACAAAAAGGATTTATCTAATGGAGTAAAAGACAGGTAATATGTATGCCAAAAAACAGGTGGAGTAGACTAAGATCAGGCTGCAAATATGTGTAAACTGTTTTTATACGCCCGAAGGGTCGTATTATGTTATCGTCTGCATCGTCTGTCTGTCCATCTGTCTGTCTGTTAGCAAATGTGTGTCCGGTCCATAGCTTTCAAACTATAAGGCCTATGGTCTTGAAATTTCACAGGTGTATAGATCTCATAGCTAGGCAGTGCAGATTGCAAGAACCACAACTCTACCATTTGTAATTTTTAGCTCGGCTGTTTTCGAAGAAAACCAGAGGTATTATAATCACCTTGGGGTCATTCGCGTTGTTGTTGGCCTTGGCGTTGGCCTTGTCGTTGGCGTCGTCGTTGGCGTGACAAACTTTAACCCTGGTCATAACATTTGAATGTTAAGTAATAGAGCCTTCATATTTCACATGATTATTGCTTGGGACAAGACCTTTCTGTAGGTACCAAGTTCAAGGTCATCAGGCAAGTTCATGTCATTTTTCAAGGTCAAATTTCTTCAAATATTTAACCTTGGTAATAACTTCCGAATGGTAAGTCATAGAGCCTTCATATTTTAATGATCGTTGCTTGGGACTAGACCTTTCTGGTGGTACCAAGTTCAAGGTCATCAGTCAAGATCAAGGTCATTTTTAAAGGTCAAATTTGTTTGAAAAAAATTGATGTTGGTCATAATTTTTGAATGGCAAGTCAAATAGCCATCATATTTCAAATGAGTATTGCTTTGTACAAGACCTTTCTGTAGGTACCAAGTTCATATATTTGCATTTGCCTAAAAAATAATACAATGTAGACAGCCAAGCTTTGGCATCCGCTTACGGTGCTCTTGTTGAGTTATTGCCCTTTGTTTGATTCAGTTAGCAAATTCGTGTCCGGTCCATTATTTTCAAACTATAAGGCCTATGGTCTTGAAACTTCACAGATGTATAGATCTCATAGCTAGGGTGTGCAGAGTGCAAGAACCACAACTCTTCCATTTGTAATTTTTGAGTTATTGCCCTTTGTTTGATTCAGTTTGCAATTTCTTATCTGGTTCATAACTTGTACACTATAAGGCCTTTGATCTTGAAACTTCACAGGTATATAGATCTCATGCTAGGATGTGCTGAGTGCAATAACCCTAAATCTACTATCTATAATTTTTGAGTTATTGTCCTTTGTTTGGATCATTTTGCAAATTCGTGTCCGGTCCATAACTTTCAAAATACAAGGACTTCACATGTATGTATAAATACAATATACTACATGTATAGTGTCTGCAAGTAAATACATCCTAAAGTTCAATAAAAAGTTGAAAACATCACCCATTTATTTCTGAGCTTCAGGCGTATGATGCTGAGCCCAGCGTTGCTCTTAACCCTTTCCTGTTTTACAAAATTTTGGACCTGTCCAAATTCAAAGGTTTTGCAGACGAAAATTTAAAGTGGATTTAATTTGAAAAATAACCATATAGTAGGGTAGAAAATAGTGTTGAAAAAGAAGAAATTGCTTGTCAGAAGCAATTTTTTCTTTTTTTACATTGTTTTCTCAATCATAAAATCACAGGCACGTAAAAAGCAGGGGTTAAACATGAAAGGGTTAAATAGGAATCTCAGGTGGTGTAGATAAATTAAAGACTGCACACATGTGCAGGCAGTTCTTAGTCTATACCTCCTGCTAAAGTAGCAATTTTCTTTGTGAAGCATCCAGTGAAGTAATTTCTGGCCCAGCTTAGAAGCAACATAGAAATTTCTAGTCTATCATCATACTATGTGAATGTTGTAGTACTTATAAAACAAATAGTTGCCTTACAAATTGTACTTCTTGTAGCATCCAATGATAAAAGGATTTGATTTTGTTGTTCTCTTCCTACCTGTTAAAAAACTCATTTAGTGATGATATTCTTAAGAGTGTGAAAGGATTATTTAGTCTGTCTGTATCAAAAGACGTAGTGCATCATTTACTTGGAAAATTACGTCCATTTCCATTGGACCCCCATTGGCCCATTAAAAATCTGTGATCAGTCAATTCAATTGAGCAATATTTTCATTATAATTACCACCAAACCCTGGTGGGGTGTATTAGTCTGCTTTGTGACAATTCTAGTAGGGAAAAAGACTAGCAGCAGCCCTAGTTGCCCATGACCCCTAGATTTTGGGCTGGGCCCCTATATTTTTTTTATGAAAATGCCTATACCCCTCACAGTAAATTTTGAATCCTGCTAGTCTGGGCCACTGAGTAGAAATTGTTAGTCATTTTCCCTGTCTAGTTATGAAAATCTCATCTGTAAGTCACTTGAAATGCTTTTGCACCATTGATTGATCAGGTTTTATGGGTTAACCCTTTCCTGTTTTACCACCTTTTGGACCTGTCCAAATTCAAAGGTTTTGCAGATGAAAATTTAAAGTGGATTTAATTTGAAAAATAACCATTCAGTAAGGTAGAAGATAGTGTTGAAAAAGAAGAAATTGCTGGTCAGAAGCAATTTCTTCTTTTTTCACAATGTTTTTCCCAATCATAAAATCACAGGCACAAAAAAGCAGTGATTAAACAGCAAAGGGTTAAGGCCCCTTTCAACATGATTGCAGTTATATTGAAGCACTTATGCACTAGCTGCTCATCCTAGCTGCTGTTTGATCATGTGATAATGTGTTATCTGAAAACAAGCTGGCATGTACAATTCCTTATTAGGAAATTGCCTGCTACATTATCAATTAAATTTTCTGCAGCTTTTAATAGTTTTATACAGATAATTAAACAGATTAGCGTGGACTCTAGTCAGCCTGCCAGATGAGGGCCCGAAGTTATAAAACTTTTCTCAGGCTCAGGCTCAATTTTCTCACATTTCAATTTGAGATTAAAGCCGTAATTCTGTTTTATTACTCATTTTAATGTTTAAACATAAAACATGATATTAATTAGTTGTTATAAATAACAACTTATTAATATCATCTTTTATTTTTGTACATTTATTTCAATTTAACATTTGAGAAAATTGAGCCTGAGCCTGAGAAAAGTTTTATAACCTTGGGCCCAGAGCTGTCTAATTAGAGTTGACACTTTGAGCACTACCTATGTGATCTCTTTTTGCCTAACAGGTCAAATTTATAAAGTTTTCTTAGCACTCATATAGGGTTAATTCACTTTTTTGAGGGCGTAAACATTTGCAGAGACCTGCAAAATGGTTTATCACACTTGGGTGTTGAAGCATTATGAGGGTCTCTGCAAATGTTAAAAAAGCCTGAATTGACGCTATTATTGCATAAAAAGATAGATTAGAGTAAAGTGATTTCATAGAAACGTTATAAAACCCGTTACAATCCTACTTATATGCCTTCATGCATTACACCGTCCAATTTGTTTATACCAAAGTTGCTTGGTTAATTTATGATGTCACACAATTTAACGCGGGATTTAGAGCAACGTTTTAGGTATGCTCTATGATAATGTTTGACAAGGAAACTGAAAAAGTGTCAAGACCCAGACCGAAAATATTAAAATTAAAAAGCCGGTTGTTAATAGCATGTGAATTTACTGATACTGATTAATCCACGTTTTCTCTTGTCAAGCCCCGGGTTTTGTCCGTTAACGTATGCCTTTAACAACCTGAAAACATAAATTTTATGCACTAATATTGTGTTGTTTTTTTTCCAGCAACTCCTACGTCCAAAAGACTGTCAACGGTAAGTTCCTAAAACTTGTTTTTGAACATTACAGAACCTTAACCCTTGTCATGCTAAACCCGAAATATTCTTGCTTAGGCAGGAGCAATAGACAAACATAGAAAAATTTGTGCAGTCCCATGTTAGTCTACACCACCTGTTACACTCTTTCAGACCAGAATTGTCAATAGATTTAGTTTTTCTAATAAAAAATTGACCTACAGTTGGTCCTTTCAGTGCTTTTTGCCCTTTGATTTTGACACAATTTCCTAGCCAAAAGTTATTCAGCATGACAAGGGTTAAGAGTTCAAGAGCGGGTTCTTTGACCCTCTAGAGCTAATTCTTAAACTTCTACATCTAGTTCTTGAATTTCTAAAACTAGTTCTTCAACTTCTTGAACTAGTTCTTGAACTCTTAGAACTTATTCTTGAACCAGTTCAAGAACTATCTCTTCAAATGGTTTATTTGGAATGTGAAGTTGGCAAGTCTTTCAATATTATAATAATGAATATCATAGATGTGTATAAAAATTTGAAGAGCATTAACTAAGAGAACTGATTTTCATCAACGATATTAACAAGCATACATGTTCAATATTTAACTAACCAGGCATAAAGAGCTTAAGGTGAGCTTTTGTGATTGTCCAATGTCTGTCGTGCGTTTTCTGCATCCTGAATTTCTTTAAACATCTTTTTCTTCTAAACTGTTGGAAAGTCTTGATGAAACTTGGAAGAAATGTTCCTTGTGTCAAGCTCTACTTTAGCTGTTCAAATTATCAAAAATCCACCCTGCAACAGCAACAAAATGAGGGAACATTGAAAAATCTTAAAATTCCTCTTCTCTGAAACCGGACACTTTTCATATTTGTGACCTGTCATGCAAAAAGGGACCATCTGGGTAGAGAGTAAAGTTTCAACCCTTGTCAGACTGCACCAACTGTGGGCTCTTTTAGGCTCTTGACTAATTTTCCAAATCCAGAATGATCAATCTACCTTCCTGTGCAAGCACTTTTGAAATGCAACTTCTAATTGACCTGTACAAGAACCAATCTCTTTTTCATTTATTTATTTTATGAAGATTACAGATGGTCCTTTTTTGCTTTACGGGTCACATTTGGTTGGTAGCCTCATGTAGTGGATCTCTACTAAGTTTTTTCATATCATAATCCTGGATTCAATTTCTGGCTCCATATGGGCCCACCCTGTTTTACAAAGAAACAAAGAGTGAACATCTTCTTGTCCTAATCCAGATGGCACACAGCTTTCATATTTGGGTATTAAGCATCATCATGGTTACCTCTACCAAGTTTATTAATAACATGACCCTGGGGTATTATTTCTGCTCTGCCATGGCACATTCCCTTTTACATGGAAAGAAAGAGCAAAAATCTTCAAAAATATCCTTATCTAAAACCAAAAAGCACTCATATTTTGTTTGAATCATGACCATAGGGTCACATTTTGGCTCCACCCCGGCATATGCCTTTATACAAGAACAAAGGAAAATGGGCTGCATCAGGCAGTTAACAGAAATCCCCCCATCCCTGCAGCAGCCGAGACAAATTACAATTTGCTAATATCATAACTTCATGGAATGGGTCATGGAAAATGTAGTATTTGTATTACCAGTATTCAATATCAAAATTGGCAATAGGAGACAAAAACAATGTAAATATTTATTGAATAAGTGGTATTTTTGATGGTTTGGTCATTCACTATCAGTATGATTTGACCTTTGGAATATTTTCTTGCATTTAAACAGCAATACCAAGTAAACGTGTTGCATTTAGTCACAGGGACCAGAAAATAATCAAATAAACTTCATGTGAAAAACATGATGAACAAAATTTTGACACTTATAATATTCCTGTTTACTTAACCCTTTGTGTTTAATCCCTATGATGCCTATGATTGAGAAAACATTGTGAAAAAAGAAGAAATTGCTTCTGACAAGCAATTTCTTCTTTTTCCACACTTTTTTCTACGCTACTGAAAAGTTATTTTTCAAATTAAATCCACTTTTAATTTTCGTCTGCAAAACCTTTGAATTTGGACAGATCCAAATTTTGTAAAACAGGAAAGGGTTACAATATATATTTATTAGAATAGTGGCAATATAGAATTTTATTCCATAAAAGTGTATATGCCCTCAAGATACAATGTTTGTAAATACTTTTCATAGAAGTGGGTTCCTGTGGATTTGGCGACAATATCCAGCATAGAGCAGTCTAGAGCAATGAAAAAAAAAAAAAAAGAAAGATACAAAATGATCTCCTTAGAATTTGACATCTATCAATCTTATTCATGGGATGTCCAAGTGGTCGACTGAGCAATATAGGACCATTATGGTCCTCATGTTGTCAATTGTGAAGTTTGACAAAAATATTTTGAAGAATGTTTTATTGTGTGCAGGTTGCTTTTTGTTCTAGTTATATTTTTCTGTAAATCAATAAATTTGAATGGACAACCAGTAATTACGATGCTTCAACAGGCTGAATCTTTTATAACTTCAGGTCAGTAACAGTAACAAAAAGAGGAGACACGGTAAGCAAAAATAACCTAAAACCCTGCAAAACCACACTAATAGATAATCACAAAAGTTTTAGTTGAATTACCGTAATAACTCTTATAGAGCCCCATCATTATATATGTATAATCACATTTCAATTAGAAAAGGATAGGCTTTTATTAGAGGCTATGCTAAGAATTGATGGCTCAGGGCAAACCAGTTGTAACTGCCTAAAACAAATAGGCAGTTACAACTATTCTGCACTGAGCCATTGATATCTTTTAAGACGTTGAAAAAAATGGCCATAATACTATATATTCTCACAAGTACTATGTCATTGCCAAAACCAAAAGGTGAAAAAATTGATATATAAAATTGCTATTCTCAATCAGGGGATAATAAAAAACATAATCCAGCGTTTAATATATATATATCAAGTTTGCATAAAGGGAAAAGAATAAACATTTAATAATGCTTGATTCTAACCTCTAAAAAAGTTTGGTATTAGAGCATAGGGCTCTATTAGGATTTTTACAGTAATATCTTCAACCATGGTGCATTGGCAATTCTTATTTTCACAGGCTGATTGGTAATTATCCCTCCACCTACGATATAGAGGGAGTATATTGGATTTGCCATGAATACTCGGCAATTAAGGGTACATGCAGCTTTGAAAGGGGGTGTTCCAAATATATAGTAAAATGTGCCCACGCTTAGATTTTTATGATATTGTGGGTAATTGTAGTACTGGGTATACTGATTAAGGGAATGACTTTTTTTTCCAAAATGAGTAAAGAGGGTCGACCATAAAGTACCCGAAAGCACATCTTATCGAATGCAAAGGGGTGTCAGGAAAAAAATCACCCAGCAAGGAAATGTTGAAATCTGTAAAAAGAATTTGTTACTGATTTAAAAGACAATTGGTACCTATATGTTTTTACATAGGTTGGGATCTTATGTCTGTTTCCTCTTAACAGTTAGCCCAAAAAGTTCTTGAAAAATTCATGAAAATTCGAAAAAAATGAAATAATGTTCTGAGTTAAAGGGTTAAAATTTTTAAGTTGTAGCTCTAGTCCAGTTATCAAACTCTTTTAAAATTAAGATACATATGTTCTTAATGTTTACAAAAAGTTTCATTGAAATCGAAAACCGGTAAGTTAGTCGAAAATCTCTTTGTGTAGAAGATAGTGGGTGGGGTAAGATATAGATTTCACCCATCTCAGAATCTTAAAGTGTGAATAACTTTTCAACGGCTGTAGACAGGATGTTCATATTTCATTCATAGATCCTTTGTGACAAAGCCTTTTTACAAACATTAGTCAAAATCAACTGTCAAGGTCAAGGTTAATTATCAAGGTCATTGTTATAAATAAAAAAAACTTCATTGAGCTTTGGGAACATACTTTGCAAAAGTAATGAATGATGATTTTGATTTTCAATTATAGTTTATTTTAAACAAATGTATTTCAATTTGTTCCTAACTCAAAGTCATTTGTGAAGGTCATTGTCAGATTTTCTTTTAAACAAACTCATTTCAGTTGGTTCCTTACTCAAGGTCATGTTTGAAGGTCAATGCCACATATGAGGATGGTGTTTTAGGATTTGACACTACGTATTTTCTGTCACAATGCTGTAGAAGTTACTTGTTCTATGTTTTACAGGCCTGTTTTAGTAATAAGATTCCTCCCAAGAAAACGCGAGACACTTTTAGCAATAAATTAAAATTTAATCGAACTGTAGATTATGAAATGAAAAACTTTGGAAGGAAAAACAGTGTTGGAAAAGAAGGAATCTCTTGCTACAAGCATTTTCTTCTTTTTAGACAGTGTTTTCCTTTGGGTAATGAAAATGTCGAGTTTTGGGATAGGCAATTTATATATTTGAATTTGTTAAGTTTACAAATGAAGATGAACAATCATTACATTCCTGAAGGACCTGCAACATTCCGACATTGCTGATACATGAACTAGTCCTTCCTAAAATATACTAGCCTCCGGTCCGAGGGTTATTGTCTGTACTGACCCCTAGTCAAATAAGAAATACATGTACTACTATAACAAAAATACAATTTGAAAGATTTTTTTTCCTTCGTAAATAAATGATTCTCCTAAGTCTTAAGGTAAATGTTGTTTGTAAACAAGGGGGAAAGAATGAAACTAAATCACTCACCTGACTTTTATTGGTCACTGAAGTGACCTTTTGGCAAAGATTCGTAGAAATTAGTCTAGTTGTTGAGGTGTAATTCAATGAAAAGGGTCAGCTTAGAAATTATTGAAATTGGTTTATTGGTTAAAAAGATGATGTTTTTTTCATCCGCCAAGTCAAACAGATTTTTATGCCAATTTCAAGAACAAAGTTTGCAATGGGTTTCCAAAGGAATATTCTGGAAAAGTTGCCTTGAAATTGGCTTGATGGTTCAGGAGGAAATGTTGTTCAAGGATTTAATAGTGAAAAAACCCATGGTCATATTTATGGGCCAATCCGAATTTTGCGAACAATCTTTGCGAAGGGTTACTCAAGAAAAGTTCTGGCAAAGTGTCATTGAAATCGCCTTGAGGGTTAAGGCGGAGTAGAAGTTTTAAGAAATTTGGAAGACGGAAGCCACATGATGCACAACCTGCGACGGACTAGGGATCCTAAAAGCTACCGTCGGGGATGTTGTGCTCTGTTGAGCTAGAAATCAAGAAATGATACAGTTCCCTATTACGTTAAATTGTATCTAAATATTACATTTATAATTAAACTAAAAAGTTTAAGAGATATTGTGTAGCCAATTTAGTGAAAGTAAGACTTTAACCTTTGAACTCGAGTTGCGACAAATGACATATTTTCTGTTTCTTTCTGATCTAGAATTGAGTTTATTTAATCAAATTAAACCAAATAGTTTATGGTAATTCTTTTAGACATATGGGACAGAATTAGGACATTGAACATAAAAGAAATAAAAGATGTTTTGAAAACATTTATGCCCCCATAAAAACAGGCCAATGACCTATTCCTTGTCAATTAACAAAGGTCAATATCTAAAAAAATATGATGAGTAGAGTTACGGTTCTTGTGAACTGTACCTCTCCTCAATAGATGAACAGACCGACAAAGAGTGGTGCAAAACAACAATAAAATCTCAAATATGTCTCCTAGAGGATATAACAGGCTCCTTTTCCATTGCCATTCAAATAAAAAAAACATAATGTATTGTTATAATAATTTGTTTATATACTTTTTTTCATGACTGGCCACGATACTTATACTTGGCCAATATCATAAGGTTATGCATTAACATATTATGGAAATCTTTCATAAACCCTGAAAGGAGTATTGCATCTTAAAAACAAGAGGACCATGATGGTCCTAGATCGCTCACCTGAGTCTATTCAATCCCTGGGACATCACATTTATTAAATAGGCTTATGTCAACAACGTGACATTTTCTACATAAGATCAATACCATGAACTGTTTTCAGCCAAGAGCAAGACAGATATGCCTTTTCGCTGTTTGATTCTATGTAAAAAGGGTTGCACCAAAGCCAAAATGTGACCCCAGGGTCTTGATATGAACACACTTGGTAGAGGTCAATTAGATGATGCTACATACCAAATATGAAAGCTGGCTGCCTTCTTGTTTCAAAAAAAAGTTTTTTTTAAGATTTTCGCTCTTTGATTCTATGTAAAAAGGGTTGCTCCCGGATGGAGCCCAAATATGACCCCAGGGACTTGATAGGAACAAACTTGGTAGAGGTCCATTAGAAGATGCTACATACCAAATATGAAAGCTGTCTACCTTCTTGTTTCAGAGAGGAAGATTTTTGAAGATTTTCATATTTTCACCCTTTTTCGTAAGGGTTAATGGAAAGTTAAAGGGGGATTTTATTTATTTGAACAACTGTGGTAGAGCTGGACCCAAGGAACATCCCTGCCAAGTTTCACTAAGATTGGTCCACTGGTTTAGGAGGAGAAGATGTTTAAAGAAATTGTGGACGACGTACAACTGGCGACTGACATTGTACGACCACTTTAGCTTACCTTGAGCACTTCGTGCTCAGGTGAGCTAAAAACAAACATAGAATAAACAAAAAAAAATGTTTTTTGTTTTTTATTTTAGTGTAACCTTGTTTGCTGACAATGACCTTGCACATGTTAGACTTTCATCAAGTTACTGGATGTGTTAACCCGAGATCAAATATCCAACCAAAAATAAACATTGTATTTCTTGAATAGGCTTGCATGTTTGTTTATTTTTGCTAAGTTTAACCTTTTAGGTGAAATTGGACATAGAACTTGAATGTGTATTCATACATACTTTTAAGCAATTTTTATTTTTAGAGTGTGTAAAAAATTGTCAAACAACATAGAACTTTTCATTTTATAAATTTATTATCTTAATCAATTTCATAGGCTTTACAGTACATGAAAACTATGCATATACAATGCATAAATTGATAAGTACAAAGAAATTATAGCATATTAAACTTCCCCATCCACTGAACTAAACATGGATGACCTTGACCTCAGAGATTTCAGATGTCAAGTGATTTTATTCATTTTGATGTCACATATGAGTGGTGTATCTAGAAAAGGATTGAAGTAATTGGCAAATATCATTTCTTGTGAAGTGCAGACAGATAGGCAAATATCTAAGAGACAGACAGACAGACAGATAGATAGCCAGTCACTAGCACACAATATTTTTCCTATTTTTTCTACTCAGGCAAATAAGAAACAAATTCTGTAAAACTTACTGTTAGATACTATTGAAATTTTTGCAAGGATTGAAGAAAATCAAGTAAATTATATTTTTCATCTTACCCCACCCACTTTTTCAACATTGGGGTATAGCAATGGCTGTAATTTGACCCAGTTTAGTGATACAAAAAACATCTTGTGCAGTAGATGCCTTGACCAGTTGTTATTGGCAAATTTGTATCAAGATCAATGCATTGTCTCTGAAATAATGTCTATTTCAGGACATAATACAAGATTAAGGATGAATTCTGAAACTAAAGATATGTATTTATAAGCATAAAAAATAATGTTACCGGTTTTCAATCTTCTGTAAATTTTTACACAAGAAAGAAGGATAGTAGGGCTTATTTTTTGAAAAGTAACTAAACTGGACTAGCATCAGAAGGTACTAATCTATGCGCTCAAAATTTATATTCACCTCAATTTTTTTTAAAAAAATAAGCAATTATTATATTCAAGAGTATAAAGATTCGCCAAACAACGTAAAACTTGCCATTTATATATACATTATCTTAATAATTACTTTAAACTTTGCAGTACATAAAAAACAATTCAAAAATTGATAAGTATAAAGAAATTATAGCATATTAAATTACCCCACCCACTTACCTCAACATGGATTAAGACAAGGGGCTGTAATTTGGCCTCTTTTTGAGATATTGACAAATGAAAGTTTGTTCTGTGGTACATTTAATGTGTAGTATGTATTTGCAAAGTTTCATGAAAATCCGTGCGTGGGCACTTTTGGAACACCTCCTTTATACCTTATGTGCTGTATGACAATATGTCCCAGAAATTTCACATTTTGCAATAGAGAAATAGAATAGTCTTCTGTTTTTCAAGTAAGATCGATTAATATTTCATTTCATGAGCAACAAAAGCTTTATTTTCCCTCAATGAATAAATCTCGATCCTACTCTGAAACAAACGATTATCCTCCGTATGTTTTGCAACAGTTTTTAGTTTTAATATTGGACTGGCTCTTGCAGGAGGAAATAGTAACCCTTGCCATGCTAAATTATATTCTAGATCAAATCAAATTCAATTTAACCCTTGTCATGCTCAATGAATTTTGGCTAAAGATTTTCATAAAAATCAAAGAGAAAAAGCACCGAAAGTACCTACTGTAGGCCAATTTTTATTGGAAAAACTAAATCTATTGACAATTATGGTTTGAAAATGAGAAACAGGTGGTGTAGACTAACAACGGACTGCACATATGTGCAGGCTGATGTTTGTCTTTAGCTCCTGCCAAAGCAGGAATATTCTGGGTTCAGCATAACAAGGGTTTAAGTACAGGAAGCATTGAATGCACCGACAGTTAGTCAGAATTACTTTTGAAAATAAAAAACAACATTTTTTCTTGTTAAAAAGGCGGTATAGACTAAGATTACACTGCACAAATGTGTCACTGTGGGCTGAGTTTTGTCTTTACTTCCTGCAAAAACAAGAATATTCCAGAATCAGTATGACATGGATTGATTATGCCCCCGTATCGAGAGATCGGGGGCATATTGTTTTACTCATGTCCGTCTGTCCGTCCATTTGTCTGTCTATCTGTCCATCTGTCTGAAAACTTAACCTGAAAACTTAACCTTGCCAATATCTTCAAGCCTATTCAAGATACAAAGCTAATATTTGGCATGATGAAAGATCTCAATGATCCGCATCCGCTGGTACCAAAGTCAAGGTCATGTGACAAGGTCAAGGTCATCTGTCAAGGTCAAACTTTGAAAAAACTTTACCCGAAAAATTAACCTTGTCAATATCTTCAAGCCTATTCAAGATACAAAGCTAATATTTGGCATGATGATAGATCTCAATGATCTGCATCCGCTGGTACCAAAGTTAAGGTCATGTGACAAGGTCAAGGTCATCTGTCCAGGTCAAACTTTGAAAAAAAAATGCCGTTACGGGGGCATTTGTGTTTCACAAACACATTTTGTTTTGCTATTACAAAGTTCTGATGAAATAGAGCTCAGTACTTGGTCACAGGGGGTGAAACTACCATTACACAAGTGTGTAATAGAAATTAATCCTATTTCGAAAAAAATATTGTTGATGAAACGATCAATTCTACAGCTTATTTAAGCTGTAATTACAATATTTTGATTATTCACCAACGCTCAAATTAATGAAATGGGGATATCGGATGGAGGACATTAATCTTTTGTCACAATCCACAGTCCTTTATCCTTGATATTCTATGATGGTTGCCTACTAAATGTGTATAAATTTGGAAATTCTATTTACTCCAATAAGTAGCACCTGTATGATCTATTAAACTTAGCATGCTGTTTATGCATGGGCAAGACAAAGACTTGTCAACAATTAGTAATTGAAGTCAAAGACTTGGAAAGACAAAAATGTTAAAAAAAAGTTTAGATGGGGTTTGTTGGATTAAAGATTGAAAGTCTTTCAATAATACTTAATCAACACTATGTTGAGGGTACTCATTGGTATATTCTCACTGAAAACATTCAAATGAGTACCAACAACATAGGAGTATGTTGAGAGATAATGATTTTAAACTCACTAACACCCCACCCCCACCCCTCTTCCCCATTACTTAACTGTACCCCTGAAAAAAGACTTTTCAATAGATTTTAGCTTGGGGTCAAATTCATCAAAGCATAACCTATCTTAGAAAACTCTAATTGTTGAATTCGATAATGCAATAATCAGTTGGGGGAAGTGTTACAGATTTTTAGCTCACCTGAGCACATCGTGCTCAAGGTGAGCTTTTGTGATCATTGAATGTCCATCGTCCGTCGTGCGTCGTGCATCGTCTGTCGTCCGGCGTCAACAATCTTAGT
The DNA here is from genome assembly GCA_948146395.1 of Fragum whitleyi. Classification (NCBI taxonomy): domain Eukaryota; kingdom Metazoa; phylum Mollusca; class Bivalvia; order Cardiida; family Cardiidae; genus Fragum; species Fragum whitleyi. Next base: position 4,772,964 of record OX411557.1, read on the forward strand.
AATTACACTCTAGAGGCCACAAATATGGCCCAATCTTCATGAAACTTGGTCAGGAGGTTGGCCAGGTCACAAGGATTAACCCTATTGAAAATGGGAAGGATCCGTGCCATATCACGGGAAAAGGGGCCATAATGACAATTTTCTTGTTTACACTCTAGAGGCCACAAATATGGCCCAATCTTCATGAAACTTGGTCAGAATGTTGACCAGGTCACAAGGATTAACCCTATTGAAAATGGGAAGGATCCCTGCCATATCACAGGAAAAGGGGCCTTAATGACAATATTCTTGTTTACACTCTAGAGGCCACAAATATGGCCTGATCTTCATGAAACTTGGTCAGAATGTTGGCCAGGTCACAAGGATTAACCCTATTGAAAATGGGAAGGATTTGTGACATATCACAGGAAAAGGGGCCATAATGACAATTTTCTTGTTTACACTCTAGAGGCCACAAATATGGCCCACTCTTCATGAAACTTGGTCAGAATCAATCTTCATGAAACTTGGTCAGAATGTTGGCCAGGTCACAAGGATTAACCCTATTGAAAATGGGAAGGATCCCTGCCATATCACAGGAAAAGGGGCCTTAATGACAATATTCTTGTTTACACTCTAGAGGCCACAAATATGGCCCGATCTTCATGAAACTTGGTCAGAATGTTGGCCAGGTCACAAGGATTAACCCTATTGAAAATGGGAAGGATTTGTGCCATATCACAGGAAAAGGGGCCTTAATGACAATATCCTTGTTTACACTCTAGAGGCCACAAATTTGGCCCAATCTTTATGAAATTTGGTCAGAATGATCGCCAGGTCACAAAGATGAACCCTATTGAAAATGGGAAGGATGTGTGCCATATCATGGGAAAAGGGGCCTTAATGACAATTTTCTTGTTTACGCTCTAGAAGCCACAAATACAATTCAATTTTAATGAAACATGATCAGAATAATGGCTAGGTCACAAGGATGAACCCTAATTAAAATTGGAAAGATCCATGTCATATCACGGGAAAAGGGGCCTAAATGACTTTTTTTTTTTTAGAGGCCACAAATATTGCCCAATCTTTATGAAACTTGGTAAGAATGTTGGCCAGGTCACATGAAACTTGTTGAGAAAAGGATAGAAATTAATGCAGCAATCATAGAAATAGAGTTATGTTTTTCTTTGAAAATTTAATGATCATTTAATGATCTTTCAAGTATTTAATTTTGCTAAGGGAGAAGTCAAAGAGACGAAGGTGAGCGATATAGGACCATCATGGTCCTCTTGTATTACCATGTCATAGGTTTTTTGCTGACTTAACTGAAGTTGTAACTCACACTTTTGAATTTGATGATGCAATAATTAGTTGCCAAAGTGTCTCATTTCACTGTGTTATAGATGTTTTCACTGACTTCACTAAAAGTTGCAACTCACACTGTTGGATTTGTTAATGCAATGAGATGTCATAGATTTCGTTACATTGTCATAAATTTTATCACAGACTTACCATATTCCTCCAAACAAACACTCCCGGGAGCTATACATAAAATGGTCAGGAAACTTTTATTTGGTATGCATTTTTTGATTTAAAAAAATCATATAAATGATTGTTTAGAGGAAATTTATCTTGAATTAGAAAAGAAGTCTCTAAAAGCTCCTAAAATTTAGGCATTTGAAGTTGGCTGTCTTACTAAAAGATGTAGGGGTGCTACTCAACTCAACTTTTAATTCAAAGTTGAGTTGAGTAGCACCCCTACATCTTTTAGTAAGAAAACTATTTTGGAGGGCTAAAAAGTTATTGGTAAGGCATGACACATCAGTGTCTTTATGTGACAGTATCTTAAGTCTGCAACAAAATCTTATAAGATTTTGATACTGTTATTTTTGGTGAACAAAGGTTTTGTTCACCAGTGTTACTACGTAAGGAACACCCTTTATGTTCTTAATAGCTTCGAAATAAAGTAGTGCCCTTTTAGATTCAATTCATTATTTCTCAAGAATTCATTTTCCATAATCACTGTTTATTTTTTTATGGCTTGATACCAGAATTCTTTAAAATGTGAAGATAATGCAAAATTCCATTTTATAATACAGAATGAGGTTTAAATTTCTAATCGGGCCAATGGATGATCTGCGTAAGCTTTTCAGGAGTTTAGAGCAAATTCAAAATTTGTGTCTTTACTCTGTTTAGACACATACTATGTATTCAAGCTGAGCCCATGGTTCTACATGTTGAAAATTACTGCTGACTGCTTTTTCGAATTAAGAAAGTGTGATAAGACATTAAAGAAGCTTAATGCTGCCTTTCGAAGCATATAGTAATAATATTTGAGAACAAATTCAACAAAACAATTTGTTCTCAAATATTACAAAGAAAAAGAAAAAATAATAAAGACCTATAAAAGGAAACATAGTGTAATTTTGTTTGGGTTTTGTTGTTGTTGTTTTAATTTACAATTTGGTTCATAATACGAACAGAATTTCTCCTGTCATGTGATAGATTTTAACAAAAAACACTTTTTTGCGCATATTTTTATGATTAAGTTCTAGTTATTGGCATTAAAACATGAAAATTGGACAAAATAATCTTGATCTACAATGATTAACTCCCCCTTTTTTTGCCTCAAAATCAGGTTAATGATGTAATATATAAGCCTGTAGTTGTGGATTTCAAAATGGTTAATTGGCTCTGTCAAAAGTAATTGAAATGCTATTCTTTAAATACAAAATAGACATATTACGCCAGTGACAAATGAAAATATTATAACTTTATTGACGTAGCTTTGGTCACAATACCCCCCAGCATTGACCAAAGTGGTAATAGATGTTAGAATATCAACACTGTTCAAGAAATTTGGATAAGAATTATAGATGTATTCATATGAAATTACACAGGAATGATCCTTGTTTCACATTATATTAGGAGCTGCCGTCAAAGCACTGTTGGTAGCGAGTCAACCATCAATCTAGAAGCTCTGGGTTTGATTCCAAACAGGATCTTCATCATTTCCGACTATTTGTCTCCCAACAGTGGGTTGATAGTCATAGACCTATGTTGGATAGCATCTGGAGGCTAGGAAAGGATGTGAGGTAGAACTTTGTGTGAGAAATACCAGGAATCCATTGTTAGGTGGTCCAGGTGCCAGGATATAACCGAAAGATTGTTGAAAGCTGCATAAAACCCGATTAAAAAAAAATGCCTCAGGTGAGTGCCTTTAAAAGGGCTTTCTGTCTTGTTGAAAATACCATCATTTCAAACCATTTCTTTAACCCTTTGCTGTTTAATCCCTGCTTTTTACGTGCCTGTGATTTTATGATTGAGAAAACATTGTGAAAAAAGAAGAAATTGCTTCTGACAAGCAATTTCTTCTTTTTCACACTATTTTCTACCCTACTGAATGGTTATTTTCCAAATAAAATCCACTTTTAATTTTCGTCTGCAAAACCTTTGAAATTGGACAGGTCCAAAATTTTGTAAAACAGGAAAGGGTTAAGATATCTTCTATTATCCTTTTCAGAGGAAGTAAGTGAGGAAGAAGAGAAAGACCGGAAGATACTGGAACTGGTCAGTATTATTTACATAAGAGTATATGTTTAAGGGCTACTGATCAAAGGTCAGAAGAATCCAAAATATCTTAAAATTTAGTCAAAACTTTGATTTGCTATCACAAGAATTCCAAGCCTGTGGAGCGACTCAAGCCATTCATGGCTTTCTAGTTTTGCCATTTTTTCACTGTCTTAACAAATATAGCTCAGGGCAACACAGTTGTAACTGTTTGTATGTTTAAATGGAAGTTACAAGTTTTTCTCACTGAGCTTTTGATATGTAGCCTAGCCTGTAATAAAAGGACATCCCTTTTGAATATACATGCAATGATTCTAAAACAACAAAGGGGTATTTTAGAGTTTTTACAGTACTATTAGAATCATTGCATTCACATTCAAAAGGGATGGGCTTTATTAGATGCTAGAGATTTTACTCCCAAATTTCAATGTTATTTATGGCAGAAAAATGAAAGAATCTCTCATTATCTCACAAAAAAAGTGAGCCATGTATGGACTGAAAACCATACAACTTTTGAACTGATATTGCTAAGCAAGTTAGAATTTGAGCCTGTGCATGAGATTTCCAACAATTTCAAATATGCACAAAGCAAAAACTCTGACTACCCTGTGCATCCGCACAGTCCGTGCAGAATCTCTACTTTGCATTTAGTAATTAGATAAGGCCTCAAAGTATCTGAAGGCCATCAGATAACTTTATATTTACAGTATCTGGCTTTTTATTTTACTCAATGTTTGCACCTCACGAATATGTCAAATTGTTGGAAATGTCACACACAGGCTTATTTCGTATTTGACAACTACTTTTCCTTTCAGGAACGTGAACTCAAGAGGGAGAAAGAAAAAAATGGTACGGCTATTCTCTTTCCCTTTTCTGATTTTAGGTCACCTTTCTAACACAATGGTGTAAATAACATATATGAAATAAGAAAAATTACAAAGAACTTTATTCCCAATAAAATTCGTTGTTCTGCCCTTTGATTTACCTTTAGTACATTAATCCTCCATTATTCCTGAACACATCAAGGCAAAAATAAACTTATTTCATAATTCCAACTTGGCTGTTTTTACAAAAAAGAAAAATAAATAAAGGATTATTGTTTGTTTCAGTAAAAGATCGATTTATATTCATTGAGTGAACAACAAAAGCTATATTTTCATGAGTGGTAGAGCCATGAGTGAAAATATAGCTTTTGTTGTTCACAAAATGAAATATTAATCGATCTTACTCGAAAAACAAACGACTATTCTATTTCTTTATTGCAAAAATGAGACAAAATGTGAAATTTCTAGGACATATTTATGTAAAGCACATCATTTTGCCTGTGATTGCTATGCAACATTCATTGTTACTTCACTTATTTCGACCGCATAGATAATGTCAGATAGGATGAAATGCACAAAAGCAGCGTATAAGTTTTTGATAATCTCACTGCTTTTGTGGTGAGATTATCAAGTGATAATCTACCGTTTTTTCTCTATAAACCACCGAAAAGCACTAAAGAAATATATAACAACCAGCCCTGCATTCAGGATGACAAAACAGAGCAAATTGTGTGCAAATTAACCCTTTGCTGTTTAATCCCTGCTTTTTACGTGCCTGTCATTTTATGATTGAGAAAATATTGTGAAAAAAGAAGAAATTGCCTCTGACAAGCAATTTCTAATTTTTCCACACTATTTTCTACTTACTGGATGGTTATCTTTCAAATTAAATCCACTTTTAATTTTCGTCTGCAAAATCTTTGAATTTGGACAGGTCCAAAATTTTGTAAAACAGGAAAGGGTTAAACTCCTAGTGGTGTGGAAATCCCATGTCCGTGTTGTCTGATAGGGGTTTGCTAACAGACATGATTGTGCAAGAACATTTTTCTATACCACTTATCCACGGACAAGTAAAAACCAGGACAAACTTAGAATGGCACTAAACAGTTATAAGAGATTAATTATGATTTTGTTTAATTCAAAGGATAGAAATCACTGTTTAAATGAAGTAAATGATTGAGTCAAGAAGTATTTTCTTCTTTAAAAAATATATTCTCCTAACATTTCTAGATTTCCTTTTTGCAGCAGAGTTCTTTTTGATCCTGGATAAGCTGAAAATCATCTTTTACTTGTCTGGGGACAAGTGGAAAAAAACTGTATTTCCCCTGAGGCCTGTTTTACTAACAATCTTACGATCATTTTTTGCGTAAGTCGAAAATGAAAGTTGCTTCTACAGAAGTAACTAAAAATGAAATTTTATCATGCATCATATCATTGGAATCGTCTTCTAAAGATGATTCTAATGAGATATTGCAGGACAGAATCTAACAATGAATGAAAAAACAGGTACGATTTAAGACTTTGGCTTACAATTATTTTTCCGTAAGACATTTAGTAAAACAGGCACCTGATCCTGTACTTTACACCTGCATGCAAAACAGGGGTGACTTTGCAAAACAGTTTGGGTCTTCATTAATCAGCAAATATTTCAAAGATAAAAGTTTGACATTTTCATGAGATAAGGAGAAACTCAATAATTCGGCTCTGTTCTGTAACTCCATTAACAATAAATGGAACAACCCAAGATAATGTATAATGAGGTATAATGAACCAAAGCAGAATAAAAATCTTTTGGTAATTTTACTGATGTGGTAATATGATTTCAAAGATATAATAAACTGGTATTTCAAAATAATCTACCAGCAATAAATTTAAGATTTTTTTTTATTTTCAGCCCGTCTAATTGCCATCATCAAAGGGTGGACAAATGAGGTAAGAAATCAACCTGCTTTAATGCTCACCTGAACACATCGTGGTCAAGTTGAGCTTTTGTGATCATTGAATGCCTGTCGTGCATCGTCAGACGACAACAATTAAGGTGCTTAACCTCTACCGGCCACAATTATGGACAAATCATCATGAAACTTTGTCAGAATGTTTGTCAGGCCACAAGGATGAGCCTATTGAAATGGAAAGGATCTGTGCCATATCATGGGAAAAGGGGCCTTAATGACAATTTTCTTGTTAACACTCTTCAGGCCATAAATATTGTCCAATCTTCATGGAACATGGTCAGAATGTTTGGCAGGTCACAAGGATGGAATCATTTGAAAATGGGAATGATCCATGCCATATCACAGGAAAAGGGCCTTTGTCTCAATTTTCTTGTTTCCGCTCTAGAGGCCACAAATATGGTCAAATCTTATTGCAACTTTGTCAGAATCTTTTTCAAGTCACAAGGATTAACCCCATTGAAAATGGGTAGGATCTGTGCCATATCATAGGTAAAGGGGTCTTAATGATAATTTTCTTGTTTCCTCTCTAGAGGCCATAAATATTGTCCAATCTTCATGAAACTTGGTCAGATTATTTTTAAGGTCACAAGGATGAACCGTATTGAAAATTGGAAGAATCCATTCCATATCACTGGAAAAGGAACCTTAATGACAAATTTCTTGTTAGCCCACCTTAGCACATCATGCTCAGGGTGAGCTTTTGTGATCATTGCATGTCTGTCGTGTGTGTCAGATGTCAACAACTAAAGTGTTTACACTCTAGAGGCCTAAAAGACAATTTTCTTTTTACACTCTGGAGGCCACAAATATGGTCTAATCTTCATGAAACTTGGTCAGAATATTTTCATGTCATTTGAACACATGAACCCTATTGAAAATGGGAAGGATTTACCTGATGTTACAGGAAAAGGGGCATCAGCGACACTTTTCCTATCTTAACTCTCGAAGCCACTAATCATAAAGGTACAATTTGACTTTTGGCTGGAAAATTTGATAATTATTAATTAAGACAAAAATCAAAGGTGAGCAATATAGGACCATCATGGTCCTCCCATTAGGCAAAAATGGACCATCTGGGTAGTGCATAAAGTGATAGCCCTAGTCAGACTGTGCAGACTGACTTGAGGCTAATTTTTTTGCACTTGGATGATTTTCTTCGGAATATAATTTTAGTTTCAATCAATATTGGTATGATCTGATTGGTGAAAAAGTTTTTTTTTATTCTTATATGAAAACAATTTTTGAGTATGCAGCTGATTTGTAAGATTCTGCAAAAAGTTGACAAATCTGTACATTTTTGCTTTATGATATCAAATTATCAGAGATGAAGAGAGAATTCAATGATTTTAAAGAGGTGTTAACCCTTGTTATGCTGAACCCGGAATATTCCTGCTTTGGCAGGAGCTATAGACAAACATCAGCCTGCACATATGAGCAGCCTGATGTCGGTCTACACCACCTGTTTCTCACTTTCAAACCAGAATTGTCAATAGATTTAATTTTTCAAATAAGAAAAGACATACAGTTAGGACTTTCAGTGCTTTTTGCCCTTTGATTTTGATGAAAATTTATATCAAAAATTTATTCAGCATGACAAGGGTTTAAATAAAAATCCAATCACACTCATATGTGAACCTTCTTTGCGTCTTCATACAGTGTGATTAAGTTTTTCATAAATTCATCTGAAAACCTTTAATTGGATCACCTGGCCCTGAGGTCATAAAACTTTTCTCATTCGCAATGCAAAATTTTCTCAAATTTCAACTTGAGACCAAAGCTGTTATTTTGTTGTATAACTTGTATTAATCTATGAACAAAAAGATAATATCATAAGTTGTTTTACGAGGGAGAATCAAAAATAACGTAGACTAGCGTTGCAGAAATTTTAATTTCATAGACATTGAAGAGAAAAATACATTGTTATTAAATTGTGGCATTTTTAGCTCTCCTGAGCACGAAGTGCTCAAGGTGTGCTTTTGTGATTGTACAATGTCTGGCGTCTGTCGTCAGTTGTCCGTCATCCGTCATGTGTTGTCCAGCGTCCACAATTTCTTTTAACATCCTCTTCTCCTAAACCAGTGGGCCAATCTTAATGAAACTTGGCAGGGATGTTCCTTGGGTCAAGCTCTACCAAAGTTGTTGAAATAAATGAAATCCACCCTTAAATTTCCCTTTACCCTTAACAGAAAGGGTGAAAATAGGAAAATCTTCAAAAATCTTCTCCTCTGAAACCAGGAGGCAGACAGCTTTCATATTTGGTTTGTAGCATCATCAAGTTCACCTCTACCAAGTTTGTTCATATCAAGATCCTGGGGTCATATTTGGGCTCCACACGGGCATGACCCTTTTTACATAGAATCAAAGAGCAAAAATTTGTAAAAAATCTTCTCTGAAATCAGATGGCAGACAGCTTTCATATTTGGTATGTAGCATCACCTTGTTGGCCTCTACCAAGTTTGTTCATATTAAGACCCTGGGGTCATATTTGGGCTTTGCCCAGGTGCATCCCTTTTAGCTTTTCTGAGCACAAAGGGTAAAAAATGAAAATCTTGGAAAATCTTCTTCTCTGAAACCAGAAGGCAGACGGCCTTCATAATTGTTATGTAGCATCATCTAGTGGACCTCTACTAAAGTTTGTTCATATCATGACCCTGGGGTCATATTTGGGCTCCACCTTGGCGCAACCCTTTTTTCATAGCATCAAAGAGCGAAAGTCATTTAAAAATCCTCTTTTTGTCAAAACCAGAGGGCACACAGCTTTCATATTTGGTATTTAGCATCATCTAGTTGGCCCTTACCAAGTTTGTTTATATCAAGACTCTAGGGACATATTTGGGCTCCACCTGGGCGCATCCCTTTTAGCTCATCTGAGCTCGACGAGTGAAAATAGGAAAACCTTCAAAAATCTTTTTCTCTAAAACCAGAAGGCAGACAGCTTTCATATTTAGTTTATAGCATCATCTAATGGATCTCTACCAAGTTTGTTCATATCAAGACCCTAGGGTCACATTAGGGCTCCACTTGGGTGCTTCCCGTTTAACATAGAATCAAAGAGCGAAAAGGTAAATCTGTCTTGCTTTTGGCTGAAAACATTCCATGATATTGATCATATATAGAAATCATCTCCTTTTGACATCTGCCTATTTGATTAATGTGATGTCCCAGGGGTCAAAGAGACGCAGGTGAGCGATCTAGGACCATCATGGTCCTCTTTTTTTTGTCATGTAAATTTGGATGAAATCCATCAAGTTGGTCACCTGTAGCAACCATTCTAAAACATGTCATTTGGTACCAGCACACAGAAATGCCATCAATATGATGCTACGGTATTGATAAGTTCCGCCTCAAAAGTCAGCACTTTTCAAAATACTCAACTCAACAATAATCACAATTTCTGCATTGCCTTTCCATTGGATAAGTGTTATTTTCATATCCCTCTGATCCAAAATGATGAAATTAAATACAAATACAAATACAAATACAAATACAAATATTTTATTGGTCTAAAATCCAATGATAGGACTGTCACCACAAATACAAAACAGATCATACAATAAATACAGATTAGCAAATGACAAGAATTAAATGTAGTAGAGATTCGCTGTTAAAACAAAAGGAACATCAAGGTCCCATCGGCATTTTCATAAAAACATATTGGTGAGAAAGTAGCATTAAATTCATAAATGTAGCGAATAGCATGGCTTAAATAGTCATAAAGAAACACCTTATACAGCTAAAAAAAAGCACTTATTACTAGACAGCATATTGATTTAGCCACGGATCCTAAATGTTCATATACATACATAGAGTCCCTGATTCAGCTTTACAGAACCTTTTCAACCACTTGTATCTTTATCGAGGACCCAAAGCAACACTGTCACAAAATTAAATGTGTAATGTGTCTAAATGATACTGAACTGATGTTGTTCTGTAACAATTACAGATCAAACGCAGAGGAGACATTTTCCACTCTCCGAGTGTTATCTTTCAGAAACGCTTTCCATTCTTAAACAAACCCTTTGAACTATTTAAAAAGAAGGTATCTGCTTACATTTGAAGACCTTTTAGCATATTTTATCATTTTAACCTCTCGATTAGGTTTTCCATAGGTCCAGCAGAACTTTATTATTGTCTGGTTGTCTCTTGCTGCGCTGGTGCCGTCATTTCGAAGTTCAAAAATTGACACTAGCCCTTAGCTTACTGACTTTGAATTCAAAAATAGCAAATGGATTATACTTAAAATTCAAATATCCTAACACATATTGTCAACACATAAATATGCAAAATTTGGAAGTGTTTGGTCCAACTTGAGGGGATAATTATGGGAAGTAACACTAGGAAGTGACGTAACAAAATTGGTTGTGCTGGTGGCACCTACCCAGGTTTATCAAATGTTGGATTTTTTATGCCATAGACATAGCAGACTCTTGTAAATTTTGTATTATGTCAACATTAAATGATTTGAGAAGAGCACAAAATTTCATATATTTCTGTCGGAAAATTCCAAAGTTATAGTAAAAGTCCACATATTTTTTTATCCACCCTCGTAATTAACAATTTATTGATATTATCTTTTAAGTTCATACATTTATTTGAATTCTAAATTTGAGAAGATTCTCAGTTAAGCACAAAAAAGTTTTATAACCTTGGGCCCTGATCTCAAAGTGCTCAAGGTAAGCAAGCTATCATGATTGTCCATCAATGCCCTGCATTGTGTGTCAAGTTGAGCCACACTTTGTTGGCTCAGTATTCTGCATAACTAATGAACTGGCAGGGCGGGGCTTAGCTGTGACGTAATATGGCGAGTTAACTTTTAACTGAAAAGTTAGTTGGCAATAATCGTGAACTTGTGCAAATAACTGTACCCTAAAATAAAAAAGGATTCACATGCTTAGAGAAAGTGAACACATTTCATCGTTGGGTAATCAAAGCCTTGTGGTTTGATAACCAACCTACGTTTTATGGTCTCAAGTTAGTTATCATTAGAAGTACATAATAGTGAATAAAGGCTGATTTACCTTAACCTTAAGTGCCTCAACCCGTAACTTAGGCTCTGCTCTGCCAGGGGAAAAATCGTGGATAATACCAAACAAAATTGTAACTAGCTATTAAGACATAGGCAGGTATTTATAAGATCTGTCATGAGATTTTATTCAAGAAAAGCTGATCTCAACTTGTATTAGAATGTAATTCAGTCGGCCTCGATGAATTTAACGCTTCTATTAAAGAAGAGGTCAAGATCAATTTGTCTCAAATAAAATCAAGTAACAGATTTTATTTCTCACAACATTTTGTGTGTTAAAAAACAATTTTTGTAATGCTATGATGAATAACACCAAAACAATGCATTTGATTACTTTGTGATGACATCATTTAGAAGGAGATCACAACGATGGCTCAGCACAAAACAGTGGTAACTCCCTATAAACATATAGGGAGTTACATCTGTTTCGGGCTGAACCATCGACATGTGTAAGACAAAGCTATCTCTGATGGCTGCTCATTATAGATTAGACAAGGAAAGCTATGTGAAGAAACTGTTCCCTGCTGAGCCATCAATATAGTGGTACACAAATTCCATGTCTTGTGTTATGGCAATCTATAATCCATAATTAATGCCCTGGCAGGGCGGAGCCTAAGTAACGGGTTGTTGCACTTAAGGTTAAGGTAAATCAGCTTTATCTAAAATAACTTACTTCTAAAGAGAGTCGACATAAATAACTAGAGACCTTTAATCATAGATTGGTAACCAAATCCTCGTAACTTCAGCTTGATCAAGCTGAAGTTACGAGACTTTGGTAATCAAACAATAAAATGTGTTCACTTTCTCTAAGCATGTGAACCCTCTAGGTTTTAGGATACAGTTATTTGCATGTGTTCATGATTATTTACGACTTACTTTTCAATGAACCAAAAATATTTTAAAGTTTGCCCAGCCAGTTCATTTAAACAGAGAATACTTCTGAAGATAAAGTCCAACACTAACGAAATTTGACAGCCAGTGCAAAAACAGTTTTTTAGTTTTTTAATGTTCTAAAATATGAATAAGTTCAAGAATTGGTACTTGAATGTTCTAGAATGTTAAATGGCAGATTAAGAACTTATAGAACCATTTCATTTACCTCTAGAAACAGTTCTTGAACTTATTCTACAACCAGTTCTGGAACTTCGACAACTAGTTCTAGAAGTTCAAGAACTAGTTCTAGAATTTCTTGAACTATCATTTAACATTCTAGAAGGTTCTAGAACCAGTTCTTGAAATTTTGTGCAGGAGTAGGCAATAAAAAGATAATTATGTATAGCATAAACAGATGGTTCCCGATAAGTTCATTTATATATGACCTACATGGCAGGAGTAAAATACCCCATAGAATATTTTTGATATTACACAAGTTTTACTACACTAGTGGAATTACTATGCAAATGAGCAAAGAAGGTATTGCAATGTTATTTTTTCGTTGTGAAAATGACATCATAATACATTTGCTGAATAACTTAAATTGATACATTTTATTGAATTTCCTAGTTTTATCACTAAAGTTTAGGTCATATTATAAATAGAATATCAAATTTGTGCTCATGATATATACGAAAATTTATTAAACTCGTCATCTAAAACAATCTGTTTATCTGCTTGTAGATGACTTGTTTAATAAGTTTTGTATTCAATGACCACTCATTCAATATCCTCTTTATAATATCTCTGGGGTCTAAAATGTCCCTGGCATCAGAAGCAGCCAGACCTTCAAATGGCGAAAAAATGGAAAAATATTACATTTTCATGATTCCTAAACTTAAAGGACTAGGATATTCAATTACGTTAAAGCATGTTCAAGATACTTTTTACCTTTAATCATTGAAATTTTGTTTGTGATCTTGGTAGAGGGAACTAGGGCTAATTACTCTCTTTTTTTTAAATTTCTAGGATGAGGAAAAACTCATGAGGAGAAGGAGAGAAACAAGGTGAGTTTATCTTACAATTTAACAGAACTACAGAAAGAGGGAATATTTTGGTTTTCAAATTCAAATATTTCATTATTCCCAACTCAACTCATATCCTATTATCTTGGTACTCATTTGAAATGTCTGATTGAGCATAGGGTTTCATTGCGAAATACAGATTTTAGATTTGCTCAACTACCTCTCATCTGTGTGCATGTCTATCCTTTTGTAGACTTAATACTTTCCTGTTTTACAAAATTTTGGACCTTTCAAAATTCAAAGGTTTTACAGACGAAAATTCAAATCGGATTTAATTTGAAAAATAACTATTCAGTAGGGTAGAAAATAGTGAGGAAAAAGAAGAAATTGCTTGTCAGAAGCAATTTCTTCTTTTTTCACAATGTTTTCTCAATCATAAAATCACAGACACGTAAAAAGTAGGGATTAAACAGCAAAGGGGTAAAACTTAAAACTTTTCTCAGAAACTAGTTACTGAATGAAATTCAATAAAAATCTTAGAGTTAAAAACTATGAAAAAAAAGTCACATTTCCTAGAATCTAAAGGATGGATATCAACCAAATTTCACTGAAACAGTCCTTTGAAGACCCTTTATCAGATTGCAGAAATTTATGATATTACGTAGCCCCCATTACAAAAATCCTGGATCCACTATTGCCGAGGGAGTTACTAGCTCCACTGGCCGAATGACACTGGGCCTTTTGTTATGGGGAGGTGTCAGTAATGGGTGCAGGTCCATGTGTCAGGTCTAAACTTTTTGTTTAACCCTTTGCCGTTTAATCCCTGCTTTTTACGTGCCTGTGATTTTATGATGAAGAAAACAATGTGAAAAAAAGAAGAAATTGCTTCTGACAAGCAATTTCTTCTTTTCCCACACTATTTTCTACCCTACTGAATGGTTATTTTTCAAATTAAATCCACTTTAAATTTTCGTCTGCAAAACCTTTGAATTTGGACAGGTCAAAAATTTTGTAAAACAGGAAAGGGTTAACTGAGGTTTCCTAATGATGTTCATGAGCAAACCTCGGTCAACATTGTGAAAGAACTTGTGGTCCAAAATGTATTGGAACTATTACAGGTCCGCTACCTTAAATTCCATCAACATAGAGTTTAGATAAGAAATATGATAAGATTGAGATAGACTTCACTTTTCAAGCTCTGTAATTTTATTTTTCTAGCTGGATGGAATGAAAGACAACCTACCGTAATATATAAAACCAGAGGAAAGGAACAAATGTTATGGTAATGGTAATGGATGAATTTGTAAAAAGTGGCTTTTCTCTTTTTTAAATTAAATAGTTTACAGCCAAGGTAAGATTTTTCCATTTAGTTACCAGATGACAAAATTTTATTTATTGAATACCAAATTAATTTTGAGGGAATGAAATTGAAAATATCCTTATCTTTCCAAAAAGGAGGTTCATATAAAAAAGTGAAAGATAGTTTCAGATAAAAAAAACATTTCTTCAATACATGTGTATGGTTGCAGGTTTGTGGTTTAAAAAGGTTATGCACCTTGTTTGCCTACAAATCTAAACTCTGGGACTGAATGCCAGTCTATTTTGGATTGTGAGTGTTTTTTTGTTTGTTTTTTTTGTCTCCCCTAATTCCTTGCACAGAATGTTCCTGATTATTTGACCATGCATATACTGTCCATGCAAAATCCTTATTTCTGTATGTTTGCTGCCCCGTTTGCAATATGCTGTGTCTCAGAAAAAGGGGCCTCTTGATATTTTTTGTGGCTGCGTATGTTGTTCCAAAGCAATCTTGTTGTTTTTTATAGCTGGGCTCTTATAAAAAAAGAAAATAGAGGATAATTGTCTGTTTAACTGTAAAATCAATTCATCTTGAGCAACAATTTATCATTGTTTTAGTTCTACTATTCAAAGAATAGGGGGGCTATTCCAGTCACCCGGGCGTCGGCGTTATGTTTTGGTTAAGTTTTTATGTGCAAGTGTTTAGAATCTCTATTTCTATTAAAGCTATTGCTTTGAAACTTTGCACATGCTTCTGTGACCATAATATCAGCCTCTAGACAAAGATTCAATACTCAGATACTTAATTTAGTTGAATTTTAACCCTTTTCAGACTTAAAAATCTTGGTTAAGTTTTTACATGCAAATGTTGTATATCAGTTATAGCTCTATTTCTATTGAAGCTTTTGCCTTGAAACGTTGCACATGCTTCTGTGATCATAATATCAGCCTCTTTACAAAGATTCAATAATCTGATATTGAATTTAGTGGAATTTTAACCCTTCTTGGACTTAGAAATCTTGGTTAAGTTTTTTTGTGCAAAGGTTGTATATCAGATATAAGCTCTATTTCTACCTAGACTTTTGCTTGGAAACTTTACACATGCTTCTGTTACCATGATATCAGTTTCTAGACAAAGATTCAATACTCTGTTAATGAATTTAGTGGAATTTTAACATTTTTCATACTCAGAAATTATTGGTTAAGTTTTTACGTGCAAATGTTGTTTTTCTGACATATCTCTATTTCTAGTACAGCTATTGCTTGGATACTTTGCACATGCTTCTGTGATCATAAATACAGCCTCTTGACAAAGATTCAATTCTCTGATATTGAATTTAGTGGAATTTTATCACTTTTTCAGACTTAGAAATTCTTGGTTGAGTTTTTATGTGCAAATATTGTATATCAGATATAGCTCTATTTCTACCTAGGCTTTTGCTTGGAAACTTTACACATGCTTCTGTTACCATGATATCAGTTTCTAGACAAAGATTCAATACTCTGATATTGAATTTAGTGGAATTTTTATCTTTATCATACTCAGATATTCTTGGTTAAGTTTTTACATGCAATTGTTGTATTTCTGACATATCTCTATTTCTAGTAAAGCTATTGCTTGGATACTTTGCACATGCTTCTGTGATCATGATAACAGCCTCTTGACAAAGATTTAATTCTCTGGTATTGAATTTAGTGGATTTTTTTACCCTTTTCAGACTTAGAAATCTTGGTAAAGTATATTGTTTATCTGTTATATTTCTTTTTCTATAAAAGCTTTTGCCTTGAAACTTTGCGCATGCTTCTTTGACCATAATATTAGCCCAAAGAAAAAAATTCATTTCTCTGGTATTGAATTTAGTGGATTTTTAACCCTTTTCAGACTTAAAAATCTTGGTTATGTTTTTATGTGCAACTGTTTTATGTTAGTT
This sequence comes from Fragum whitleyi, assembly GCA_948146395.1. Classification (NCBI taxonomy): domain Eukaryota; kingdom Metazoa; phylum Mollusca; class Bivalvia; order Cardiida; family Cardiidae; genus Fragum; species Fragum whitleyi. Next base: position 4,789,443 of record OX411557.1, read on the forward strand.
GTATCTCTCTTCCTACTAAGGCTATTGCTTTGAAACTTTGCACACGTTTCTGTGACCATAATATCAGCCTCTAGGCAAAGATTCTTTTCTCTTGGCTTTCATTTTATTGAATTTCCAATGTCGATTATTGATTTGCTGTTACTATCCAGCACTAGGAAAAGTCGAGCTTGGCTGTCCTCCGACAGCTCTTGTTCTAAAACCTCGTAACTACAGCTTGATTTAAGCTGTTGTTTTTAGGTTTTGAAATTACAGCTACAAATAACTATATTTCAAGGGTGTTTTTTGCTCACCTGAGGACATCGTGCTCAAGGTGAGCTTTTGTGATCATCGAATGTCTGTTGTCCATCATCAGATATCAAGAAATAAAGTGTTTACACTCTAGTGGCCACAAATATGGAACAATCATCATTAGCTTGGTAAGAATGTTGGCCAGGTCACATGGATAAACCCTATTGAAAATTGAAAGGATGTGTGCCTTATCATGGGAAAAGGCACCTTAAAGACAATTTTCTTAATTACACTCTAGAGGTCACAAATTATGGTCCAATCTTCATGAAACTTGGTCGGAATAATTGTCAGGTCACAAGGACAAATCCTATTGAAAATGGGAAGGATCCATGTCATATCACAGGAAAAGGGGCCTCAATGACAATTTTCTTGTTAACTCTCTAGATGCCACAAATATTTTCCAATCTTCATGACACTTGGTCAGAGTGTTTATCAGGTCACAAGAATGAACCCTTTTGAAAATGGGAAGGATCCATTTTTATCATGGGAAAAGAGGCCTTCATGACAATTTTCTTGTTTACTTTCTAGAGGCCACAAATCTGGTCAAATTTTCATGAAATTTGGTCAGAATGTTTGTCAGGTCAAAACAAGTTACTCTTTTGAAAATGGGAAAGATCTGTGCCATTTCAGGGGAAAAGGGGCCTCAATGACAATTTTCTTGTTTACACTCTAGAGGCCAAAAATATAGCCCAATCTTCATGAAACTTGATCAGTATGCTTGTCAGGTCAGAAGGATGAACCATTTTGAAAATGGGAAGGATCCATGGCAAATCACGGGAAAAGGAGCCTTACTGACAATTTTCTTGTTTACACTTAAGAGGCCACAAATATTTCCAATCTTCATGAAACTTTTAGAATGTTGGTAAGGTCACAAGAATGAACACTTTTGAAAATGGGAAAGATCTGTGCCATATCCCAGGAAAAGGGGCCTCATTTACAATTTTCTTATTTACACTCTAGATGCCACATATATGGTCCAATCTTCATGAAACTTGGTCAGAATGTTTTTCAAGTCATAAGGATGAACCCTTTTTTAAAAAGGGAAGGATCTGTCCCATATCATGGGAAAAGGGGTCTTGATGACTGTTCTTGTTTACACTCTAGAGACCATAAGTCTATAAAGTACTATTATGACTTTTGCTGGAAAATTTGATAATTGTTACTAGACAAAGATATGAAGGTGAGCGATATAGGACCATCATGGTCCTCTTGTTTTTCTTGTCACACATACAATCTTCATATTCTCTTCTTCCTGAAATTTCCTTGTATAAACCTATACCAATGATAGTAAGCTGTGAAGCATAATTTGTACTTTGAGGTGTCTAGGTGAGTTGGTTGGTGTTGGTTGACCAGTCCATCTAGAGGTCCCAGAGACTGCACTTACTCACTTTCCAACTGTTTGTCTCCCATCAATGGGTCGATAATTGTAGAGCTATGTGGGAAAGCAGCTGGAAGCTAGGAAAGGAAGTAATTGCAGTACTGGTGTGAGAAATACCAGGAATCCCTTGCTAGGTGCTCCAGGGGCCACAATATAATTGAATGATTGTTGAGAGTGGCATAAATCCTCATTCAAAACAACAAATAAGTATTTCAGTGTTATAAGATAGGTCTTTTTGTTTTGGCATGCCAGGGCTTTTTATACTCCCGTCGAAGACTGGACGTATAATGTGATCACCTGTGGTGGCTGGGCGGGCGGGTGGCGACCACTTCTTTATCTGGAGCATAACTCACATTACATTGACTTGAAAGTTGACAGTTATGTTCCTCTAATGATTACAGAGTGCAGGGCAAAAGAACAGTAACTCTACCTACCTTATTTCTTTAGTTTATTTCCCTTTGTTGTTTTACACACTTGAGAGATCCAGGTATCACAGGTGTATCTTGTGACAATTTGACACCTTGTTTAACCCTTTGCTGTTTAATCCCTGCTTTTTACGTGCCTGTGATTTTATGATTGAGAAAACATTGTGAAAAAAGAAGAAATTGCTTCTGACAAGCAATTTCTCCTTTTTCCACACTATTTTCTACCCTACAGAATGATTTTTCAAATTAAATCCACTTTAAATTTTTGTCTGCAAAACCTTTGAATTTGGACAGGTCCAAAATTTTGTAAAACAGGAAAGGGTTAAGGTTTGGGGAAGGGGCCTAATTGAGGGAAATACATCAGGGTAGTACAACTGTTTAAGAGCATATTGAGCGGGTATTTTGGTTTTCAAATTTAAATATTTCACTTTTCCTAACTCATTCTCTATGGTGTTGGTATAAAAATTTAAGACTGACTTAACTCCCTCTAATCTGGACCCTTGAGTTCAACAACATAGGATTCATTTAAAAAAAATTTATTACTACAAATTTCCAATTTTAAAGATATTATGATTTAAAAAGGGTGAATTTGAAAACGGTATCTTAATAAAAATGGTTGCTTTAGAGACATGGTCCCTCAAGCAAAATGCACTGTACATAATTAGGGGAAAGTAACTATCTGATATTTTGGTAGAAACCTTCTTAGTTTTGACAAACAATTATTCATTAAGATTATACAGATCTAAAATTCAAGTCATTAACCAAGAAATTTGTCCATTCATGATAAGCTGTAATTACGATATTTTAGGAGTAAACCCAACTAAATGATTTTTAAATAGAATAGATGACCAATTTTAAGCTAGAAAACATACATATTTCTAGACATGACCTTATTTCAGTGAATAAAATTGATATTTTGGGGGGGGTTAAAGGCATCTTTAATGGGAAAAGTAATTTGAAGGCAATGGGCCTGTAAACGACCTTAGTTTCTTAGTAGTTGTTAAGGTATTGATTTATGTGACCAAATAATATCTTTTAAGGTCCATTTTAAATGTTGTTGATATGTTATAGAATATTCATTATATTGCTCTTTCATATTAGTGTACCGTATTTCTCATAATAAAATGCTCCCGGGAGCTATACAATACATAGTCAGGGTGCTTTTATTTAGTATGCATTTCTGATGAAGAAATCATCAAAATTGATGACATTTAGGCTTTATTCCCTTTAATTTGAGGTGAATTTCCGCTAAACAATCACATTGATGAATGTTTAGAGGAAATTCATCTCAAATTGGAGAAGAAGTCACAAAAATTTCCTTAAATGTAGGCATTAAGAATAGATATTTTTTGTTAAAAATGTAGGGGTGCTACTATAAGAGAGGGCACTATGATTAGAGGAAATACAGTAAGTTGCAATATACTGACAAACGGTATCACACTGTCACTTGAAGCTTAAGTGTTTATTTTAATTTTCAGTTTTCAGAGCCACTGATTTTGGGAGTATTTTATTTTCAAATTATAATTTTTTATTTATCCTAACCAAAGTCCTATGTTGTAGATGCTCATTTGAAATGTCTCATCGAGACTTTTCAAATGAGTACCCACAACAAAGGGTTTTATTTGGAAATAAATATTTTAGACTGACTCTACACCTCTCTTATCAGGACCCCCGAGATTTGCTATCAATTTACATAAAATGATGTCAGTCATCTTTAGAATTTCAAAGATTTCAGTTTTCAAAAAAATGAATTACTTTACTTGAGTTTGTTTTTTATGCAGCATAGTTATTAAAAGGTTCTACAGAATTGAAGAAATCATGATTGAAATAATATACTAAGTGCATGTTGAACAGCCCAAAGTGAAAAACAGCCCCTAATCTCTTTCAAAATGACCTGTTGCTAAATTTTTTCATTTGCTCAGATAAGACCCAAATGAAATTTTCAAGATTATAATCCCAATTCCAAAAATCTAACAAAATAATGATATTTATTCAGATCACTGGACCCTGCTTCAAATTGAATGAAGATCAATTCTAAGTTCCTTTTCATATTGCTCTGATGCATTTAAGGCGTTGTCAAAAAAACAACATCAAAACAATTGTATTCACTTGTTCTTGAAAAGTCTTAAATCATGTGCTAAATAAAGACTTTAAAAAAAAAGTATCAAAATCAAAGTTCTGAAAGCAATGCATGCACTAACTGTGAGGCAATATATTATAATTAATGAAAACAGAATTTTCCACTATTTCTAGTTTAGAAATGAAAATCAGTGGTATCAGGCTGCATATATGTGCAGGCTGATCTTTTCCTTTTTAGCTCCACTGGCTGAAAGCCACTGGGGCTATTGTCATGGCGTTGTGTCCGTCGTGCGTCCGTCCGTGCGTCAGTGCGTTCGTGCGTCCGTTCGTAAACTTTTACTTTAAAAATCTTCTCCTCAGAAACTACTGGATGAATTTCAACCAAACTTCACAGGAATGATCCTTGGGTGACCCTCTTTCAAAGTTGTTCAAGAAATTTTGATCCAATGAAAAACATGGATTTAATGGGCGTGGCTAATTTCCAAATATGGTAAAAAGTTAGTTTTCTCAGATTCTAATCGATGGATACCAATGAAATTTTACATGAATGATCCTTGTGTGACCCTTTATCAGTCTATAAAAGATTATTGAAATCTGATGAAAAATATGCATTTTATGGGCGGAGGTCATTTCTCTATATGTTGTAAAGTGGAAACTTTCCAAATAATTTTCTCAGAATGTAAGTGATGGATATCAACCAAATTTCACTGAAATGATCCTTGAGTGACCCTTTATCAGTCTACCAAAAATTATAGTGATCGGATGAAAAATATGCATTATATGGGCGGAGGTCATTTCTCAATATGTTATATTGTGGAAACTTTGAAAATCATTTTCTCCGAAACTAAATGATGGATATCAACCAAATTTCCTTGGAATCTTTCTTGAGTGACCCTCTATCAGTCTACCAAAAATTATTGTGATCGGATAAAAAATATGTATTTAATGAGCGGAGGTCATTTCTCTATATGTTATATAGTGGAAACTTTGGAAATCATTTTCTCAGAATCTAAATGATGGATATCAACCAAATTTCACTGGAATAATCCTTGAGTGACCCTCTATCAGTCTACCAAAAATTATTGTGATTGGATGAAAAATATGTATTTTATGGGCGGAGGTCATTTCTCTATGTGTTATATAGGGGAAACTTTGAAAACATTTTCAACATCAGTAGAATCCAAAATATTTAAAAATCTAGTCAAAACTTTTACTACTTTACAAGAATTTCAAGCCTGTGGAGCGACTCAAGCCATTCATGGCTTTCTAGTTTACTCAAGTAAAAGCGAAAATTATATAGGTTCAGCTTGACATTTTATGAGCCTGTGCATGACATTTCCAACAATCTAACAGGTGCGCTGAGCAAAGGCTCTTGCAAGTCTGTGCAACTGCACAGTCTGTCTAGAGTCTTCACATTGCATTTTTCAGATAGATAGGTCCTGAAGTATCTGTACACAGATGGATCTTCTAATTGTACTTCGATCCCCGGTGGCAGCAAATATCCTTTCCAACATTTGTCTCTCACCAATGGGTATATAATCGTAAACCTATGTGAGATAGCATTCGGAGGTTAGGAAAGGTTGTAATGGTAGTACAGGTGAAAGAAATACCAGGAATCCATTGTTAGGTGCTCCGGCCGTCACAATATAACTGCGAAATTGTTGAAAGCCACGTAAAACCCATTCAAACAAACAAACAATCTAATTGCACTGTAATACTGGCTAGACGGGTGATTGTTTATGCCTCACATGTTTCAAATAGTTGGAAATGTCTCTCACTGGCTCAAGTAGTTTTTCAAAACCGCAAGACAATGTTCAGGCCATATAGTCAAACTATTCTGAAAGGGGGCGCTCAGTGTACTGCTATACAATTTGAGATAGTTTTCTAGTCATTTCACGAGTAATAGAGACAAAGGTGAGCGATATAGAACCAACAAGGTCTTCTTGTATTTCATGTTAAGAGGTCTTATTTCACTAGTGAAATAACTATGCAAACGAGATGAGAGCACATAGCAATGCTTATTTTTGATGTGACATGCTTTATTTGATACGCAGAAAATTGAAGTAAATATATATCATGATTTTTATCAAATTTTTGCTAAACTTTGTGTCATTTCATTAATCAATTGATCCGCGCAAAACAGTAACCTCCTATAAAAATATTTTGCACTGAGTCATCAAAATAGAACATCATATTTATGTAAAGGAAATATAAAATTGATCTAACTGATTTTCTAAAACAGATATAACTAAATATTTGTTAAAGGGGCTTTAAACACCAATTTAAATCAAATCAATACGATACAACAATACCAAACACGTTTTTTATTTGCTATTAAGAACAGCAGGCATGAGCAGAAAACGTTTACAACTAAACAAAATTTCAAATTAATTAACAATCACTGTATAACTTAAACAGGTACTCATTTTCCATTGATATCAGGAACCCTCATTGATTCTACAGAATAGACCTTGGGAATAATAAGAGCGCAGCCAAGACATTGCGTCGTTTGGCATGTGGCATGTGGTTTTTTATCACCTCACAAACATCAAAGGACAATATTGAATAAAACAAAATCAAAGAAAGTATAAAAGTGGGCATATTATGATTGATAACAAATGCAGTGTTTTACTGCTTTTGGCATACTTCTGTTTAAATGCTTGAATAAATTCACAATTCTTTTCAATCGTCTGTGGAGATCTTTTGGGCGTACCATAATTTGATTACTGTATGCTGAATTACCTTAACGATGACACAAAATTACTACTTTTAAGTATGAGGTACTTTCCAGTCTATTGAAAAGTCTGAAGGATGTTCCAAATGTGTCCTTGGCTCACAGATAGCCACACACAAAGGTGTACCATTAAATGTAGAGGAAGAGAAAAATAATCATAGCATAGAATAATTTAAGCATTATGTTAGAATCCTTTTTTTCTGGACATGAGCCAGATCTGTTTTATATCAAAAGAATAGAGGCCTAATAAAAAAAAGACCTTTGACTAATCTCATTCAATTCTGAGAGGAAACAGGTTAAGCACAATTTGGTCACAATTACTGTCTTTATAAAAATCCTAGATAGGGTTAATTAAGGTAAAAAACTAAGAAAATCCTAGGAAAACCCTGTTTATCACTCTAGAGTCTTAATGCTTCAAAGTCTAAGAAAATGGGAAGAGAGACCCTAATGACCATTTCCATGTGAGCACTCCATATACCACAATTAACGCCCAATCTTCATGAAACTTAGCCAGCATGATTGTCCGGTCACAAGGATAAATTCCATCGAAAATGAAGGGTCTTTAATGACAATTTCCTTGTTTGCACTCTAGAGGCAGCAATTTAGCCCAGTCCTCGTTAGACTTAGTCAATATGTTTGTCTGGCCACAAAGATAAACCTGCTAATATAAGTTATCCATTGAGTAATCGTTGATTGTAAAGGCATTAGATCCTTTTCAACATTATTGCAGAAGAATTGAGACAGCTGGTACACCTAACCATTGTTTTCTATTATTTCTCATACCAGTTCTATCACAACATTACATCTAAGCAACCAGATGCTCATCCTACTTAAGCATACTTATTATCATGCACTGATTGGTGAGCAACAAATGATAAATGTCACACTGACTTTGTCAAATGTCGGAACAAAGTTGGCCTAGCATTGGTTCTAACTGTAAACCCCAAGAATGACAGTCCAGTGAATTAATGAGAAGCTAGGTGGCTTAATCTATTGAAAATGAGAGCGTTCAATAGGAAAACAGTGGAAAAAAGATTTGAATGACAATATCCTCCTTAGAATATCCATGAACAAGAATTCAGTCCCAATCTCCATGAATTTGTTAATATTTCTTCTTAATTCCTGCAGATGAATGCTGCAAAAAATGTGAAGCTTCAGTCAGAAAACTTATGAAGAACAAGAGGAACCCTAATAGCAGCTCCCTTTTATTTTTCTATAGGCCACAATTAGATCTCACATTTCATATAACTTGGCCAGAATGTTTGTCCTGTCTCAAAGATTAATCTCATCTAAAATGAAAACATTCCATCTCATAATCACAAGCAAAAAGGGGCAATTATGACAATTTCCTTGTTTGTATTTTAAAGGCTGCAATCTTAGCCCAATCTTCTTGGGCCTTAGTCAGAATGTTTGTCAAGTCACTAAGATAAACACCCAATGAAGATGATTGATTAAGTAAATGATTGATTATATGGGGATATACTATTTTCAACATTATTGCGGTAAAATTGTGACAGCTTTTACACCTAACCATGGTTTTCTATTATTTCTCATACTAGTTCTATCACAACATTACATCTAAGCAACCAGATGCTCATCCTACTTAAGCATACTACTTATCATGCACTGATTGGTGAGCAACAAAATGATTAATGTCACACTTACTTTTGTCAAATGTTGGATCTAAGTTGGCCTAGCATGGGTTCTAACTCTAAACCCAAGGAATGACAGCCCAGTGCATTAATGAGAAGCTATGTGGCTTGGTCTATTGAAAATGAGAATGTTCAATAGGAAAACACTGGAAAAGGGAATTTGAATGACAATATCCTCCTTAGAATTACAATGGACAAGAATTCAGTGTCAATCTTTTTGAAACTTTTTAACATACTTCTAAATTCATAAAGATGAATACTGCATAAATGAAATGCCTCAGTCAGAAAACTGATGAAGAGGAAACCTTATAGTAATTCCCATTTATTTTTATTTAGGCAACAATTAGATCTCACATTACATATTACTTGGCCAGAATGTTTGTCCTGTCACAAGGATAAATCTCATCTAAAATGAAAACATTCCATCTAACGTTCACAGGCATAAAGGAGCCTTTATGACAATTTCCTTGTTTGCACTCTAGAGGCTGCAATCTTAGCCCAATCTTCTTGGGCCTTAGTCAGAATGTTTGTCAGGTCACTAAGATAAAGCCCCTATTGCCAGAGATTGATTAAGTAAATGATTGATTATATGGGGATATACTATTTTCAACATTATTGCGGTAAAATTGGGACAGCTGGTACATCTAACCATTGTTTTCTATTATTTCTCATACTAGTTCTATCACAACATTAGATCTTAGCAACCAGCTGCTCATCTTACTTAAGCAAACTAATTATCATACACTGATTGTTGAGCAACAAAATGATTAATGTCACACTTACTTTTGTCAGATGTTGGATCTAAGTTGGCCTAGCATGGGTTCTAACTCTAAACCCAAGGAATGACAGCCCAGTGCATTAATGAGAAGCTATGTGGCTTGGTCTATTGAAAATGAGAATGGGGTTTGAATATTAAGTTTCTTGTAAGATTTTCACAGAGAACAATTTTGGCACAAATTTCACACAGATGAATGATTTTAAAAGGGATGATTTTCCTCAGAAAACAGGAAACAAAAACCTAATCAGAGATTCCTTCTATGCACTCTAGAGGCCACATAAATTGGTTTATCTGTCAAGAAGTCACAAGGAAAAGAGGGCTTAAATACAATTTCCTTGTTGACACTATAAAATCCACGTTTTTATGGTATTTAGGGGGGTTCTAAGTTCATTGAAAGAAAGGGAGGCTTTGGGGTTATTTTAAGATAGTGCTGCCGTAACAATTCATACCTCATCACCTTTCAAAATGCTGAGGTTTCCTAATGAGTTCATTTGAAAACCTTGGTTAACATTATCAAAGTTTATTACCTTGCAGAACTATTACAGGTCCATTACTTTAAAAAAAATTCTATCAATACTGCCTTAGGGAAGGACAGTCAATTTTTGTCCCTGAAACCTTTTAGGAATGGATGTATGAACTAAGTGAGACTGCACACATTTTGTAGGCATACTATAAATGGCTTAATACTTAATATTTGTCCCTATTTCGCGGTTTTTCAGTTTTTATTTATTGATGATAATAAATTTCAGCGTATCTTACATGAACGTCTGATATAAAACACCTTATCTCTTTTCATTTTTCATCATTCAAAATGATGAAACTAAAATAAAGGCAGTTTTCTACAAATTTAAGAATATTCTTCTTCACAACTGTCATAAGAGTAATGATTCTTTCATCCCCTTTTTAACACATTTCTGCCTTGATTCTCATTACAAATAATCAACAACTTAAATCTGTTATCTTGAAATTGTTTTTTTTTACATTTTCTAAAGTAAACGTTGTCAGTTGGATAAGTATGGTCTGCATATTTTTGATTAAATTAATATTGGCTGAAATCTACACGCACGAGATAACATTTCCCTTAAAGGAAAATATTTTTCATTTAATAATGACAAATATATATTTGTGGTTGATTAATTTTGGTGCATCTTAACTTGACCGCCAAAATAGTCAAAATAAAACCATACCAAAATTACCCATCAAATTTTACAGTATCTTTCTCTAAATCACTTGCCAATTAAGCAGGAATATTACGGGATTACTGCTAGTTTACAGGTGTTGGTATTCTGTAATTTTATTCATCAAAACGCAAGGCGTGGCTTAGCTGTGACATAATTTGGCAAGTTTATTTTTCAATATTTTGAGTTCTTTCAAAAGTTAGTCGCCAATTATTGTAAAAGCTTGCAAATAACTATCTAAAAATCAAAGGAATTCACAGGCTTTTAGAAAGTTAACACATTTTATCATTGGGTTACCAAAGCCTTATAGCTTACAGCTTGGACAAGCTGAAGTTACGAGGGTTCAGTTACTCGCCTACTTTTTAAGGCTTCAAGTAATTTATGTTGTTATCTATATATGAATAATGGTAAATAAAAGCTGATCTGCCTAAACTTTATGGACCTGAAAATTTGGCTCCACCCTGCCAGGGCAAAAATAGTGGATTATGAAAATTATTATCAATGAATGAAAATGTTGATATTACTCATTTTTTTATGAAAACAACACAATCTTTTAAAAAACAGTATTATCAATGAATGACAATGTTGATATTACTCAATTATTTTTTATGAAACAACACAATCTTTTAAAATACAGTATTATCAATGAATGACAATGTTGATATTACTCAATTATTTTTTTATGAAAACAACACAATCTTTTAAAATACAGTATTATCAATGAATGACAATGTTAATATTACTCAATTATTTTTTATGAAAACAACACAATCTTTTAAAATACAGTTCATTAAAACCATCAAAATCCAATTTTTAACAATGTCTTAGTTAGCAAGCTTTCAAAGTACATTGAAATCAATTTCAACCATTTTTGTTAGTTTGGCTATAGGTTATATAATTAGTGAAACTTTAAAATATGTTTAGTTATCTCCTTTTTCTGCAATTGCCTCTCAAGTATAAAGCACATGCATAAATTTCATTGACAAACAATTAGTGTTGAAAAATTGGTTTAAAATCACAATCAATCATCAATTTTAAGTTGGAAAAGTAAATCAACTAATGATTGATTGTACAATCCTTTTCTTAGAAATTAATAATACAGTACAACCCAGTAACATCCTTTGAAGAATAGAATGTGAAATTTTAGTTAAAACTCATGACCTAAAGACCCTTTTTGCTGATTTTTCAAGCAGCTTCATGGCTTAGTGTAAAACCTGATGTGGGTTTCAAAAAACAATTTATAATAGCTTTCATTCTTAAGTGGGACTTGATTAATTGATAATGTAATTTCTTAGTCAATAAACACAATCGGAAACCAACTGATTATCAAATATAATTATTTAATCTGCCTATCACTACAAACAATAGTTAACTTCTTAAGTTGAGGTTTGAACATTTGAATTTTAGAGGCATTGCTTTCTCACAAATAAATTGTAGAACTGTCTTATTTTGAAGTTATTTATAGCAAACTTTATGTAAATCAACTGTTGGCCTTGAATCCATTAAAAATCTTTTTAGAAGGTGACAAATAGAAGATATATATTTAAATATTTTTGAAGAACATAGTCATGTTGGATCCCAGCTGATTAAAAAGGTAAAATCAGGGAAGAATGAAAAGAATTTTTAGTATCAGAACATGTAGCTATTTAGATCGATTGTTAATACCAAATGAATGTTTTTTATCCCCCCCCCCCCAATAAAAAAATAAATAAACAATGTTTTGGTCTTGCTAAAGGTTATGTGTCCATCTGAACATGTACAACATATTACTAATTTTGTGACACCAAATCCTCACAATTTTGCTTCAATATTTATAAAACTAATATTATAAATATTTATCACATATTGTAGAATCGCATGAAGAAATTTTGCAGTCTCAACTTCCCCTGGTTCAAGATTGAATCTCCTCTTGAACTTATACAATATTTCATCTGTATAAACTTACATAACCTAAATTACTACCAATTTTTTTGGCAATCTCTTCAATTTTGCTTCAATACGAATTAAACTTAAATGAAATATCGATCACATATTGAAGTTTTGCAAGAAACAAATTTGAAGTCTCAACTCCCCCTGGTTCAAGATTTTTCTCTCGTTGAACTTTGGTAATATTTACACTTTATACAAAAATACAACTGATTTTTGTAAGTAACTCCTTCAATTTTGCTTTAATACTAATGGAATGAAGTTTTATACAAATATGGATCACATATTAAAGTATTGCAAGACGCAACTTTCCCTGGTTCAATATTTTTCCCTCTTGATCTTAGACCTTGATTACTCTTCATAGGGTTTTAAGGGATGCAGGTTTTCCACAAATAAGAAGTCAGGACCCTCAAAACTATGTGACACAAGTCTCATAGACTCTCTTGAGCTCAACTTCAGAAAATAATGGAAAACTACTTTGAACAAAATAGTCTGTACCTAAAGCAGGGACCCCCAAAATTTGAGAAAGGCTCCCAAAGATCCCAATGACCGAGTCCTTTGGACCCTTTTTTGTTTGTGTCAAACAAAACCCCAGTCTTTATTCATATATACAACTAGTTTACTACAAAGTTTGTGTGCTTCTCCAATTATTCTTAAATACAAATCAAACTCTTAAGAAATCTAAATCACATTTAAAAAAATCTGCAAGACGCAAAAATTTTTGTGTTCTTAACTTTTTCGGGTTCAAGAATTATCTCCCCTTGATCTTAGACAATGAATACACTTAAAACATACTAACAATTAATTTAATTTTGTGTTGCAATCACCTTCAAATTTGTTTCAATACCAATAATATTTATCATTGAAACAACTGTATTTTCTAACAATTTTGTGTCACAAACTCCTCTTTTCAATAATAATGAAACTATACAAATATTGATCACATATTGAATTTTTGCAAGACATAATTAAGAATTATCTCCCCATTGAACCTAGCTAATAATTACTTTTTATCCTGATTTGTTTTTCCATTATTTTTTTTTTTGTCACAAACTCATCCTTTCAATAAAACTACGACATTTTACAAATATTGATCACTTATTGAAGTTTCGCAAGCTGCATTTGTGAAGTCTTAACTAAACTTGATCAAGAATTACATTTCCTGGAACTTAGTCATTATCTGCTCTTCCTATACAAATACAACTAATTATTTTTAACAATTTTCTGTCACAAGCTTTTCTTTCAAAGTCGCTTGAGTACCAGTACATTTTTTACACAGATTGATCACATATTCAAGTTTTGCAAAATGTAATTTTAAGTCCCAATTTAACTCTTCTTGATTCAAGAATGATCCCTTAAACTTAGCTGATGTTTAATCTTCATAAATATATGCAACTAAGTTTACCACCTATTTTGTATTGCAAACTCCTCCAAATTTGCTTCAAAAGTATTAAACTGTATACAAATATGGAACATGTATTGCAGTTTTGCAAGACTCAATTTTGAAGTCTCAACTCCATCTGGTTCAAGATTTATCTTGACTTGAAATTAGACTATATCAATGGTCTGAATACATAAACAAATAATTTTTCTACCAAATTTTTTGTCACAAGCCTCTTACTCAAAACAAATGAGAACTTTTAAATTATTGATCACATAATCAAGTTTTGCAAGAGGCAATTTTGAAGTCTCAATACCTGGATCAAGAAATATCTCCCCTTGAACTTGTATGATATTTACTCTTTATATTCATATACAACTTATTTTTTCAACTACTTTTGAGTCTCAAACTCCTTCTCAAATTTCATGCAATACTTATGAAACTTCATACAAATACTAATCACATAATCAAGTTTTGCAATAGGCAATTTTGAAGTCTCAGCTTCCTCATATGAAAGAATTGTCTCCCCTTGCACTTTGCCAGTATTCAATATTTATACACTTGAACAATTTGTCTCCTATAAATCACCTTCATTATTACATAGTCCCCCTGGTTTAAGAATATTCTGCAGTCTTCTCCAAATTTGTTTTAAAACCAAAAGAACTTTGAACAAATATTTATCTTGCATTGAAGTTTTCGAGATGCATTTTTGTGTTGCAAGTATCTCCTTGAATTTGGCTTCAATATTAATTTAACTTTATACAAACATTGATCACTATACTGTTGATTTTCTAAATGCAATTTTGAAGTCTCAACTCCACCAGTTCAAAAATTAACATCCCTTGAACTTAGACAATGTTTTCCCCTAATACACATAAACAAATAATTTTAATTTTTCAGCAATTCATGTCACAAGCTTCACCATTAAAGAGGCTTCCATATTTAGATAATTTTATACAATCATTGATCATAATATTGAAATTTTGCAAAATGCAATTTTTGAAATTGCTTCTCCACCTGGTTCAAAGATTAACGCCTCTTGTTCTTAGACAAGGTTTTCTACCAACACATTTAGCCAATTAATTTAATTTTGTATTGCAATCTCCTGAAAATTGGTTTGAATTTCAGTCAAATTTGTACATTAAAATTTTATTGATTTTCTATCTGAAATTTTATTAGATGCAATTTTGAAGCGTCAACTCCACGTGGTTTAAGATTGATGTCCCCTTGAACTTAGACAATATAATATATTCATACACATAAACAACTTACTTATCAACCTGTGTCACAAAATTCTCCTTCAATAAGGCTCCATTATTAAAATACATTTATACAAGTATTGATCACATATTAAAAGATTTGCTAAATGCAATTTTGAAGTCTCAACTCCATCAGGTTCAAGAACTATCACCCCTTGAACTTATACAATATTTACTCCTTATACACATAAACAAATAACTTTGCAAAAATTTTGTGTGCAATCTCCTCAAACTTTGCTTAAATACCACTTAAATTTTGTATTGAAAGTAAACAAGATGCAATTTGAAGCCTTAACTTCAACTTGCTCAAGAAAGATCTCCCCTTGAACTTAGATACTGTTAGCTCTTCATACACATAAACAACTTATTTATCATCCAATTTTGTGTCACAAGCCTTCTCCTACATAAGGCTTCAATCTTAAAATATTTTTATACAAGCATTGAGCATATATTGAAAAATTTACTTAATGCAATTTTGCAGTCTCAACTCCACCATGTTCAAGAATTATCAACCCTTGAACTTAGACAATGCCTACTCCTATAACCATTTTTAATTAATTTTCTTTTGTTTTGCAAGCTCCTCAAAATTTGTTTTAATACCAAAAAAAACTTTGTACAAATAACGATCATGTATTCAAGTTTACAAAATGCAATTTTGAAGCCACCTCCACCTGGTTCTAGATTAATCTCCCCTTGAACTTGAATGATATGAGCTTTTCATACATACAAACCAACTAATTTTTCATCAAATGTTGTGTCACAAGTTTCTTCAAGTGTAAGGCTTAAATAAAAATATAACTTTATACAAATATTTGATCACATACTGAAGATTTCCTAAATGCAATTTTGAAGTCTCAACTCCACCAGGTTCAAGAATTATCACCCCTTGAGCTTATACAATATTTACTCCTTATACACATTAACAAATAACTTTGCAAAAATTTTGTGTGCAATCTCCTCAAACTTTGCTTAAATACCACTTAAATTTTGAATTGAAAGTTAACAAGATGCAATTTGAAGCCTCAACTTCAACTTGCTCAAGAAAGATCTCCCCTTGAACTTAGATACTGTTAGCTCTTCATACACATAAACAACTTATTTATCATCCAATTTTGTGTCACAAGCCTTCTCCTACATAAGGCTTCAATATTAAAATATTTTTATACAAGCATTGAGCATATATTGAAAAATTGGCTTAATGTAATTTTGCAGTCTCAACTCCACCATGTTTAAGAATAATCAACCCTTGAACTTAGACAATGCCTACTCATATAACCATTATTAATTAATTTTCTTTTGTTTTGCAAGCTCCTCAAAATTTGTTTTAATACCAAAAAAACTTTGTACAAATAACGATCATGTATTCAAGTTTACAAAATGCAATTTTGAAGCCACCTCCACCTGGTTCTAGATTAATCTCCTCTTGAACTTGAATGATATGAGCTTTTCATACATACAAACCAACTAATTTTTCATCAAATGTTGTGTCATAAGTTTCTTCTAGTGTAAGGCTTAAATATAAATATAACTTTATACAAATATTTGATCACATCCTGAAGATTTTTAAATGCAATTTTGAAGTCTTAACTCCACCAGGTTCAAGAATTATCACCCCTTGAGCTTATACAATATTTACTCCTTATACACATTAACAAATAACTTTGCAAAAATTTTGTGTGCAATCTCCTCAAACTTTGCTTAAATACCACTTAAATTTTGAATTGAAAGTTAACATGATGCAATTTGAAGCCTCAACTTCAACTTGCTCAAGAAAGATCTCCCCTTGAACTTAGATACTGTTAGCTCTTCATACACATAAACAACTTATTTATCATCCAATTTTGTGTCACAAGCCTTCTCCTACATAAGGCTTCAATATTAAAATATTTTTATACAAGCATTGAGCATATATTGAAAAATTTACTTAATGCAATTTTGCAGTCTCAACTCCACCATGTTCAAGAATTATCAACCCTTGAACTTAGACAATGCCTACACATATAACCATTTTTAATTAATTTTCTTTTGTTTTGCAAGCTCCTCAAAATTTGTTTTAATACCAAAAAAACTTTGTACAAATAACGATCATGTATTCAAGTTTACAAAATGCAATTTTGAAGCCACCTCCACCTGGTTCTAGATTGATCTCCTCTTGAACTTTAATGATATGAGCTTTTCATACATACAAACCAACTAATTTTTCATCAAATGTTGTGTCACAAGTTTCTTCAAGTGTAAGGCTTAAATAAAAATATAACTTTATACAAATATTTGATCACATCCTGAAGATTTCCTAAATGCAATTTTGAAGTCTCAACTCCACCAGGTTCAAGAATTATCACCCCTTGAGCTTATACAATATTTACTCCTTATACACATTAACAAATAACTTTGCAAAAATTTTGTGTGCAATCTCCTCAAACTTTGCTTAAATACCACTTAAATTTTGAATTGAAAGTTAACAAGATGCAATTTGAAGCCTCAACTTCACCTTGCTCAAGAAAGATCTTCCTTTGAACTTAGATAATGTTAGCTCTTCATACACATAAACAACTTATTTTTCATCTCATTTGTGTCACTTGCCTTCTCCTACATAAGGCTTCAATATTAAAAAAATTCATACAAGCATTGAGCATATATTGAAAAATTGGCTTAATGTAATTTTGAAGTCTCAACTCCACCATGTTCAAAAATTATCACCCCTTGAACTTAGACAATGCTTACTCATAAAACCATTTTTAATTGATTTTCTTTTGTTTTGCAAGCTCCTCAAAATTTCTTTTTATACCAAAAGATCTTTGTACAAATAATGATCTTGTATTGAAGTTTACGAAATGCAATTTTGAAGCCACCTCCACCTGGTTCTAGATTAATCTCCCCTTGAACTTGAATGATATAAGCTTTTCATACATACAAACCAACTAATTTTTCATCAAATGTTGTGTCATAAGTTTCTTCTAGTGTAAGGCTTAAATATAAATATAACTTTATACAAATATTTGATCACATCCTGAAGATTTCCTAAATGCAATTTTGAAGTCTTAACTCCACCAGGTTCAAGAATTATCACCCCTTGAGCTTATACAATATTTACTCCTTATACACATTAACAAATAACTTTGCAAAAATTTTGTGTGCAATCTCCTCAAACTTTGCTTAAATACCACTTAAATTTTGAATTGAAAGTTAACATGATGCAATTTGAAGCCTCAACTTCAACTTGCTCAAGAAAGATCTCCCCTTGAACTTAGATACTGTTAGCTCTTCATACACATAAACAACTTATTTATCATCCAATTTTGTGTCACAAGCCTTCTCCTACATAAGGCTTCAATATTAAAATACTTTAATACAAGCATTGAGCATATATTGAAAAATTTACTTAATGCAATTTTGCAGTCTCAACTCCACCATGTTCAAGAATTATCAACCCTTGAACTTAGACAATGCCTACTCATATAACCATTTTTAATTAATTTTCTTTTGTTTTGCAAGCTCCTCAAAATTTGTTTTAATACCAAAAAAACTTTGTACAAATAACGATCATGTATTCAAGTTTACAAAATGCAATTTTGAAGCCACCTCCACCTGGTTCTAGATTGATCTCCTCTTGAACTTTAATGATATGAGCTTTTCATACATACAAACCAACTAATTTTTCATCAAATGTTGTGTCACAAGTTTCTTCAAGTGTAAGGCTTAAATAAAAATATAACTTTATACAAATATTTGATCACATCCTGAAGATTTCCTAAATGCAATTTTGAAGTCTCAACTCCACCAGGTTCAAGAATTATCACCCCTTGAGCTTATACAATATTTACTCCTTATACACATTAACAAATAACTTTGCAAAAATTTTGTGTGCAATCTCCTCAAACTTTGCTTAAATACCACTTAAATTTTGAATTGAAAGTTAACATGATGCAATTTGAAGCCTCAACTTCACCTTGCTCAAGAAAGATCTTCCTTTGAACTTAGATAATGTTAGCTCTTCATACACATAAACAACTTATTTTTCATCTCATTTGTGTCACTTGCCTTCTCCTACATAAGGCTTCAATATTAAAAAAATTCATACAAGCATTGAGCATATATTGAAAAATTGGCTTAATGTAATTTTGAAGTCTCAACTCCACCATGTTCAAAAATTATCACCCCTTGAACTTAGACAATGCTTACTCATAAAACCATTTTTAATTGATTTTC
The DNA here is from genome assembly GCA_948146395.1 of Fragum whitleyi. Taxonomy (NCBI): domain Eukaryota; kingdom Metazoa; phylum Mollusca; class Bivalvia; order Cardiida; family Cardiidae; genus Fragum; species Fragum whitleyi. The sequence goes on from OX411557.1 coordinate 4,808,730, forward strand.
TTTTGTTTTGCAAGCTCCTCAAAATTTCTTTTTATACCAAAAGATCTTTGTACAAATAATGATCTTGTATTGAAGTTTACAAAATGCAATTTTGAAGCCACCTCCACCTGGTTCTAGATTAATCTCCCCTTGAACTTGAATGATATAAGCTTTTCATACATACAAACCAACTAATTTTTCTTCAAATGTTGTGTCACAAGTCACTTCTAGATTAAGGCTTGAATATAAATATTACTTTATACAAACATTGATCAGACACTGAAGATTTGCTCAATGCAATTCTGAAGTCTCGACTCCATCAGGTTCAAGAATTATCACCCCTTGAACTTATACAATATTTACACCTTGTACACATAAACAAATAACTGAAGTTATTTTGTGCTGCAATCTCCTCAAAATTTTCTTAAATATCACTTAAACTTTGTAGGAATATTGATCTTGTATTAAAAGTTAACAAGATGCAATTTGAAGCCTCAACTTCACCTTGCTCAAGAAAGATCTCCCTTTGAACTTAGATAATGTTTGCCCTTCATACACATAAACAACTTATCTATTATCCAATTTTGTGTCACCAGCCTTCTCCTACATAAAGCTTAAATATAAAAATACTTTTATACAAGCTTTAGCATATATTAGATAATTTGCTTAATGCAATTTTGAAGTCCACCATGTTCAAGAAGTATCACCTTTTCAAACTTAGACAATGCCTACTCCTATTACCACATAATAATTTGATTTTTCTTTTGTTTTGCAAGCTCTTTCAACTTTGTTTTAATACCAAAATAATTTTGTACAAATATTGATCTTGTATTGAAGTTTATGAGATGCAATTTTTAAGCCCCAAATCCACCTGGTTCTACATTGATCTCCACTTGAACTTAAATGATGTAAGCTTTTCATACAAATAAACAACCATTTTTTCATCCAATTTTGTGTCGCATGTTTCTCCTTGAATTAGGCTTCAATATTAATGTAACTTTATACCAGTTTTGATCATATGTTGAAGTTTTGCAAAATGCAATTCTGAAGTCTCAACTCCACCAGGTTAAGAATTATCACCCCTTGAACTTAGACTGTGTTTACTCCTTATACACGAAAACAAATAACTTTCCACTAACTTTGTGTTGCAATCTCCTCAATCTTTGCTTAAATACCAATTGTTTTTTGTAGGAATATTGATCTTGTAAAAAATTTCTTTATACAAACATTAATCACATACTGAAGATTTGCTTAATGCAAATTTGAAGTCTCAACTCCACCAGATTCAAAAATTATCACCCCTTGAACTTATACAATATTTACGCCTTATACACATAAATAAATATTTTTGCAGTACTTTTGTGTTGCAATTTCCTCAATTTTTACTTACATACCACTAAAATTTAGTAGGAATTTTGATCTTTTATTGAAATTTTACACAATGCAATTTTTAAGCCTCAACTCCACCTGGTTAAAGATTTATCTCCACTTGAACTTGAATTATATAAGCTTTTCATACAAATAAACAACCAATTTTTCACCCTACTTTGTGTCACAAGATTATTCTTCAATTTGGCTTTAATATTTATATAACTTTATACAAGTATTGATCAATCGTTTCAGTTTTGCAAAATGCAATTTTGAAGTCTCAATTCCATCAGGTTCAAGAATTATCACCCCTTGAACTTATACAATATTTACTCCTCATACACATAAACAAATAAATTTGAAGTTATTTTGTGCTGCGAACTCCTCAAAATTTGCTTAAATACCACTTAAATTTTGTGAAAATATTTGTCTTGTATTGAAAGTTAACAAGATGCAATTTGAAGCCTCAACTTCACCTGGTTAAAGATTTATCTCCCTTTGAACTTTGATAATGATAGCTCTTCATACGCATAAACAACTTATTTTTCATCCAATTTTGTGTCACAAGCCCCCTCTTTTAATAAGGCTTCAATTATAAAATATTTTTAAAACAAGCATGGAGCATATATTGAAAAATTTGCTCAATGAAATTTTTAAGTCTCAACTCCACAATGTTCAAGAATTATCACCTCTTGAACTTATTCAATGCTTCCTCCTATTACCACTTGATAATTGGTTAAATTTTGTTTTGCAAGCTCCTCCAAATTTGTATTTGTACCAAAAGAACTTTGAACAAAGATTGATCTTGTATTGAAGTTGACAAGGTGCAATTTTGAACATCCACCTGGTTCTACATTGATCTCCACTTGAACTAGAATGATATGAGCTTTTCATACACAAAACCGACTAATTTTTCATCCAATTTTGTCACAAGTTTCTTCTTGAATTATGCTTTAGTATTGATATAATTTTATATAAACATTGATCACACATTGATAATTTGCTAAATGCAATTTTGAAGTCACAACTCTACCAGGTTCAAGTATTATCACCCCTTGAACTTAAACAATATTTACTCCTTATACACATAAACAATTATCTTTGCACCAATTTGCCTTGCAATCTCCTCAAAATTTGCTTAAATACCAATTACATTTTGTAGGAATATTGATCTTGTATTGAAATTTTACAAGATGCAATTTGAAGCCTCAACTCCACCTGGTTCTAGATTGATCTCCCCTTGAACATAGACAATAACAGTATTTCATACACATAAACAACTTATTTATCATCCAATTTTGTGTCACAAGCTTCACCTTTAATAATTCTTCAATATTAAATTATTTTCATACAAGCATTGATCACATATTAATTGATTTGCTTTAAGGTATTTTGAAGTCTCAACTCACAAGGTTCAAGAATGATCACCCCTTAAAATTCCTAAATTCTTACTCCTATTACCACTTAATAATTGATTAAATATTGTTTTGCAAGCTCCTCCAAATTAGTTTTAATACCAAAAAGAACTTTTTACAAATAATAATCTTGTAATGAAGTTTATAAGATACAATTTTGAAGCCTCAACTCCACCTGGTTCTATGTTGATCTTTCCTAGAATGTAGACGATATTAGCTCTTCATACACATAAACAAATAGTTTTTCATCAAATTTTTTGTCACAAGCTTGTCCTTTAATGATTCTTTAATATATATATGTGTTTATACAAACATTGATCATATATTGGAATATTGCAATTTTGACATCTCAACTCAATCAGGTTCAAGAATTATTACCGTTTGTACTAAGACAATTCTTACTCCAATTACCATTAATAATTGATTTAATTTTGTTTTGCAAGCTCCTCCAAATTCGTTTTTATACCAAAAGAACTTTGTACAAATATTGATCTTGTGTTAAAGTTTAAGGAGATGCAATTTTGAAGTCTCAACCCACCTGGCTTAAAATTGATCTCACCTTGAACTTGAATGATATTCGCTATATATATAAACAACTAATTTCATTATCAAATTATGTGTCACAAGTTTCCTCTTAAACTAGGCTCCAATATTAATTCAACTTTATAAGGTCTCAACTTCACCTGGTTCAAGAATTAATACCCTTTGAACTTAGTCAATGTGTACTCCTATTACACCTAAACATCTAATTTAATTATCATTTTGTGTTACAATCTCCTCCAAATTTGTTGCAATAACAATTAAATTTAGTACAAATATTGTTCTTCTATTGAAGTTTTATGAGATGGTTTATGAAATATCCCCCATCAATTTAGATAATATGTACTCTTCCTACACATACAATAATTTTTCTACCAATTTTATGTTTCTAAACAATAATATCTCTTTATACACTTATACAGTCATTTTTCAACCATTTCTTTCTAAAATACTCACACAATTTTGCTTTAATTCAATTGAAACTTTATACAAAATTCAATCAAATTTTAGAGGTTAAGCAAATGCAATTTGAAGTCTCATTTCCTCCTGGTTTAAGAATAATTTTCCTTTGAATCAAGACAATATTTATTCTTTTTATACATATGCAATTAATTTCCCTTCACTTTTTTGCCACAAACTTATCCTAAAATCTTGTTTCAATACTCATGAAACTTTATAGTAATATAGATCATAAAATGAATATTTGCTGGATGCAACATTCCCTTGTTGAAGAATTCTCTTCCCTTGAACTAGGCCAATAATCATTCTTTGAACCCATATATCATTTATTTAACTACCATTTTGTCTTGCAAACTCCTCCTTTCAATAAAAATTGGATTTAAATACAAATATATAGATCACTTATGAAATTGGCAAGGCCCAATTTTGATGTCTCAACTTCCCTGTTTCATGAATTATCTCCATTTTGATATTTTCTCTTTATACACTTTAAACTAATTTTTTATGACTATTTGTCTCCCACCAATGGGTTTAAAATCATAGACCTATGTGGGATAACAGCTGGAGGCTAGGAAAAGATCAAATTGGCAGTACCGGTGTGATAATTACCAGGAATCCATTGCTAGCTACTCCAGCTGCTATGATATAACTGAAAGATTGTTAAAAAACCCATTCAAATAAACTTTCTATACACAAACAACTAATTTTTCTACCAATTTTATGTTTTGAATAGTACTTTCTATTCATACTCATAAACAATCATTTTTTCAACCATTTTAGGCCATAAATAATATTACTTATGATATTTCAAACAATGTTCAATCAAATTTTAAAAATGTAGCAAAAGGTAATTTGAAGTGTCAACTTAACTTTTTTTTTTCCTTGAACTTAGGCAATGTTTACTGTGTATACACAAATATAACTAATTTTACTACCATATTTTTCATGCAAGCTTCTTTAAATTTGCTTCAATACTAAAAAGACTTTCAATATTCCTGTAACACAACTCTCATTTTGGGATAACACGCCTAAAACTTTCTGCATATCAATGCAGCTGCTTCTTTGTTTCTCATTAAGACTAGGTTTTCCTCTGTTTTTAATGTTTCCATTCAAAGAACGCATATTATTTTGAGACAGAGCAGGAGAGAGAGGAGAGATGAGGGAATCTTGGAGAGCAAGTGAGAAACAGAGAGACTGAGCAAGGGAAAGTGAAGAGGGGGGAAGGTAGATGGTGAGAAAGGAGTGAGTGGATAGGAGAGGGAAAGAGGGAGGGGAGAGGAGGGGGAATGAGAAGGGGTCAGAGAAGGGTGAATAGGGAGAGATGAGAATCAGAGGGGAAGAGAGAGGGAGATAGTAGAGGGACAGAGTGGAAAGAGGGAGGTAAGAGAAAGGGGAAGAGGGAGAGAGAGGGGAAATGGAGAGAGTAAGAGAGGGAGGATGGAAAGGGAGAAGAGGGGAATGGGGGGAGGAGAGGGGTATGGAGAGAGGAGCAGGGAGGGGAGGAAAGGGTGAGGAAAGAGAGAGAGGGTGGGGAGGGAGAGAGAGTGAAGAAGGGGATAATGAGGGATAGGGGGAGAAGAGGGAAAGAGGGTGGAAGGGAGAGTGGGATGAGGGAGAGAGAAGAGAGAGATAAGAGAGGGGAGAAGGAGTTGAGGGATAGGGAATGAGAGGGGGAGAGAGGGGCGAGGGAGAGAGAAGAGGGGAAGAGGGAGATTGGAGAGGGAGAGGGGTGAGGAAGAGGAGAGGAGAAGGGCGAGAGGTGAGGGATGGAGAGATGGGGGAAGGGGATGGAGAGGGATAGGAGGAGAAGAGGGAAAGAGGAGGGAAGGAAGAGGGAGAGAAGAGAGAGTGGGATGAGGGAGAGAGAAGAGGGGGTAGAGGGAGATTGGAGAGGAGGATGAGGGAGAGAGGAGGGGAAGGGAAAGAGGAGAGGGAGAAGAGAGAGATGAGAAGGGGTGAGGGATTGGGGAGAAGAGGGAGACAGGGAGGAGAAAGGAGGGAGATGGGAGAAAGGGGTGGGGGAGAGAGAAGAGGGGGATTGGAGAGGATGAGGGGAGTGAGGAGAGGGAAAAGGGGGATGGGGAGGAGAGGGAGAAGAGGGATGAGAAGGGAGAGATGGGAGAGTTGGGTGAGGGAGAGAGAAGAGGGGTTGAGGGAGATTGGTGAGGGAGAGAGGTGGTGAGGGAGTGGGAAGGAGAAGGGAGAGAGGAGAGGGAAAAGAGAGATGGGAAGGAGGGGAGGGATGTGGGAGGGAAAGAGGGAGACAGGGAGAGGAGAGGAGACAGGGAGGAGAAGGGAGGGAGAGATAGAGTAGGAAAAGGGAGAAAGAAGAGGGGGAAGAGGGAGATTGGAGAGGGCAAGAGGGAGGTAGGGGGGTTGAGGGAGAGGGGAGGGAAAAAAGAGACTTGGAGGAGGGCAGTGAGAGGAGGGATGGGGGAGGAGAGAGGAAGAGGGAGATTTGGAGGTGAGGTGAAAGAGGAAGAGAGCGAGAGGGGGAGATCTGAGAGTGGGATGAGGGAGAAAGGATAGGGGAGAGGGGGATAAGAGAGAGTAGAGGGAAAATGGGAGAAAGGAGGCCAGAGAGAGATAGGGGTTTGGGAGGAGGGGATGAGAAAGGGAGCTGAAAACGAGAGAAAAACAAGAGAGAGCAGTAGGAAGGGATTTGAAACAAGAGAGAGTGAAATGAAGGGGTATGAAACAAGAGAGAGAGAGAGAGTATATATAATTTGAGGGCTAAGAGCAAAAAATACAGTAGTGTCTGTTCAGTACATGATACCTTTTTGCTCTAAGTCCTTGAGTTATATAACAGTATTGTGTGAAGGACCCAACTGTTGGATATGCAAGACAGTACATAGCATATGTGACAGATGACAGTGTGCAACAATAGTTAATTATGTGTTTTAACCAATACATGGAATGTGAGGGAGATATAGGGGATAATCGTTTGTTTCAGTGTAAGATCGATTTATATTTCATTGAGTGAACAACAAAAGCTATGAGTGAAAATATAGCTTTTGTTTTTCACCAAATGAAAAATGAGACAAAATGTGAAATTTCTAGGACATATTTTCATAAAGCGCGTCATTTTTGCATGTGATTGCTATGCAACGTTCATTGTGACGTCACATATTTCGCCCCGCATAGATGACGTCGGATAGGACGAAATGCACAAAAGCAGGGTATAAGTATTTGATAATTTCACTGCTTTTGTGGTGAGTTTATCAAGTGATAATCTACCGTTATTTCTGGATAAACCACCCAAAAGCATTAAAGAAGATGTGTGTAATTTGCATGACTGGCAGATACATTTCAAAGATTTGCATGACAATAATATTAATTTTGTGATGTATGACAGAGCGTTGAACAGACCAATGTAGCAACGCCTATTGCAACCAAATAGTCAGTGCGAAACGGTAGTAACAGCCTTTATGTTTATAGGCAGTTATAACTATTTTTGGCTGGACCGTAGGAATGTGTGATGGACATTCATGAAAGCAAGACATGTGTCAAGGACATTTATATAATGCCACTCACTCAGGTGGACTTGACAGTGTAACAGACTAGACCTATGTGTAGGATGGGTATGCCACCCATCACAGGAAAAGGAACCATCTGGGTAGTGTGTATATTTTCGCCCCTAGTAAGACTGCACAGACTGTACACACTGACTAGGGTCGAAACTGTTGATACTTTACTAATTTTTTGAATCTAGAGTAATAAATCTACCTTCCTGTGAAAGAATTTTTCAAAATATTATCTCTTGTTGACCTTTACTAAGTAGAACCAATTTTTTTTCAAAATGTTTATTTTACGAAGTTGTCAGAATATTCCTTTTCGTGTGATGGGTCACATAATTGTGTGTAAGGAAGATTGATTGGGTAGGAGGTTTGTTAGATTGTAAGCAAAATTAAGAAGAAGAGGTCAAAGAGTGAGAAGGAAGAGATTATGAGATCCAGGGAGCAGGGGACTGTTAGATAAAGGGTAGAGTAAGTGATTGTGAGAAACCATGCTCTATGGGAGTGGGAAAGAAAGCGAATGGGAAGAGGAAAGATTGGGGGGAGGGAGGATGTGATTGGGAGAAGAAAGAAAGATGGAGCATAGAAGGGGAAAGGGTCTAAGATCAATATTGAGTGGCATAGAGAGAGAAGAAGGAAGACAGGTGAAGACTTGGAGGTTTAACCCTTGTCATGCTGAATAAATTTTGGCTAAAATTTTCATCAGTAACAAAAGACAAAAAGCACTGAAAGTACCAACTGTGGGACATTTTTTATCTGAAAAACTACATTCATTGACAATTCTGGTTTGAAAGTGAGAAACAGGTGGTGTAGACAAACATCAGACTGCACATATGTGCAGGCTGATGTTTGTCTATAGCACCCGACAAAGCAGGAATATTCCAGGTTCAGCATGAGAAGGGTTAAGTATTATTGACTCAACATTAGAAGAAATTTAGATGCTGGGTGTTTGATAGATACCACTTCTTAATAAGCCTTCTGGATAGACTGCAATTTTTTCAGGAGGCAATTGAAATTTTGGCATTCTTTTTAGTCCCTTTTGAAGTTTTAAGTTGGACCAGTTCAGCTTTATGGTAGTTTTAATTTAGCTCAATATGGCAGTCTGCCCGACTGATGCTGTATGCTAGCTAATCAACTATCTATGATGGCTGCACATGGAAGAGTGCAAAGATCACAGGTGCTCATATATTTACTTTTGACTGAAAATACCATTACAATTTTTAGCTGCACTGGACAAAGTCTAATGTGGCTATTGTCATGGCCTTATGTCCCCTATATCTGATACATGTGTTTGTTAGTTCATCAATCTGTTTAATGTATCTTTAAGACATTTTCTTAAGCTTTTCTCAAGTTTAAATATGGATCACTTGCTTGGCAAATTACAGTAAGTGCTTACCAACTTCTTGAACGAACAAATGCTCATATATTCTAAAGCAATGTCTCTATAAAGAAATTTTATACGGCTTTATTTTTGAATAGGAAAAAATGGGTGATCTATGGCAAGAAACATACAACTTAAAAATTATCTGATTTACAGAAATCAAATAGTGAGAGTTCTTGTAAACAGGAAAAAATGGGTGCTATTTGGAAAGAAACCATTCTCCACTGAATACTTCAAAACATAAGTGTTTGATTTGACAGAAATCAAATTTATATATTTGAAGATAAAAATGAAAAAAAAGATTACAATGAGCTATACAGAAACATAAGTTTATTTAATCTGTAAAACTGGTATCAAGTTGTTTTAGAATCCATCAAGCCCTTGTCCATCTAGTGCTCATTCAAAAACTTCTAACTCACTAACCCTTAAGATAGTGGGACCGTAATAGTTTTGCAACTTATCGGAACACACAAACTTTCACAATGTTGACAGAGGTTTCCTAATGAAAATCATTGGGAAACCTCGGTTAACACCGTTAAAGTTCATTGCTTCCTAAACATTGCCAACCTATTACGGGTCCACTACCTTAAATGCAGAAGCCTAACATAAACCAACCTAATAGGTTAACCCTTATCCTGCTGATTTAGAATTTTACGCGAAAAAGAGCCATTTTTATGGACAATTCAACTCGTCTTGCCCAGGCTTTTTTCCACATTAAGTAGAAAGCAGGCATTGAATGCTATAAATAATAAAAGCTTTGAGTGCTGAAGGAATATTTATTGAGGATACATATTTATTATAGTTTATAAAGATCAATTCATATTTTAGTGAGTGAACTACAACAGCTATATTCTCACGAGTGGCGGGCCACTAGTGAAATATAGCTTTTGTTGTTCACTCAATAAAATATTAATAACTCTTCAAAAATTCTTTAAGTGACTTTTTTGAAGTTAATGATAATCTACCTTTATTCCTGGATAAACCACTGAAAATTATTAAAGAAGCTGTAATAAGCACAACAAGGTTAAGGGTTAACCTCTTAAGTCTATAGTGACACTAGTATCTTAATTTAGAGGGTTTGATGGATTCTGAAGACTCACCAAAAAGTTAGCAAAGGATAATTCCTGGAAATTTTATTGAAATTTATTGTTCACTTTTTGAGAAAACGACAGTTTTAATTTTCCCTATTTATTTAAATAGGAGTTAGTTCTGTTTAAAAAAAATCGGTGTATTTTAGTCTGAAAAAAAAGATCATCCACTAATCATTCTTTAAAAATCTGGTTAAAATCCATTGCCTGATTCCTGAGAAATTTAGTCACTTATTCATACTTTTGTAACTTAACAATTTAAGCTCACCTGAGCACATCATGCTCATCATAAATGAGCATGTTGTGCTCAGGTGAGCTTATCATTTTTTATGATGAGCTTTTGTTATCATTGAATATCTGTCATCTGTTGTGCATCATATGTTGTCTGGCGTTAAAAATTAAGGTGTTCCCACTCTCGAGGCCAGGAACACAGCCCAACTTCTATGATACTCTATGACAAAATGTTTCTCTGGTCACAATGATAAAAAAAACCTATTGAAAATGGGAAGGATCTATGCCATATCACAGGAAAAGGGACATTTATGACAATTTTCTTGTTTACTCTGGAGAGAAAATGGCCAATTCTTTATGAAACTTGGTCCGAATGTTTGGCAGGCCAAAGGATGAACCTTATTGAAATGGGAGGGTTCCATGCAATATCACAGGAAAGGGGCCCCTAATGACAATATACCCTCAGGAGGCCACAAAAATGGCTCAATCCTTATGAAATTTGGTCAGAATGTTTTGCAGGTCACAAGAATGAACTCCTTTAAAGATCCATGCCGTATCCCAAGAAAAGGGACCTTAATGATACTTATCTTGTTAACATTCTGAAGGCCACAAATTTGGCCCAATCTACATGAAACTTGGTCAAAATATTTTGCATGTCGCAAAGATAAACACTTTAGAAAAAAGGAATTTCACACAAAAAGGGGCCTTAATAACAGTTTTTAGTTTACACAACAGAAGCCACAAATTCTGCCCAATCTAAATCAAACTTTGTCAGAATTTTTGTTTTGTCAAAAATATGAACCCTATTGAAAATGGGAAGAATCTATGCCATATCAAAGGAAAAGTGACAATTTTCTTGTAAACACTCTAAAGACCACAATTATTGTCCAATCTTCACGAAACTGGGTCAGAATCTTGGACTGGTCACAAGGATGTTCCCTATTGAAAATGGAGAAGACACATATCACAGGAAAAGGGGCCTTAATGGCAATTTTCTTGTGTATATTCCAGTGGCCACAAATTTGACCCAATTGTCAAGAAATGATAATTTTCTTACTAATACTCTAAAATATCATGAATTTTGCCAACTCTTAATTTTCAAGGGAGTGGTCAAGTAGACGAAGGGGAGCAATAGATGACCATCATGGTCCCTTTGTTTAAGAAAAAGTTTATTGGCAGACAGACACACACATAGATCGACAGATGACCGACACAATGCCATGGCAAGAGCCCCTTTCAATTTTGGCCAGTGGAGCTAAACAGAAGAAAAAAGTATAATATTTGTGGAGTTTACAAGGAAGGGTTAAACTTTGCTACAAATTTCTCACTCTTAATTTTGAGTGTGTGTGCTACATTTCCAACAGTTTGCAACATGCATGATTTTCAAACATCTGGAAGCCTTGGCAGTTTCAGAGTACAACAGGAAGATTGTCTGTATGTCAGAAGACATGTCTAGACCTGATCTATCTGTAATGTGCAAGATTCAAAGACTGGTCAGAATCTTTGCTTGTTGCATATGTACAAATTGTTTGAAATGTCATGCACAAGCTCATTTCATTTCATTGAAATTTACCACCATACAACTTCAGAAACTTTCCAACCATTGAATTGAATAATTCATTCAGTTTGGATGAGATGAAAAAAATCAAAGTGGTATAGACTGATAACAAACTGTATATATGCAGACTGATCTTTGTATTCACCTCCAACTAAAGCATAGCAAGACTTAAAATATGTTGAAAGGCTGCAATGACATAAGCACATCCTAATGTTGAGTTGTAAATAATTATGCAGGGCCCAAGATTATAAAACTTTTTGTCATCCTCAGCTCAAATTTTTCTTATATTTTTGTCAAAGATTAAAACCTCAATTCTGTTGTAATATTGATAATAAATGTATCTTAAATGACCTGGCACTCATTAATTTCCGTCAGAGCTTGAGTATTCCAGCAGTGTAACTCAATTTCATTTTACCTTTTTATTCATATTATTTCATATTGACCCAAAAAGTTGCTGTAGTACAGTGGTTACAGATGCCTTCCTTTATAGGAATAAGTTGTCAGGTCAAGTTCAATTCCTGACAGGGAAACCTTTTGAAATCCTTGTGATTATCATTTTGATTTTTTTTCTATTTATTTTTTAAAATTACATTTTTTATCATTATTTTATTTTAAATTTTTTGTCAGTAGCATTAATATTTTTCTTATTTGTACGTCATTCAATTTTGGTTGTATGTACCAACCATTCTGATCGGCTGTAAAATTGCTTTCATACCTCAATGAAAAAAAACAAACATTAAGGATTGCATTTAAAAGTAGCCCCAATAGAGATTTCATTTGTTTCATGATATTGAATTATAAGATATGAAGAGAATCAAGTTTTTTAACCTTCATAACCACTTTAACAGGAACTTGATTAATGTATTCAAACCCTGTATAAGTTTTTTTGATTTCACACCTTCACAGGTTTAAAAAAAACACAAAAAACTGCCCCTTCATCTCTTCAATAAAGATCTAGATATATTTCAAGATTTACAATTATTTCCAATATAAACTTGCAATGCACAGTTTTGATTTATTGTGATAAATTGACAATATTTTGCAATGATCAAATTTTAGATCATAAATTTTGGGCTTGTGGAAAGATTTCTGTGCCAAATACCAATAGCTGAATGCAACACTATTCAAATGATCAAAATAGGTACCCAAATAGTGTTGCCCTTAAAAAGAAATAGAAATATTTCTGGTCATGAGGCAGTTTAAACTTGTGACCTCCCGGTTATAGGTTAGCATTCTTACCACCATTGCTAGATTTATGTACAGTTAATAACATCGTGAAATTGACAAGGTGAATGATTTTGGAATGATTTAGGAATGAAATTGAATGAGTGTGTGGAGCGAGTTTTGAGTGAATTTAATGGGAGGTAATCCTATATTGCAAATTTTGTTCGGAATGAACAAAATTTGCGATACTGATTACCTCCCTTTAATAAAAAAAGTGCATACAAGTGCACAGCTTCAAATTTCTTCAAGAACCTATGAGGCGCTAACTATTTGAATTATGTCAGTGAAATTGCGATTTTTCTCTGTTAAAATTTATTTAGAATGATGTTGTTGATTCTATATTTTTAGCTCCACTGGCTGAAAGCCACTGGGGCTATTGTCATGGCGTTGTGTCCGTCGTGCGTCCGTCCGTCCGTGCGTCCGTGCGTGCGGTCGTAAACTTTTTCTTTAAAAATCTTCTCCTCAGAAACTATTGGATGGATTTCAACCAAACTTCTCAGGAATGATCATTGGGTGACCCTCTTTTAAAGTTGTTCAAGAAATTTTGATCCAATGAAAAACATGGATTTAATGGGCGTGGCTTATTTCCAAATATGGTAAAAAGTGACTTTTCTCAGGTTCTAATTTGTGGATACCAATTAAATTTTACATAAATGATCCTTGGATGACCTTTTATCAGTCGACCAAAAATTATTGTGATCAGATGAAAAATATGTATTTTATGGGCGGAGGTCATTTCTCTATATGTAATATAGTGGAAACTTTGAAAATCATTTACTCAGAATTTAATTGATAGATATCAACCAAATTTTACATGAATGATCCTTGGGTGACCCTTTATCAGTCTACCAAGAATTATTGTGATCAGATGGAAAATATGTATTTTATGGGCGGAGGTCATTTCTCTATATGTTATATAGTGGAAACTTTGAAAATCATTTTCTCAGAATCTTAGTGATAGATATCAACCAAATTTTACATGAATGATCCTAGGGTGACCTTTTATCAGTCTACCAAAAATTATTGTGATCAGATGAAAAATATGTATTTTATGGACGGAGGTCATTTCCCTATATGTTATATAGTTGAAACTTTGAAAATCATTTTCTCAGAATGTAACTGATGGATATCAATCAAACTTCATTAGTATGATCCTTGGGTGATCTATAATCATGTGGCCAAAAATTATTGTGATTTGATGAAGAATATGTCTTTTATGGGCGGATGTCATTTCTCTATATGTTATAATAGTGGAAACTTTGAAAACCATTTCAACATCAGTTGAACCCAAAATATCTAAAAATCTAGTCAAAACTTAGATTTGCTGTTACAAGAAATTCAAGCCTGTGGAGCGACACAAGCCATTCATGGCTTTCTAGTTCAATAGGTTTGATCGTTTTTGAATGGTTTGAGTGAGTGTTTGAAATGAATGATTGGAGCACTGAGTGATCGATTTAGAATGATTTAGATTGAGGTGAATGTCAATTTCACGATGTTATTAACTGTACACATGATGAGTTGTGGTACATTTCATTGCATCTTAACTTTGTGAGTTTAGGTCTATATTAAGAAACATATTTTCCGACTATGAATAGGGGTCAAAAGAAATATTTAATGAGTGCCAGGTCATGGTGGATCAATAATACATATCTGAAAAAGAAATTAAAATTGATATAAGTTGTTTGAATAACAAGTTATTATCCCCTCCTTCGAAGAAGAGGGGCTATATTTCTTTGCACTTGTCGGTCTGTCAGTTGGTCTGCCTGTAGACCTTTATTGTCCAGAGCATATCTCAAAAGGTACGCAAATTAGAACCATGAAACTTTACTGGTGGATAGATCTCATTGAGATGGAGCCCAGTGCAGGAGAACCATAACTCATCATATTTTGTGAATAATTGCCCTTTGTTGATTGACGAAGAATTGACCATTGACCAGCTTTTATGGGGGGCATTAATATTTGACACACATCTCTTGTTAAGATTACCTTTTATGTTCATACATTTATTTGAATTCTAAATTTGAGGTAATTCTCAGTTGAGAACAAAAAAAGTATTATAACCTTGGGCCCAGATATCAAACTCCAGTCTAGTATGTAAGGGGACTGCCTGTCTGTCTTCCTATCATTTCTCCAGAATTAAATCCGGACCAATTCTATTTTATGCCTTACCATGAAATGGCCACAGGCATTTAGAGTTACCTCAGTCTGTGTGTGAGTGGATACACATGTGTGTGGGGAGGGGGGCTGGAGATATGAGGGAATGAGTGTATGTTTTCCATTCTTGTCCAGGGCAAATCTTCTACATTTACGCATGAATTTCTAAATAAATCAGCACAGTTGTTCCCCTAAGTTAGTGCTTGTGTCTTTTGAAGAGTTTGTCTGGATATGCCATAGGTCATATTGAAAATCAAGTGGGTCACAGGTGAAGTTCAAGTGAAAAATTTGTATCTTGATCACTTCTACATTTAGGAATGGATTTCAAGATAAGTTGACATAGTTGTTGCCCTAAATGAAGAAAAATGTCATTTAAAGAGTATGGTTAGATACACCACAGGTCAAGGTCACATCTGAAGGTAAACTGATTAAATTGGTCTTGTCCATAGGATCTCTCCTACAATTATGAATGGATTCGGGAAGAGTTTATCAAGATACACCTCAGATTATTAAGGTACAACAATAAAATTGGATAAATTTGGTCATATCTGCAGCACATCTCCTACCTTTTTAAATGAATTTCAAAATAACTGAGCACGTTACCCACAACGACTAGAAGTGTCATACTAGTACTTAATTCAGATACACTCTATGTCAAGGTTACTGTGAAAGGTCAAACAATAAAATTGGATGAAATTGGTCTTGTCTGGAGAAAATATATCATACTTTTATAAATAGATTTCAAGGTAATTCAGCACAATTATCACCCTTGATGAGAACTTATGTCATGCAACGAGTTTAAAGGATATGTTCAGTGTCACAATTCTGGTCAAACAATAAAATTAGTCTAGTTAGGAACATATCTATTACATTAATGAATGGATTTCAAAATAACTTGTCAAAACTGTTTCCCTTAATGAGTGGTTGTGTCATGCAAAGAGTTTGTCTGGTTATGTCAAAGGTCAAGGTGAAAGCTCAAGGTCAAACAATAAAATTGGTTTGCGGCATTTCTTTCCCTGTAGGATTCAATATCAAAATATCTTGGCTTTGTTGTTCTGCTTAAGTAGTGTTTGTGTCATTTGGATATTTTCAATGTCAAGGTAACAGCTGAATGTCAAACAAAAACCAGCCCTGCAATCAGAATGACAAATCAGTGCAAACTGTTTGTCAATTATACCCTGGATTGCATGTGCACTTGTGTGCAAAGCGGGTACCATTAGCAAAAATTTTGCCACCCTGAACCGAGGGCTGATCACAGCTGAAATGTAATCCTCTATATTCATGATTGATTTAAAATATTTTTTGTATTATGTTCCCCTTTATTAGTACTTATAAGGTTAAAAGGTTGTTAGGGTAAATAGAAATATTTCCTGGGGCATCTGTATATGTGACTCAAGAGAGAGAAAGAGGAAGCTAAACAGAATGGAAGGAAAATAGAGAATAAGATATGTAAAAGGAAAGAAATGAGAGAAATCAAGACCACAAGTGGATATGCCTTACTTGGCTGCAGTCAAAAAAGGATACACTATTCATGCACCTTATTCTATTTGTTACTTTTCTTTTATTGTCTCCCAAAATCTTTTTCTCTAGATCTCTTCTTACTACCCCCAGGCCCTCCTTTTTAGCTCCACTGGCTGAAAGCCACTGGGGCTATTGTCATGGCGTTGTGTCCGTCGTGCGTCCGTCCGTCCGTGCGTCCGTCCGTCCGTCCGGTCGTAAACTTTTCTTTTAAAATCTTCTCCTCAGAAACTACTGAATGGATTTCAACCAAACTTCACAGGAATGATCCTTGGGTGACCCTCTTTCAAAGTTGTTCAAGAAATTTTAATCCAATGAAAAACATGGATTTAATGGGCGTGGCTTATTTCCAAATATGGTAAAAAGTGATTTTTCTCAGATTCTAATCAATGGATACCAATTAAATTTTACATGCATGATCCTTGGGTGACCCTTTATCAGTCTACAAAAAATCATTGTGATCAAATGGAAAATATGGATTTTATGGGCGGAGGTCATTTCTCTATATGTTATATAGGGGAAACTTTGAAAATCATTTTCTCAGAATGTAACTGATGGATATCAACCAAATTTCACTGGAATGATCCTTGAGTGACCCTTTATCAGTCTACAAAAAATCATTGTGATTGGATGAAAAATATAATTTTTATGGGCGGAGGTCATTTCTCTATATGTTATATAGTGGAAACTTTGATAATCATTTTCTCAGAATGTAGCTGATGGATATCAACCAAATTTCACTGGAATGATCCTTGAGAGACCTTTTATTGGTGTACCAAAAATTATTTTGATCGGATGAAAAATATGCATTTTATGGGCAGAGGTCATTTCTCTATATGTTATATAGTGGAAAATTTGAAAATCTTTTTCTCAGAATCTGATTTTTGGATATCAACTCAATTTCACTGGAATGATCCTTGAGTGACCTTTTATCAGTGTACCAAAAATTATTTTGATTGGATGAAAAATATACATTTTATGGGTGGAGGTCAATTTTCAATATGTTAAATAGTGGAAACTATGAAAAACATATTCTCAGAATGTAACTGATGGATATCAATCAAACATTTTTGGTATGATCTTTGGGTGACCGCATTTTGATTTGATGAAAAATATGTCTTTTAATAGCAGAGGTCATTTCTCTATCTGTTATATAGTTGAAACTTTGAAAATCATTTTCAACATCAGTAGAACCCCAAATATCTAAAAATCTAGTCAAAACATTTATTTGCTTTACAAGAATTTCAAGCCTGTGGAGCGACTCAAGCCATTCATGGCTTTCTAGTCTTTTCTTTTGGTCCATTTTCTATTACTTTTCATCCCACTTTTCCTGTCTGTTTCATTCTAAGATAAGTAGTGAAATACTATATCTCCATTACTCTTTGTTGTACTATTTGTCATTTCGATGGCTCAGTGTGAAACATTATAGGCAGTTACAACTGTTTTGCGCTAAGCCATCAATTTATCAATGAGCAATAAATGATAAGCAGTACACCTTAGTTTGATGGTCACATAATACCATGGTAGGTACACCAGCTACAGCTAGACCATTGATAGTGCCCTTGAATGATGAACCTCAAACAATCATAGTAAAATTCTCCACCTGCAATCCTCTCTGTCTGATTGTCTTTCTTGCCTTTATCTACTCCCCATGAGCAGCCCTGCTCAAGGCATGATTTGATTGTTCAATGTTTGTTGTCCCTGATATTATAGGTATGGATTCAGTATTTACACTACATTTACACTATGGAGGCCAAAATATTAGCCCTATGTTTATGAGATCTTATGGTCAGAATATGTGTATGGAAACACACAAGCCTATTGAAAATGGTATTGGCCAATGGTTATAACAAGAAAGGGGGGTCTAAATGAATACTTTTTTTTAACACACTAGGATCTCAAATATTGAGATGGTTGATGATCAGAATGTCTGTATGGTCACGAAATTGAATTCTTTTTGAAATGGGAATGTTGTACGTAAAATCATGGAAAAGGTTGTGGTATTAATCTGAGGGATTATTTTTTTCTTCAGGAAATGGGATTGTTTCAATGTATTTCATAAGAAAGGGAGGGGAACAATTTCTTATTTATACTCTAGGGGCCACAATATTTGTCCAGTGCTCTGGAAACTTGAACAGAACATCTTGATGGATGGTCACAAGGGTAAACCTTAATAAGAAATAGGAATGCTTAATTTCAAAACATTGGAATAAGGTCTTAATTATATTGCTTTGTTAGCACACTAGGAGCAACACTTTTTGTCTGACCTTCATAAAACTGGGTATATTTAAATTTGGAACTTGTCATATGAAAAAAAAACTGGAAATTTCGTAAATGAATTCCCAGTTTGCACTTTTGAGCCTGATCTTGATGTAATTTGGTCTTTGTTTGTTTGGTTAATATTTTAACCCAATGGAAAATTTGAACATGCAATTTTACATTAGAAATATAGGAAAGGGTCCCTGTATAACAATTTGTTTATCCTTCAATGAACACAAATTTTGGGCAAATCTGCATGAAACTTCATGAACACTATTGAAATATGCCAATTTTTTTCGTTTTGGAAAACAGGAAAAGGGTTAGGATGGGGAGCAGGGTATATTCAAATGTCTTTGATTATACTCTTGAAAAACATATTTGTACAAAAGACTTATTTGAAGTTGAAACTTTGTGCTTATCTCAGAAAATTCAGATGAGCCATCTCTCTCTTTCTCTCTCTCTCTCTCTCTCTCTCTCTCTCTCTCTCTCTCTCTCTCTCTCTCTCTCTCTCTCTCTCTCTCTCTCTCTCTCTCTCTCTTTCTCTCTCTCTCTCTCATGACAGACAGACAGGCAGTGGGGTGGTAGTAACAGAGGGTTTAATAAGGGCTGATAGGGAATCATTCCTTCACTCTCTTAATTCTTCCCTTTGTCTGTCTCTCTCACCCTTCTTCCTTCCTCTTAACCTGCCTTCCCTATCCATTTTCCTTTTCTCTCCTTGCCCATTCTCTCTCTCTCTCTCTCTCTCTCTCTCTCTCTCTCTCTCTCTCTCTCTCTCTCTCTCCCTCTTCCTCCTTCTCCCCCCTCTCTCTCTGTCTCTCCTTCTCTCTCTCCTCCTCCCTCTCTCTCTCCTTCTTTCTCTCCTCTCTCTCTCTCCTCTCTCTCTCCTTCTCTCTTTCTCCCTCTCTCTTTCTCTCTCTCTCCTTCTCTCTCTCCTTCTCTCTTTCTCCCTCCCTCTCTCTCTCTCTCCCCCTCTCTCTCCTCTCTCTCTCCTTCTCTCTCTCCTTCTCCCTCTCCCCCAACTCTCTCTCTCGCTTCTTCCCATTTCTCCTTCTCCACCCCTCTCTCTCTCTTCTCTCTCATTCTCCTTCTCTCTCTCTCTCTCTCCTTCTCTCTCTCTCCTTCTCCCTCTCTCTCTCTCTCCCCCCCCCATCTCTCTCTCTCCTCTTCTCCCTCTCTTCTTCCTCTTTCTCTCTCTCTTTCACTCTCCTTCTCTCTTTCTCTCGCTCTCTCCCCTTCTCCCTCTCTCCTTCCTCTCTCTCCCTCTCCCTCTCTCCTTCTGTTCTCTCCTCTCTCCTCCTTTCTCTCTCTCTCTCCTCCTTTCTTCCTCTCCTTCTCTCTTTTCTCTCTCTCTCTCATTTCTCCCTCTTCCTTCTCACTCCCTTTCTCTCTCCTCTTTCTCTCCCTCTTTCCTTTCACTCTCCTCCTTCCTCCCTATTCCTTTTCTCCCTTCATCATCTCTCTTCTCTCTCTCCTTTCTCCCTTTACTTTCTCTCCTCATTTTCTCACTCTCTCTCTCTTTCTCTCTCTTTTACTCTCTCTCACTCCCCTATCTTTCTCTGTCTCTCTCTAGCTTCCCTTCTTTCTCATCCTCTCTTTCTCCATCTCTCACCTTCTTTCTCTTTCTCCCTCCTTTACCTCTCTCGCCTTTCTCTGTCCCTTCCTACCCCTCATTCTCTTTCTTACCCTCCCTCCTCTCTCTCACTCTTTCCCATCTCCCTCTGTCTCTCTCTCTCTCTCTCTCTCTTGCCCTCACAGGCTCCCTCTCTCTCTCTCTTTCTCGCACTCTCTCTCAAAACAGTTATACAATTTTTGAATGGAAATATTCAGTTTATGTTTGACTTCTTTGTGGATAAACATAGTATTCAAACTTTCAATTTTTTTGAAATTAGGTATAACAACATTTTTTTCTCCTAAAACATGTTTTGTTTGAAAGCAAAAGAAAGAAAAATAATGATTTAGTCCATCTTTTTTTAGTTTGCTTGAAAAAGATGTAAGAATTTTCTTCTATACACGAAAGGATGTGATTCTTTGAGGACATATATACAAGTTATGGTTTTTTCTGACTTTTTTCATAGTATTTAATTTTTACACGACTATATTTCTCTTACTGGTATGTTTGTCGTGCCAAAATGACCTTTCATACTGAAAGATGTAAAGCACAAACCAAAACAAAAACTCCTTGAGGAAAAAAAAAAGGTAGTAATTGTTCCGGCATTTGAAATACTAAAATCCATAACTGGCAAATTGATGGTTCAGCGCAGAACAGTCATATCTGCCTATAAACATATAGGCAGTTACAACTGTCTTGCACTGTGCATTGATTATTCCTCATTTTTTTCATTCAATATTAGTGAAACTACATACAAACATTGAAAACATGTTGAAGTTTTGCAAGACACTATTTTGGATTCTCAATTTTTCCCCTGATCAAGAATAATCTCCCCTTAAACTAAGACATTTCTTTGCCAATTTTTCCGTATATAGTAGTAGAATTTTTCACTAACTCCTCTTTCAGTTTTCATATAATAGTAAAGATACTTTAAGAGAACAATGGATCACATTTTAAAAATTTTGCAAGACACACTTTTGTTATCACAATTTCCCTGGATCAATTATTATCTTCCCTTGAACTTGAACCTTATTTTCTTATTTGTTCATATATTCTAGTCACAGCCCCCTTTCAATTATCTTTTAATAGAAGTGAAGCTTTATAAAACGCATTGATCATATATGAAGTTAAGCAAGGCACCTTTTTGACTTTCAACTTTCCCTGGTTCAAGAATGATCTCTCCATTAATTTGGACTTTTTTCCTCTTTTTACACACATACTAGTTATATTGTGTTAAAAACTCCCTCAGGTTCCATTCAAAAATAAAAAAAAAATAAATATAAACTTTGAGCACATGTTGAAGATTTATATTGATACTATTTGAGACTGTTTATTTCCCCTGGTTCAAGATTTATCTCCCCTTTAACTTAGATCTTATATTTACCTCTTTGAAAATATTTTAGTCGCAAATCATCTTATGTATTCGTGTGTAATTAACTCTTGGTTGCCTAACTTTTTATTATTTGTCTTTTGACATTTAGATACATAAATTTTATATCCTTAAGTATAAATACTTTAAACTTAAAACTTCACAGGTGGATATATCTTATTGAGGCAAAATGCATTACACAAAAACAATAACTCTTGCTTGCCGAAGACTTTATTATTTGTCTTTTGA
Organism: Fragum whitleyi; assembly: GCA_948146395.1. Taxonomy (NCBI): domain Eukaryota; kingdom Metazoa; phylum Mollusca; class Bivalvia; order Cardiida; family Cardiidae; genus Fragum; species Fragum whitleyi. Next base: position 4,830,646 of record OX411557.1, read on the forward strand.
ATTTTAGAGACATAAATTTTGACAAAATCACATGCAAAGTTCTCCTTGAGAAAAAGTGCAGTGCACAAGAACCAGAACTCTTACTTGCTTTATTTTGAAGTTATTTCCCTTATTTATTTACAAAGAAACTTTGTCCAGATCTTATCTCCTTCAGTATAAATACTTTCAACTTAAAACTTCACAGGTGGATATATCTTATTGGGGTGAATTTCAGGCCTAAAAATAATAACTTTTAACTACTTATTCTTTTAGTACTTCCCTTAGTAATTCACAGATATAAATTTGTTGAGATCAAATCATCTAATGTATAAATGCTATCAACTTGAAACTTCACTGGTGGATACATCACAGAGTAGTTTTGCAGTGCACAAGAACTATAACTCTTACTTCTTGTTATCTTTTTGATTATCATCCTAAGTTATTTAAAGACTTACATTTTGTAAAAAACATATCTCCTAAAATTATTTGCTTTCCATTTGAAACTTCACAGGTGGATTAATTTTGGATAGGGGCAGTGCACAAGGACTAAAAAGCCTTGCTTAAGTATTTTATCATTTATATTTCCTTTTTTTACAAAAAAACAATTGTCTTTATCTTATCTGCTAAAGTATAATTGTTTTCTTGACAGGTAGATATATTTTATTGAGGAGAATTGCAGTGCATAGAAAACAATACCTTTTGATTGCTTAATTTTCAGCTTTAGGCCTTTTTACTTAAAGGACTTGTACTCTATTCAGAGCATATTACCTCAATTCTGAATGCTATCAACTTGAAACTTACCAGTTGACAACCTGATCTTATTTGCAACAAGCGTAATGCGTAAGAACTACTTTTTTTGCTTGTTTATTCTTATTCACTTGACAGGTGGATATATGTTATTGAGGAAAATTGCAGTGCACAAAAATACCTCTTGCTCGCTTATTCTTGAGCTTATGCCCTTTGTTACTTTAAAGACTAAAATTCTGTTCAGAGCATATTACCTTAAGTCTGAATGCTATCAACTTGAACATACCAGATCTCTCAATCTTATTTTCAAGAAGTGTAATGCATCAGAACTATTGCTGTTGCTTGCTTTTTCTTATTAGCTCACCTGAGCACGAAGTGCTCAAGGTGAGCTATTGGGATCGTAGAATGTCCGTCGTCCGTCGTCAGTCGTGCGACGTGCGTCGTCCACAATTTCTTTAAACATCTTCTCCTCCTAAACCAGTGGGCCAATCTTGATGAAACTTGGCAGGGATGTTCCTTTGGTCAAGTTCTACCAAAGTTGTTCAAATAAATGAAATCCACCCTTAAATTTCCCTTTACCCTTAACAAAAAGGGTGAAAATATGAAAACCTTAAAAATCTTCTTCTCTGAAACCAGAAGGCAGACAGCCTTCATATTTGGTATGTAGCATCATCTCGGGGACCTCTACCAAGTTTGTTCATATCAAGACCCTGGGGTCATATTTGGGCTTTGCCCAGGCCCAACCCTTTTTACATAGAATTAAAGAGCGAAAATCTTTAAAAATCTTCTTCTCTGTAACCAGATGGAAGGCAGCTTAAATATTTGGTGTGTAGCATCACCTAGTGGGCCTCTACCAAGTTTGTTCATAACAAGACCCTTGGGTCATATTTGGGCTTTGCACGGTTGCATCCCTTTATCTCTTATGAGCACGAAGGGTAAAAAAATGAAAATCTTCAAAAATCTTCTTCTCTGAAACCAGAAGGCAGACAGCTTTCATATTTGGTATGTAGCATCATCTAGTGAACCTCTACCAAGTTTGTTCATATCAAGACCCTGGGGTCATGTTTGGGCTTTGCCGGGGCCCAACCCTTTTAACATAGAATCAAAGAGCGAAAATCCTTAAAAATCTTCTTTAATCGAAACCAGAGGGCACACTGCTTTCATTTTTGGTATGTAGCATCATCTTGTGAGCCCCTACCAAGTTTGTTCATATCAAGACCCTAGGGTCATATTGGGGCTCCACCTGGGCGTATCCCTTTCAGCTCATCTGAGCATGATGGGTGAAAATGTGAAAACGTTCAAAACTCTTCTTCTCTGAAACCAGAAGGCAGACAGCTTTCATATTTAGAATGTAGCATCATCTCATGGACCTCTTCCAAGTTTGCTCATATCAAGACCCTGGGGTCACTTTGGGGTCCACCCTGGTGCATCCCTTTTTACATAGAATCAAAGAGCAAAAAGGCATATCTGTCTTGCTCTTCGCTGAAAACGTTCCATGGTATTGATCTTAAGCAATTATCTTCTTTTTGACATCTGCCTATCTATTTAATGTGATGTCCCAGGGGTCATAGAGACTCAGGTGAGCGATCTAGGACCATCTTGGTCCTCTTGTTCACTTGACAGGTGGATATATTTTATTGAGTAGAATTGCAGTGCACATAAACAATAACTCTTGTTTTCTTATTTTTGAGCCTATGCCCTTTGTTCCTTTAAGGACTTAAATTCTGTTCAGAGCGTATTGCTTAAATCTAAATGATATCAAATTGAAACATATTATGTGGATCAATCTTATTTTCAAGAAGAGTAGTGCATTAAGGCTATTACTTTTGCTTGCTTACTCTAATTCTGTGAGTAATTGCCCTCTGTTATTTACAAACAAATTTTGTCCACATCCAACCTTCCAAAGTATGAATTGCTATCAACATTAAATTTCACAGATGGATATATCTTATTAAGGTGAATTGCAGTGCAAAAACCAATAACTCTTGGTTTCCTAACTTTTTATAATTTGTCTTTTGATATTTAGAGACATAAATTTTGTCAAAAGCACTTGGAACTTCACAGGTGGAAAGTTGTCCTTAAGGAAAAGTGGAGTGCAAAAGAACCATAACTCTTACTTGCTTGATTTTGAAGTTATTTCCCTAAGTTATTTACAAACAAATTTTGTCCAGATCGTATATCCTTAAGTATAAATACTTTAAACTTAAAACTTCATAGGTGGATATATCTTATTGAGGCGAATTGCAGTGCACCAACAAAAAAAAAAAAAAATACACAAAAAACTCTTGCTAGACTAACCCTTTATTATTTGTCTTTTTGATATCTAGGGACATAAATTTTGTCAAAAGCACTTGGAACTTCACAGGTGGAAAGTTGTCCTTGAGGAAAAGTGGAGTGCACAAAAACCGTAACTCTTACTTGCTTAATTTTGAAGTTATTTCCCTTAATAATTTTCAAACAAATTTTGTCCAGATTTTGTCTCTTTAAGTACAAATACTTTCAACATTAAATTTCACAGGTGGATATATCTAATTGAGGCGAATTGCAGTGCAAAAAAAAAAAAAAACAATAACTCTTGGTTGCCTAACTTTTTATTATTTGTCTTTTGATATTTAGAGACATAAATTTTGTCAAAAGCACTTGTAACTTCAAAGGTGGAAAGTTGTCCTTTAGGAAAAGTGGAGTGCAAAAGAACCATAACTCTTACTCACTTGATTTTGAAGTTATTTCCCTAAGTTATTTACAAACAAATTTTGTCCAGATTGTATATCCTTAAGTATAAATACTTTAAACTTAAAACTTCACAGGTGGATTTATCTTATTGAAGCGAATTGCAGTGCACCAACAACAACAACAACAAAAAAAAAAACACTTAAAAACTCAACACTTTATTATTTGTCTTTTGATATCTAGAGACATAAATTTTGTCAAAAGCACATGCAACTTCAAAGCTGGAAAGTTCTCCTTGAGGAAAAGTGCAGTGCTCAAAACCATAACTCTTACTTGGTTAATTTTGAAGATATTTCCCTTAATGATTAACAAATTTTGTCCAGATCTTATCTCCTTAAGTATAAATACTTTCAAATAAAACCACACAGGTGGATATATTTTATTGAGGAGAATCGCAGTGCAAAAACACAATAACTGTTGGTTCCTTAACTTTTTTATTGATCTTTTGATATTTAGAGACATAAAATTTGTCGAAAGCACTTGGAACTTCACAGGTGGAAAGTTGTCCTTGAGGAAAAATGGAGTGCACAAGAACCGTAACTCTTACTTGCTCAATTTTGAAGTTATTTTCCTTAAAATTTTTCAAACAAATTTTGTCCAGATCTTGTATCCTTATGTATAAATACTTTCAACATTAAACTTCACAGGTGGATACATCTAACTGAGGTGAATTGCAGTGCACAAAAAATGACTCTTGGTTGCCCAACTTTTTATTATTTGTCTATCGAAATTTAAAGACATAAATTTTGTCAAAAGAACATCGACTTCAAAGATTGAAAGTTCTCCTCGAAGAAAACTGGAGTATACAAGAAACTAAACTCTTACTTGCTTAATTTTGAAGTTATTTCCCTTTGTTATTTATGAACAAATTTTGTCCAGATCATATATCCTTAAGTATAAATACTTTCAACTTAAAACTTCACAGGTATCTAGTTGAGGCGAATTGCAGTGCACAAAAATAATAACTATTGCTTGCCTAACACTTTATTATTTGACTTTTGATATTTAGAGACATCAATTCTGTCAAAAGCACATCGAAACCTCACAGGTGGAAAGTTGTTCTTTGGGAAAAGTGGAGTTCACAAGAACCGTAACTCTTACTTGCTTAAATTTTAAGTTATTTCCCTTAGTTATTTACAAACAAATTTTGCCCAGATCTTATCTCCTTAAGTATAAATACTTTCAACTTAAAACTTTACAGGTGGATATATCTTATTGAGGAGAATTGCAGCTCATACAAACAATAACTTTAAACTACTTATTCTTTAAGTTATTTCCCTTAGTTATTTACATACATAAATTTGTTGAGAACAAATCATCTAATATATAAATGCTATCAACTTGCAACTTCACAGGTGGAAAGATCACATAGAGTAGTTTTGCAGTGCACAAGAACTCAGCTTTTTTCAGACTTACATTTTATAAAGAAACATATCTCTTAGATTTACTTCGCTATCTACTTGAAACATCACAGGTGGAAAAATTTGGAAAAGTGCAGTGCACAAGGACTAAAACTTTTGCTTAGGTATTTTATGATTTCATTCTGTTATTTTTTTAATTTTTTTTACAAAGAAAAGAATGGTCTTAAAACTTATTCTGCTAAGGTATAATTGTTGTCTACTTAAATATTTACAGGTGTATAGATTTCATTTAACAGAGAATTGCAGTGCACATAAAACAACCTCTTGCTTGCTTATTTTTGAGCTTAGGCCCTTTGTTACCTTAAGGACTTATATTCTTTTCAGAGCATATATAACCTTAAGTCTAAATCCTATCATGGTAGTCGTGGGTTCGATCCCCGGTGGCAGCAAATATTCTTTCTGACATTTGTCTCTCACCAATGGGTAGATATTCGTAAACCTATGTGAGATAGCAGTCGGAGGCTAGGAAAGGGTGTAATGGCAGTACAGGTGAAAGAAATACCAGGAATCCATTGTTAGATGATCTGGCCCCCGCAATATAACTGCAAAATTGTTGAAAGCGGCTTAAAACCCATTCAAACAAACAAACAATCTAAATCCTATCAACTTGGAACTTACCAGGTATCTTGATTCTTATTTTCAAGAAGTGTAATGCATCAGAACTATTTCTCTTGCTTTCTTACTCTTATTCACTTAACAGGTGGCTGTATCTTATAAGTGCACAAAAACTTTGTTTCCTGATTTTTAAGCTATAGCCATTACTATTGCTTGCTTACTCTAATTCTTTGAATATTTGCCTTTTGTTATTTACAAGAAAATTATGTCCATATCCAGCCTTCCAAAGTATGAAATGCTATAAACATTAAACTTCACAGGTGGATATATCTTATCAATTTGAATTGCAGTGCACAAAAGCAATAACTCTTGGTTGCCTAACTTTTTATTATTTGTCTTTTGATATTTTAAAGAATTTATTTCATCAAAAGCTCTTGGAACTTCACATGTGGAAAGTTCCCTCGAGTAAAAGTGGAGTGCACAAGAACCATAACTCTTTATCGCTTAATTTTGAAGTTATTTCCCTTAGTTATTTACAAACAAATTTTGTCCGGGTCTTATATCCTTAAGTATAAATACTTTCCACTTTAAACTTCACAGGTGGATATATCTTATTGAGGCAAAATGCAGTGCACAAAAACAATTCGTGGGTTCGGTGCAAGACTGTAGTAAGTGTATGTACATTGTATATACACTTACTACAGTCTTGCACCGAACCCTCGAATTACTCTTACTTGCCTTACACTTAATTCTTTTTTCTTTTGATATTTAAAGACATAAATTTTGGTAAAAGCAGATGCAACCTCAAAGATGGAAAAATCTCCTTTAGGAAAAGTGGAGTGCACAAGAACCTAGCTCTTACTTGCTTAAATTTTAAGTTATTTCCCTTAGTTATTTACAAACAAATCTTGTCCAGATCTTATCTCCTTAAGTATAAATACTTTCAACTTAAAACTTTACAGGTGGATATATCTTATTGAGGAGAATTGCAGCTCATACAAGCAATAACTTTTAACTACTTATTCTTTAAGTTATTTCCCTTAGTTATTTACAGACATAAATTTGTTGAGAACAAATCATCTAATGTATAAATGCTATCAACTTGCAACTTCACTGGTGGATAGATCACATAGAGTAGTTTTGCAGTGCACAAGAACTCAGCTTTTTACAGACTTACATTTTATAAAGAAACATCTCATAGATTAAATTGCTACCCACTTGAAACTTCACAGGTGGAACAATTTGGATAAGTGCAGTGCACAAGGACTAAAACTCTTGCTTAAGTATTTTATGATTTTTTCTCTTATTTTTTTACAAACAAAAGAATTGTTTAAAAACTTATCTGCTAAGGTATAATTGTTGTCTACTTAAAAATTTACTGGTGTAAAGATTTCATTGAACAGAGAATTGCAGTGCACATAAAACTACCTCTTGCTTGCTTATTTTTGAGCTTAAGCCCATTGTTACTTTCAGGACCTATATTCTATTCAGAGCATATTACCTTAGTTCTAAATCATATCAACTTTGAACTTACCAGGTGGCTTGATTCTTATTTTCAAGATGTCTAATGCATTAGAACCATTTCTCTTGCTTGCTTACTATTATTCACTTAACAGGTGGATATATCTTACAAAGAAGAATTGCAGTGCACAAAAACTTTGTTTCCTATTTTTTTTAGCTCAAGCCCTTCTAAGGACTTATATTCTGTTCAGAGCATATTGCCTAAGTTTGAATGATATCTTATTGAAACTTATCATGTAGTTTAATCATATTTTCAAGAAGAGTAGTGCATTAAGACCATTACTATTGCCTGCTTACTCTTATTGTTTGAGTAATTGCCCTTTGTTATAAACAAGAAAATTATGTCCATATCCAACATTCCAAAGTATGAAATGCTTTCAACATTAAATTTCACAGGTGGGTATATCTTATTGAGGTGAATTGCAGTGCACAAAAGCAATAACTCTGGGTTTCCTAACTTTTTATTATTTGTCTTTTGATATTTAAAAGAGTTAATTTTATCAAAAGCACGTGGAACTACACAGGCGGAAATTTCTCCTCGAGGAAACGTGGAGCGCACAAGAACCTAAACTCTTACTTGCTTAATTTTGAAGTTATTTCCCTTAGTTATTTAAAAGCAAATTTTGCCCAGATCTTATCTCATTTAGTATAAATACTTTCAACTGAAAACCTCACAGGTGGATATATCTTATTGAGGAGAATTGCAGCTCATACAAACAATCACTTTTAACTACTTATCTGTTAATTATTTTTTCTTTGTTATTTGAAGACATACATTTTGCTATATCACTTGCAACTTCACAGGTGGAAAAATCTCCTTGAGGAAAAGTACAGTGCACAAGAACCATAACTCTTACTTGCTTAATTTTGATTATTTACAAACAATATTTGTCCATATCTCCGCCGCCATAATGACACAGTTGGTTGGGAGTCATACTATTATTCTAGAGGTCCTGGGTTTGATATCAAATGGGGGCACTCATTCTTTCTGACTATTTGTCTATCACCAATTGGTCCATAAATTGCAGACCTATGTGGGATAGCAGCTGGAGGCCTGGAAAGGATGTCATGGTAGTACTGGTGTGAAGAATACCAGGAATCCATTCATAGGTGCTCTAGCCACAATATAGATGAAAGATGGTTGAAAGCTGCATAAAACCCCATTCAAACAAACAAATTTATCCAGATCTTATCTCCTGAAGTATAGATAATATCAACTTAACACTTTAAAGGACTGATGTTTAGGAATTAACGAGGAGAATCGCAGTGCATGAATATATAATATGAATTAAGTGCATTAATTGAAATAAATATCAAAGTAAAACTTTAGAGGTGTTTATATCTAATTGAGGAGAATTACAGTGCAAAAAAATTAATAACTTGCTTATTTTTTTTGTTTTATCCCTTTCTAATTTACAGGTAGAAAATTTGCCAATACCATTTAAAACTTAACATGTGGAAGGATCTCATAGAGGAATAGTGCAGTGCGCAAAAACAAAATTTCTTGCTTGCTTATTCTTCAAGTTATTACCATTCATTTTTTTGCTTGAAATAAACCGAGAGTATATCTCCCAAAGAAGAATCACTATCAACAAGAAACTTTCCAGGGTGATAGATCTGATTCAGAATGAGGACAGTGCACAAGAACCTCAACCCTTGCTTGCCTTATTTAAGATTGATTTCCCTTTGTCATCTTAAACTTATTTTTGTCCAGAACATATCTCCTTAAGTATAAATACTATAAGCTTTAAATAACCTGGTGGATGGATCTCATTGAGGAGAATTGCAGTGCACAAGGACTATAACCATTGCTTACTTGACTTTTGAGGTTTTTTTTCCCTTTGTTATTTCAAAGAGGTAGATTTTGTCCAGAACAGTTCTTCTTAAATATAAACACAATTAACATGAAATTTTACAAGTGGTCAGATCTCATTGAGGAGAAGTGCAGTGCAAATTGCATACTTATGATTTGTTTACCCATGTTATCTATAAACACATTTTGCCCAGATCTAATGGTCTAAAATATAAATGCCATCAATTTTAAACTTAACAGGTAGAGATATTAATAAGGAGAATTGCAGTGCATTTAAACTATAACTCTAACTTGCTTATTCTTTGAATTATTGTCATTTGTCTTTTACAAACAAATCTTGGCAAGATCTCATCTCCCAAAGTACAATTAACTTCAAATGTCAGGGTTGCATAGATCTTGTTGAGGAGAATAACAATGCACAAAACAATAACTCTTGGTTGCTTTTCTGTTTAATTATTTCCCTTTCTTATTTACAGATATTAATTTTGTCCAGATAGCTTGAACCTTCAAAGGTGGAGGAGAAGTGCAGTGCACAAACAATAACTCTTTGAGTTATTACCCTTTATTTTTAAAGTTTTAAAAAATGTATAGTACATATCTTCCTATAGTTTAAATAATTTAAACTTAGCAGGATGCTTGATGTAAATGAGGAAAAAAAGGCGGTGAACAAGGATCTTAGCTTTTTCTTGTCTAATTCATGATTTATTTCCCTTTGTAATTTTAAATACTTATTTTTGTCCAGAGTATGTCTCCTAAAATATAAATACTATATACTTTAAATTAATTGGTATTTGGATCTCATTGAGGAGAAATGTAATGCACAAGAACTCTAACTCTTGCATGCTTGATTTTTTAATTTTTTGCCTTTGTTTTTTACAACTTTAGTCCAGAGCTTATCTCCCAAGTACTAATGCTAGCAGCTTTAAACTTTGCAGGTGTATAATTCTTTTTTAGGAGAATTGCAATGCACAAAACAATAATTCTTGCAGGATGAAGTATGTCATTGAGCAGAAGTGCAGTGCACAAAAAACTAACTCTTTCTTGCTTATACTTTTAGTAATTACCCATTATTTCAGTGGCTTTAATTATGTTGAGAGTTTATCTCCCAAAGTATAAATGCTATCAACATGAAACTTAAAATGGAAAGAAGATCTTATTTAGGAAAAGGACAGTGTACAAATACTTAAACTCTTGCTTGCCTTATTAAAGATTGATTTCCCTTTGTCATCTAAATGACTTTTTTTCTTGTCCAGAGCATATCTAATTAAGTATAAATGCTATAAACTTTAAATAACTTGGTGGATGGATCTCATTGACACAAATTGCAGTGAACAAGAACTTTCACAACTGCTTGCATGACTTTTTAGCTATTTTCCTTTTTTATTTAAAAAATGTAGATGTTGTCCAAAACAGACCTTCTTAATTATCAATGCAATCATCTTGAGTAAGATCTCATTGGGGAGAATTTGTCTCTCACCATGGGTTGATAATCATAGACCTATATGGGATTGATACTGGAGGCTAAGAAAGGATGTAATGGTAGTACTGGTGTGGGAATTACCAGGAATCTATTCTATGGTGCTCCAGTTGTCTTGATATAACTGAAAAGATGTTGAAAGTGGTGTAAAACCCCTTTCAAATAAACAAACTCATTTGGTTGAAGTGCAGGACAAAAGAACTATAACTCTTGCTCACTTATTTCTTGAGTTATTTACCAATGCTATGTAAAAACAAATTTTGTCCATCATATAACAATCATGTGCAATCATAATATAGGTGGAGAGATATTAGTAAGGAGAATTGCAGTGCATATAAACAACGACTCTTGCTTGTGGATTTTCTTTTTCATTCATTGCCCTTTCTTATTTAGTCACAAATTTTGTCCATAGCAATAAAAACTTCACAGGTAATAAGATCTCATTGTGGAAAGGGGTAATGCAAAATTACCTTTACTATTGCGTAATTTTTCTGTAATTGCTCTCTGTTATTTTAAAGACATATATCTCATTTCAGCAAAGAGCAATGTACAAAAGCCATAAGCTTGCCTGCTTAATTTTTTAGTTTTTGTCCCTATGTAATTTATAAGACCTTTTTTTACGAGCATTTCTTCTTTCTTATAAATGCAATAAATTTGAAATTCTCATAGATGGAAAGGTATCATTGAGAAGAAGTGCAGTGCACAAGAACCATAACTCTTGCTTTTATTAGTTAATGTCCCTTGGTTTTATGAGAAACTTAAATTTTGTCAAGAGCTTATCCCCTTAATAATAAATACTTACAGCTTGAAACTAAACACAGGTAGATAGATATGATTGAAGAGATGCGCAGTGCACAAGAACTTTATTTGTTATTTTCTCTATGTTATATTCAAACATATCTTGATCAGATATTATCTTCCAATTATGAATACTATAAACTACAAACTTCAGAGCTAAATAGATCTTATTGAGGAGAATTGCAGTGCACATAAACAATGACTCTTGCTTGCTTATTTGTTTTGTTTTTCCCTTTCTTATTTACAGACATAAATTTTGTCCATGCCATCTGAGACTCCACAGGTAGAAGGATCTCATTTACAAGAAGTGCAGAGCAACAAAAATCAATAGCTCTTGCTTTTTATTCCTTGAGTAATAACCCTTTATTTAAATGGCTTGAATTATGACCCAAGTACATCTCCTAAAGTATAAATGCTATCAACTTGAACATTCACTGGAGGATAGAGCATATTCAAGAAAAATGACACGGTACAAGAAATTCAACTCTTGCTTGCCTAATTCATAAATTATTTCCCTTTGTTATGTAAAAGATTTATTTTTGTCCAGAGTCTTAAGTATATATGCTATCAGCTTAAAATTAACTGGTTGATGGATCTTATAACTCTTGCTTGCTTGACTTTTTGATTAATTTTGTCCAGAAAAGATCTTCTTACCTATAAATGCAATAAACTTCCAACTTAACAAGTGGATAGATCTCATTGTGGAGAAGTGCTCTCCATGAGAACTATAACACTTTCATGCTTATTTTTTGAGGTTTTTTTAGCCGCCGTAATAGTGCAATTGGTAGCATGTCGGACTGTCAATCTAGAGGTCCTGGGTTCGATCCCCGACGGCTGCACTCATTCTATCCGACTATTTGTCTTTCACCAATGGGTTGAAAACGTAGACCAATGTGAGATAGCAGCTGGAGGCTAGGAAATGATGTGATGTTTGTACTGGTGAGAGAAAGACCAGGAATCCATTGTTAGGTGCTCCAGCCACCACGTTATAACTGAAAAAATGTTGAAAGCGGCGTAAAACTCAATTCAATCAATCAATTTCTTGAGTTTTGTTTTTTCCTAATTTATTTATAAACAACTTTTGTCCAGATCTTATCATCTAAAGTAAATGCCATCAACAATGAACTTCACATAATGAGAGATCTTAATGAGAAGAATTGCAGTGTATAAACAATAAATGTGGCTTGTGTATTTCTTTTTGATGTTAATTGCCCTTGTCATTTACAAACATATATTTTGTCCATAGCAGTTGAAACTTCACAGTATAAAGATATCATTGAGGAAAATTGCATTGCAGAAGAATCAAAACTCTTATTTGCTCAATTTTTGAGTTATAGCCCTTTTATATATCAAAGACTTATCCTTTGGAGAAAAAATATCTCCTAGTATGGTTGCAGCCCTCAGAGCACAGTTGAAGAGCTCCAGACTATCATTCAAAAGTCTTGGGGTTTGATTTCAGTTCCAGCCTCCTCATTATAACTCAAAATATTGTTGATTGTGGCATAAAACCCCATTCAACATAAACATAAACAAATAAATCTAGAAGTATAAATGCTATCAGCTTAAACATTCACAGAAGGACAGATCTCCTTTCTGAGAAGAGCAATGTACAATCAAAGTGCTGTCAGCACTGTAAATCGGACATCATTGAGAGGCTGGGATAGTGCAATGGTTCGCCAATCAAAAGTGCTCAAATTTGGACAATAAAAGTTGGTAAAATCTTTGCCCAATTTGTGATTTTTTTGTCTTAACACTCCATCTTTTCGAGGACATCGCCAGCTCATCCAACCTCGTGGGTCCGATTTTGAAAGTTTGCTGATTCGATAGCCCTCTGCTAGTCTAAATTATTTCTTAGCAGATTTTTTTACGTTGTTATAATGAGCACGCGCCAAGCTAGAAGCTTGTCTGTTAATATTATTCCTCTCTCTATAGAGTTTAAAAGCCTGTTTAGCAACAAACATTTTTCATTAAACTATTTACAATTTTTATTACCAACATGTTTGTATTTCAAGCATCGGGTTTTCCCAAATACTATAAATGCATTTTCCCTCAAGAAACACGTGAAATCGCCAACTATGCTATTTATATCTTTGGTTTCTGACTAATCGATTAAATCTAGCAGCACTCTATGATTATTCATGAGTTGTTCTAAAAATAGATCGCTCTTACTGCTATCCTATATCAGTTTATCGTATGTTTTTGTCGGTTTATTTGTTGTTGAATAATTTTTCTTCATACTAAAATTTGAATTTATTGAAAATATGATTGGAGCGTGATCAGAGTGCTTATTGAAATCAAATATTTCAAAGTTACAAAATTATTTCTATTTGTTAACACATAGTCAACAGTACTCATTCCACCATGCGAACAAAAAGTAAACATTCCACGCTCCTTGTTTGAGTGCAGACGACTATTGACCAATGACAAACAACTTAATTGACACATTTCGAGCAGACGATGTCCATTTGCATCTACCACGTGGTCTGAATTTACGCGTGGGTTTTGACCGAGTGATAATCATAACAGAATTTGATTGGTTGTCAGCCCTACAACTGGTAAATGACAGTTCGAGAAAAACATCAGAGCAGTAATATTGTAAGTGCTACAAATTTATTATACAGTTAACCTATTGTACGTTTCAACTCCTTTACTCAACCGAAAATCTTGTTATAAACACTGAAAATACTAACTGGTAATTACTAAAAGCGAAAATTACATCAAATTTTGTATTAGCCTCTTCTCTATTTGTCGAAAAGTAAATAAGATAAAAACAAAGTTTGTAGATTGTGACTGAAAAGGCTGTTTCTTCGGTGTTTAAAAACACATAATTTGGTTTGAACACATTGCTCAGAAGATAATGGTAAAAATGTAGTGGGTCAAACAGACTGGATTTCTGGAAAACGGTATATATAAATCGACTGCTTCACAGTCCGATTTAAAAACCATAACTGTTGCCAGCTTAATTGTTAATTTTTGCCCTTTGCTTTGTAATTTAAGAGACAAATTGTCTTAAGAGAATTGAGTATAGTCCTTTGTTATTTGAGAGACACTAATTAAATCACCAGGATTTAAAATGGAGTCTCAAAAACACAGTAGTTAGGCTCATAGGGGGTCCTTGCTTAATTTTTGGCATCCCTGCTTAAATTTTGACTTCTTTCTTTTTAGCTTTCATTATTTCATTTGTGTAAATGTTAGATTTTCTCTGGATTAAGCTATGCAAGTAATTGTATATAAATGTATGTTTAAGTATTAACTTCTGCACAGAATAAAAGACTGTTTAAAACAGAATTCAATGGGTCTCTGAAGTTGATCCGCAGAGGGTACTATAGACTCCATCAGAAAGTTTTAAAAGTCCTTGCCATTTATTTATGAGTCACAGACTCACACAAACCTGCATCCCTTAAAAACCTGGATCACAAGATGGATCTCCTTAACCTAGCAACTTGAAACTTTATACACATAAAGATCAGAACATTCAGAAGTGTATGTTGAACCATAACTCAAGTCTGCCTTTTCAGCTCACCTGAGCTCATTGTGCTCAAGGTGAGCTTATGTGGTCATTGAATGTCCGCCATGCATTGTCTGTCGTCTGTCGTCCAGCATCATATCTTAGTGTTTACACTCTAGGGGCCACAAATATGATCCAATCTTCAAGAAACTTGGTCCGAATGTTTGCCAGGTCATAAGGATGAGCCCTATTGAAAATGGGAAGGATCCATGCAAAATCACAGGAATAGGGGTCTTAATGACAATTTTCTTGTTTACACTCTAGTTGACAAGTTATGTTTACACTCTTGGCTCTGGAGGCAACAAAAGTCATTAAACTTAGTCAGAATGTTGGCCAGGTCATATGAAACTTGATTAGAAAAGGCTATAAGCATATGCTGGGATCATAGTAATAGAATAATGTTTTTCTTTGAAAAAGTTTAATTGTCATTTATTGATCTTTAAAGCATAAGTTTTTGCTAAGGGTGGAGTCAAAGAGACAAGGTGAGCGATACAGGTCAAGGTCATCTGTCAAGTTCAAATTTTATAAGAAAAAAGATGCTGTTTCGACGGCATTCATGTTTCACAAACACATCTGTTAATTCATTGCCCATTGTTGTCTTTAAATTTACCCGACAGCGGCACTCATTCTTTCCGACTATTTGTCTCTCACCAATGGGTCGATAATCGTAGACCTATGTGAGATAGCAGCTGGAGGCAAGGAAAGGATGTAATGGTAGTACTGGTGTGAGAAATACCAGGAATCGATTGTTAGGTGCTCCAGCCGTTGTGATATAACTGAAATAATGTTGAAAGCGGCGTAAAAACCCCATTCAATCAATCAATCAATCTTTATATTTACATTGTCCAGAGCATGTCTCTTAGACCATCAGTGATGCTGGCAACATCAAACTTGATCATACACTTATAAATGGGCCTGTGTCTGACATTTCCAACAATTTCATATGTGTGTGATGGACAAACAATGAGCAGTCTGTACAACCATACAATGCAATTTGCTCTCCACCTGAAGAGGGGGTTTAGACAATATCTTTCTACCAAACACAAAGCAAAGTTTCTGGTTAGACTGTGCGGATGCACTAGCTGGTCAGAGTCTTTGCTCTCCGACTATTTGAAATGTTTGGAAATCTCATGCACAGGCTTCATAATCATAATGTGAAGAATTGTAATGCTCAAGAGCTATAACATTGATTGGCCTTTTATAGTTCTACTTTATGCCCTTTTGAAATTTGTAATTTTACATTCTCAACATACAACAACCAAGATGTACGGATCTGACTGGAACATCATTAAGTTTTAATTTTCATTTGAGCATTACATCTCGCACTAATCAGCAATCTGGTTATAACATTCCTTGTTCAAAAAAAAATTCTGATCTCGTGGGGGGGATTTCTGTATTGCACACATGACATACTTATTTTGTCAACAACTTAATAGGTATTTGTAAAATCATTGTATTTATGCAATAGCTATACTGTTAAATCATGCAAATTAATGAAAATGACTATGTGTCAAGACACTACACAGTATCAATTTATTTGTGAGAAAGTAAAATTTTGATGGTAGACCAAAACTTCATAACACCTTATTTTGACTTATTTACAGTGTTGCCCATTTAAAAGTATCTTCAAATGACAGGATGTGAATTTATTGATTGAATACCCCTTCACAGACAAAGCCATGTTTATACTGAGTGTAAGGAGCCTGTATTGTGCCTGGAACTCTCCTTTACTCCAAAATTAAGAGTTGTCCTAGCATAAGGAAGCACATGATTTTCCAGGTGCTCTAGCTAGATCTTGCAATTTTGTATTCAAAAATAACCAATTTTTGGAAAATCACAAGACTACAAATTGACTGTACCCTGTAAACTAAGTCTTCACAAAGTCACCCCAAGGTTGCTGCACCAACATTGAATGGTCACCATGTGATGTGTTTGCTTGTGAATCTTTACTGCATCAACCTAATGTCCTTGTGTGGTCGCTGCAACGGTCTCTGTGCAGACTATAATTAATCTAGCCTTGACGAAATCTCGAAGTATGAAATAAGGTTATTTTGGGTCTCAAAAGGTTAGGAGGTATGATCTTTGATGCAGACATTGTTAAGACTAATTTTTCCCCAATCAACCATAAAACTGATCAGAATAATTGACCAGATTTAAGCTCAGAAGACTAGATTCAAGTCTCATGGTGACAAAACTTCTCAACCCCCTGCCCCCCCCCCTTTCAGATAGCAGTTTGAGGCTACGAAAGGGTGTTATGGTAGTACTGGTGACAGATTTAAAATTTTACTCAATGTAGGCATTTTATGGAAATGTGGCCAATTGATAATACCAAGGTAATTCAACCAATCAATGTTTTCTTGCCACTCAAATTAAAAGACATCCAAGTATCAATTCTTTAAAATGTTGGTTGAATATCAATCAATATGTGGAAACAAACTCTGCCTTTAAATGGGAAGATTTTCATTATGATAATATTTATTCCTTCTGTTAAAGGGACCCCTCAGATAGTTCTTGTGAGATTTCGACACATCCATGCAAGCTTTAGCTTCTAAGAAATGTATCTCACCAAATATGCTATATGAAATTGATCTCTGCTCATAAAAGTCATGATTTGCATGTAATTATACTAATATATGGCATATTGATACAGGGTTACCCAGGAATAATTTTTGTAAATAGATTAAAACTATAGACGAAATCGAGTACTTTTATGAGATTATTTACCTTACATTATTTCAATTTAAGATTTGTAATTTAAGCAGTCACTTGGAACTTTCAATGATTTAAATCCATGATTCTTGTCCTGGCAGCCGCCGTCATAGCACAGTTAGTATCACGTCAGACTCTCCATGTAGAGGTCTCGGGTTCGATCCTCAGACTGTGGCACCCATCCTTTCAGACTATTTGTCTACCACCAATGGGTTGCTAATCATAGACCTATGTGGGATAGCAGCTGGAGGCTAGGAAAAGATGTGATGGTAGTACTGGTGTGAGAAATACCAGGAATCCATTGTTAGTTGCTACAGTCGACATTAATATTAAACTAATGTTAAAAGCAGTGTAAAATCCCTTTCAAACAAACAAATCTTGTCCTAGCAGGGCGGAGCCTTAGTAACTGGTCATTGCACTTAAAGGTATGGTAAATTGACTTTTATCCATGATTACTAACTTCTATAGAAAGTGGACATTAATAACTTGAAAGCTTTAATCATAGGTTGGTAATCCAAATGTCATAACTTCAGCTTATTACGAGGCTTTGGTAACCAAAAGAAGTGATGTTTTCACTTTCTTTGAGCATGTGAATCCTTTTTGTTTTTGGATACAGTTTGTTGCATGCTTAAAGGATAAATGCCTACTAACTTTTGTAATAACCACAAATATTGCAAAGTAAAACCCTCCAAATGACCTCACGTGTAAGCCAAGCCCTGCAAATTGAATAGTAACACAGAGTAACACTCATTTTACCATGACGGATTGCAAACTGTTTATAGACATGTCGTCGCACATAATGAGAATTATTTTCAAAACATATTCTTTAAAATCTTAAGGTATTTGTAGTTCACATAATGGCACTATATTGGTTACCGTTTCTAATGTTATCCCCGACGACGGCACTCATTCTTTCCGAATATTTGTCTTTCACCAATGGGTTGATAATCGTAGACCTATGTGAGATAGCAGCTGGAGGCTAGGAAAGGATGTGGTGGTTGTACTGGTGAGAGAAATACCAGGAAACCATTGTAAGGTGCTCCAGCCACCGCAATATAACTGAAATAATGTTGAAAGCGGCGTATAACTCCATTCAATCAATCAGTTCTAAATACAGTAAACTGTAAATAAATACAGTATAAACAACGCAGTTAAGGAGGTCACAACCTAAAAAGCACATGTTTCTAGCAAATTACTACCAGCACTTGCGATAACGAGTGATTTCAGCAATAACATAGTATTTGTCTATACAGTATACATTGTTAAGCCCTAAGCCTTTGATTCATCTATACACTCATTTGAAAAATTGCTACTTCTTTTTGTATTCTAAATGGGAATGTTCATTGTCTTCACATGATAAAGAATTCCAGTATTATGCTATTCCAAAATAGCAAACGAAAAAGATCACCAAAAATAAGGTAGAAAGAGTATCTTGATGAAACCATAGATAAATTGGAGCATGGCCCAGCTAGCTCCATCAGTAATATAGTTGGACTCTAAATACTGGAATTATGAGTTCAAAGCCAGGTTTGAACAACTTTCATCTGGCAATTGTCATGAGTCATTGTTACAATTGCCGTTTGAAGACCACCAATAAGAAAGTGAAAATGAGAAGGCCTTACTTGGATGGGCAACTGGTAGCCTAGATAAAGTGTTGTTGTTGTTCTGGTGTTACAAACAACAGGAAGCTATATAACTGCATTAATGTTATAGCAGTATAAAAAATCATTCAATAAATAAATTAAAATGAGAAGTGTGCGCAGGACTGTCAATAAAGATTTCCCAGGTTCGAATCCCAATGACGGCACTCATCCTTTCCAACTAAATGTCTTCCACCAATGGGATGATTATCTTAGACCTATGTGGAATAGCAGCTTGAGGCTAGGAAAGGATTTTATGGTAGTACTGGTGTGGGAAATACCAGGAAACCATTGTTAGGTACTCTAGCCGCGACAGCATAACTGAAAGTATGTTGGAAGCTGTGTTAAACCTCATTCAAACAAACAAATAAAATGAGAATTAGAAAGTGGCTAATTCTGCTTTTAGTCAAAGACCCCCTCCCCCCTCCTATCTTAATGTTCAAATCCCCTGTAAAAAAACATATTTCTACCCTAGCTAATAAATTATCAGAATTATTGACAAAGTGAAGGCTGAGAAAACTAAAAATCAAGTCCTCTTGGGACAATTTGGATAAAATCTAAGACCTGTAAGCCCTGTAGTTATTTTGAGAACCACATACTTGTGCCTTATTTAAACCATGTTATAGTCAGTATAAGTATTTTGATGGATTCTAGGATAAGTAAGAGCATCGCCCAGCTAGTTTCATTGACTAAGAGTTTAAATCCTGTGAACTTGAGTCCAGGTATGAAAAACTTTCATCTTAAATTTGACAAAAGTCATTGTGACAATTGGCATTTGAAGACCACCAATTGACTATGAGAAGCCTTACTTGGATTGGCAACTGGTATCCTCAATAAAGTTTTGTGGGTGATGCTAAATCAGGTGTTAGAAACAACAGAAAGCCATGGGTAGGTGCACAAGCATCTGCAATTGAACTGCAAAAGTGTTGAAAGTGGTGTAAAACTCCATTCAATATTTCAATAGATAATTCAAACGAGAACAGGGAAGTTACAAAACCCTGTTTAAGTCAAAATTAAAGAAAAATTAAGTCATCCAAGGCCAAACTTTTTTCCCAATCAATCAAAAAATTGATCAGAATAAAAGTCTTCATGGTTCAGGCCATATTCTTTGCAAAATCATCTTTTACACTAGTGGATGCCAGAGGAGGTTTGAGGGTTTAAACGGAACAACTCTCCACCCACCCTACCTCCCCCGTGTAGCATAATTTCTTCATTTTCATGCAGAAATTCTGTCAAAACTCTGCAAAATAAGGAAAATCAACCCCTCTTTTTTATGTCTTAACACCTTGAACAGATATCCTAGATCAGTCCAACTAAATATTCATCATAATTATTGACAAAATGAATGCTCAGAAAACTAGTCATTTAGTCACCTTGGGACAAAAATTACACCATAACCCTTGTTGTTATCTTAAGGGCCACATACTTAATGTAATTTTTGTCGCTTTAAGTATCTTGATGAATTCTTGGATAAATTGAAGCATTGCCTTGCTGGCTTCACTTGTAATTTAGTTCAGGTCTAAATTCTGGGATTGTGAATTTGAATCCAGGTTTGAACAACTTTCATCTGACTTTTGACAAAAGTCCTTCTGACAAATGCCATTTGAAGATCACCAATTGGCAAATGATAATGAGTAAGCCTTACTTGGATGGGCAACTGGTTGCCTGGATAAAGTGTTGTGGTTGTGTGGGTATTAGAAACAACAGAAAGCCATGGGTAGGTGCACAAGCCTCTGCAATAATGTTGAAAGTGGTGTTAAACTCCGTTTAATAATTCAATGGATAAATTCAATGAGAACTGGGAAGTTGCAAAACCCTGTTTAAGTCTAATTAAAAAGATAACTTAAGTCAAGTGAGGTCAATTTTTTCTCGATCAATCCAAAGGTGGATCAGAATTAAAGTCTAACTGGTTCAAGCCATAATCTTTGCAAAATCATCTTTTAAACCAGTGGATTCCAGAGGAGGTTTTGAGGGTACAAATAACACAACTCTCCATCCACCCTACCTCCCCAATGTAGCATAATTGCTTCATTTTAAGCAAAAACTCAGTCAAATAAAAATAAACACCCCCCTTTTCATATGTTTAAATCCCCTGTACAGAATCCTAGATCAGTTACAGCTGAATATTCATCAGAATCATTGACATGATGAATTCTACAAAAACTAGAAATTGAGTCACCTAGGCACAAAAAATACATCATAACCCTTGTAGTTATCATTAGGACCACATTATTTTGTCCAATTCAAACTTAATTTTTACAGGATAAGTATCTTGATGAATTCTTGGACAAATTACAGCATTGCCTGCCTAGCTCTATCGAGTAATTAGTTGGGCTCTAAATCCTGGAATTACGAGTATGAAGCCAGGCTTCAAAAGTCATTGTGATAATTGCCATTTGAAGATCACCAATTTGCAAATGATAATTAGAAGGCTTGACTTGTTTGGGCAACTGGTTGCGTGGATAAAGTTGTGTGGTTGTGTTGGTGTTTGAAACACCAGGAAGCCATGGGTAGGTGCACATGCATCTGCAATTTAACTGCAATAATGTTGAAAGTAGAATTAAACTCCATTCATTATTAGTCCCCTACCGGTGTTCACACCGGAGGGGACTATAGGTTTGCCCTCCGTCTGTCCGTCCGTCCGTCCGTCCGTCCGTCCGTCCGTCCGTCTGTCCGTCCGTCCGTCCGTCTGTCCGTCCGTCTGTCCGCTCAAATCTGGATCCCGCGATAACTTAATAACTAAGCAAGCGTTTTTGATGAAAGTTGGTATATGACTAGATGGCAATGTGTAGATTATGCACATCATTTTATTTTTGTTTTTCGACTTAAATTGAGGTTGCTATGGTTACAGAAATAGTGAAAATATGGCCAAAAATGGGATCCTGCGATAAGATAATAACTAAGCAAGCTAGTTTGATGAGACTTGGTATATGACTATATGGCAATGTGTAGATTATGCACATCATTTTATTTTTGTTTTTAGACTAAAATTGTTGTTGCTATGGTTACGGAAATAGTGAAAATATGGCAAAAAATATTGGATCCTGCGATAAGTTAATAAGTAAGCAAGCTAATTTGATGAGACTTGGTATATGACTAGATGGCAATGTGTAGATTATGCACATCATTTTATCTTTGTTCTTTGACAAAAAGTGCGGTTGCTATGGTAACGGAAATAGTGAAAATATGGCAAAAAATGGATCCTGCAATAACTTAATAACTAAGCAAGCTAACTTGTTGATACTATTTCTTGCATCTGTCTATTGCTTCCATGAATTGTATAGTGGGCACAGCAGAGACAACAACTCATGTAAGTCTTGTTTAACCCTTTAACAAGACCTGGTTTTGACGTCCCTGATAGAATTGGCGTGGGAAAACATTGAGACAAACAAAGCCGGTAGGGGACTTATGCCCATGTCCAACATGGCTCTTGTTTCAAAAGATAATTCAGATGAGAACAGGGAAGTTACAAAACCCTGTTTAAGTCAAAATTAAAAGAAAAATTAAGTCAACTGAGGCCGTACTTTTTTCCCAATCAATCCAAAAATTGATCAGAATAAAAGTCTAAATGGTACAGGCCACATTCTTTGCAAAATAATCTGAGACACTTGTGGATGCCAAAGGTGTTTAAGGGTTCAAATTGCACAACTCTCCACCCACTCTGCCTGCGCTGTGTAGCATAATTGCTTCATTTTCATTCAGAAAATCAGTCAGAACTCTTCAAAATAAGGAAAACACACCCTTCCCCTCCTTCCCTACCCGCGGCAAATATCCTTTCCAACGTTTTTCTCTCACCAATGGGTAGATAATCGTAAATCTATGTGAGATAGCAGTCAGAGGCTAGGAAAGGGTGTAATGGTAGTACAGGTGAAAGAAATACCAGGAATCCATTGTTAAGTGCTGCCGCAATATAACTGCGAAATTGTTGAAAGAGGCATAAAACCGATTCAAACAAACAAATCCATCCCTACCCTATTTGTGTGTTTTAAACTACTGTACAGAACTCCTTTGTCAATTTCAGCTAACTATTGATCAGAGTTAATGACAAAATAAAAGCTCAGAAAACTAGAAATCAAGTTTTCTGGGGACAAGCAATGAGACATAACCCTTGTAATTATCTTAAGAAGCACATACTTTTGTCCAATTTAAACTTAGATTAAATCAATATATGTGTCTTGAAGAATTCTTGGATAAATTGAAGCATGTCCCAGATTACTCCTTTGGTAATGAGTTGGGCAGTTAATCTTTGGATTGTATGTTTGAAGCAAGGCTTGGACAACTTTTACCTGACATTTGACAATAGTCAATTTGACAAGTGTTATTTAAAGACCACCAATTGGGCAAGTGATAATGAGGAGGCCTTACTTTGATGAGCAACTGGTGGCTCTGATGGTATATTGTGGTTGGGCTGGTGTTAGAAACAACAGGAAGCCACGGGAAGGAGCACCCGCTCTGCAATATCACTACAATGATCTTCAAAGTGGCATAAAACCCAAATCAACCAATCAATGGTAAGAGAGAAATGAGGAGGCAATGGGTAAATTTCAAAGTCATTAGGGAAAATCTCCCTCTCTCAAAAAAAGAAAAATATCTAGTCTTTGATTGGCTATAGTATTTTGCCTACAAACCTTAAAGTTGGTCTCAAAAGATTGACTTGATAAAATCTCAGAAATCAGTTCAACTTAAGTTTAGTTTGACCGGAATGAATATGTCTATCATTACAAACAGATAAAGGAAGTGAGTTCAAAAACCAAGACTTTCAAAAGTTTTTGAAAAAGAACAAGATCCATTATTTCACTTAAGCGATAAGGTCGAATGATCAAAGATCAAATATACGAAGAATACTTTCATGTAGAACAGAGATTTATAAAAGATTGTTTCTTCTATCTGCTATTGAAGAATGGAACAACTTACCAATAGAAATAAGGAACCAAGATTCACTTACATTTTTCAAAAACTTTCTAAATTGGAATAAACATGCCCCAGGAAAGTTGTACTTTATTGGAAAAAGGAAGCTTGAGGTCACCCACACAAGAATCGGAAATAATTGTAGCTCTCTGAACCATTCAAAACATTGCTTGGACTTTTCCGTAAACTGGAAAGTACTTTGGACGTAACTGTAGTAATATTTGGGTCATATTTTAGGTATTTCGGCTTCTGGTGATACTTTTTGTTTTATAAAATACTCTTGAAGTAAATCATATTTTGTTAATTTTTCTTGTCATCCATAGACATATTTTGATTTGATGACAAAAAGTAGTTAAACACTGTTTTGTTTTCAATTTATGATATGCCCACTCTTATTCTCTAATGATTTTGTGTCATACAATGTCATTCTTAGCCAGATTGTTGATGATAGTGATGTGGTATAAAGCCATGGGCAAAATGACCCACTTTCATGGCTGTGCCCTTATTATTACCAAGTTCTATTCTGTAGAACAGCAGAAGGTTCTACATTGTCTCTGAACAAGCCCCTATTCAATAAAAACCTTGATGATTCCCCTCTTTGTATCTGTGGTAAGATTTAGACAAGTGAACATATAGGCAGGTACAACAGTTTTGCGCCAAGCCATCAATTTCATCTTCAGATGGTGGCCGCCGTCATAGCGCAGTTGGTAGCCCATCCGACTGTCCATCAAGAGGTCCTGGATTCGATCCCCGACAGCGGCACTCATTCTTTCTGACTATTTGTCTCTCACCAATGGGTTGATAATTGTAGACCTATGTGAGATAGCAGCTGGGGACTGGGAAAGGATGTGATGGTAGTACTGGTGCGGGAAATACTAGGAATCCATTGTTAGGTGCTCCAACTGAAAAAAGTGCGCCGAGTTTTTATCTGTTTATAGATGAAGAGTTTATAAATTTTGTATTTTATGAGCACAAATTTTATGTTCTATTTATAAAATTACCCAAATTTTTGCAGAAAATCGTCAAAATTCTTGAAATTAAATGTTTCAATCTTCTGCAAAACTTATAAAGCTGTTTAAAACTGACGTCACATTATATACATTATGACATCATTTTAGCGGTTACAAAATAGTGTTGCCATTCGCTCTGAGCTCATTTGCATAATTATTCCACTAGTATAATAACACCCGTGTAATATCAAAAATATTCAACATGTTTTTTTCACTCCCGCTACATAGGTCATATAATAATTGATATAAACATTTTGTAAAGATGATTTGAACTTTCAAGGCATAGAAAAAATCTTTTTCGAAGTTTAATAATATATATTAAAGATAGCAAACACTATTGAGTCTTATTGTAATAGGAACGATTAATTACCAGTGTACAAGCAATAGCATTGAATATCTTGATTGAAAATCCATGCTTATGACACTTTAAGAACATCCTAATATGATATGTTTATCATTTCTTAAACAAATTTTACAATTTACAAATTATTTAATCTTGAAATCATTTCAATCATCTCAAAAAGTTATACTTTCTTGATTTTCATCCTATGTTAAAGATTACTAAAAATATTACTAAAATTTAAATTATTATTCAACTCAATGTTTTTGGAACCTCTGGATTCTTTGAACAATATTATTTATTGAGAAGCCCTGCAAATTAGAGTAAAAGTTCTCAGCAGGTGGAGAACTTTTTAGAGCAATTTCAGTGTTAAATCTCAAAAAATTCTACGTAGACCTATGTGAGATAGCGGCTGGAGGCTAGGAAAGAATGTGGTGGTTGTACTGGTGATAGAAATACCAGGAATTCATTGTTAGGTGCTCCAGCCGCCGCGATATAACTGAAATAATGTTGAAAGCGGCGTAAAACCCCATTCAATCAATCAATCAATCTCAAAAAATTCTTGTTAACCCTTTCCTGTTTTACAAAATTTTGGACCTGTCCAAATTCAAAGGTTTTGCAGAGGAACAATTAAAGTGGTTTTAATTTGAAAAATAACCATTCAGCAGGGTAGAAAATAGTGTGGAAAAAGAGGAAATTGCTTTTCAGAAGCAATTTCTTCTTTTTTCACAATGTTTTCTCAATCACAAAATGACTGGCACATAAAAAGTAGGGATTAAACAGCAAAGGGTTAAAGTACAAGATGCTCAAAAAATTTCAGCTCAATCATTGTCAACCTTTGTCAGAACATATGTCTTATATATTTTAGGTCTTGTTTGAAAATTAAGGGTCATGTCAGGAGTTAATATACTAGTGAAATCTAAAAGTATTTCTTATAAGAGAACAAACTGCTGTTATTTAGACATTTCAAAAGGTAATGTTTAATTTAATCCACTAAAATCAGATTGCATTTTACTAGATCATGATCTTGATCTATACTGTCTAGACAGTCAATGACACCGTCTTAAACAGCAAAGCAATTGAAAAGAGAAAAAAGTCTCTTTTACAAGGTATTTTGCATCACTGAGTTCTATTCGAGGACAAATATAAACAATTACATTAGAAGAAAAAAAGTAATTGTATACATCTAGTTTACCAAAATGGAGCAAAATATAAGCATACATCGTCATTCCATATTTTTTTCTCTCTTGTTTTTGAGAAAAAGATTCTTGTCAGTTCTTAATTACTTTCCCCCCTTTGAAGTGACTGGTAAATTGACATTAGGCAGACTGCCAAAGTACTGTTTAAACTGAAGTTGCAAAGTTTTGGTCATCAGCCATGATTCCAGTTATGATTATAAGAATCTTATGGAAGTTATGGACATAATTAAGAATTGTATTTTTTGGGGAATCTCATCTTCCCCTAGCCTCCAAAAACCAGCATTCTCGACTTGCGACATAGGCAAACCGCAGCTACAGGTTTCCATGTCCTATTTATGGTATAATCTCTAATAAACTGAGTTTTATGGAGTTGAAAAATATCCCCTTTTTATACGCCTGAAGGGTCGTATTATGTTATGGCCTCGGTCGTCCGTCCATCTGTCTGTCTGTCTGTCCGTCTGTCCGTCCGTCCGTTAGCAATTTCTTGTGTGCGCAACTCCTCCTAAACTATCAATGGGAATAAGCTGAAACTACACACAATTACTCCCTATGATGTCTAGTTGTGCATAAGACCTTTGAAATTCAAATCGCTCCAGTCATTCCTGAGATATCTTGAATTATCTGCCCTTTAATATAAAAAAAATCACTGTTTTTTGTGTGCGCAACTCCTCCTAAACTATCAATGGGAATAAGCTGAAACTACACACAATTACTCCCTATGATGTCTAGTTGTGCATAAGACATTTGAAATTCAAATTGCTCCAGTCACTCCTAAGAAATCTTGAATTATCTGCCCTTTAATATAACAAAATTCACTGTTTTTTGTGTGCGCAACTCCTCCTAAACCATCAATGGGAATTAGCTGAAACTACACACAATTACTCCCTATGATGTCTAGTTGTGCATAAGACCTTTGAAATTCA
The DNA here is from genome assembly GCA_948146395.1 of Fragum whitleyi. NCBI lineage: Eukaryota > Metazoa > Mollusca > Bivalvia > Cardiida > Cardiidae > Fragum > Fragum whitleyi. The sequence continues at coordinate 4,857,924 of OX411557.1, forward strand.
AATTGCTCCAGTCACTCCTAAGAAATCTTGAATTATCTGCCCTTTAAAATAACAAAAATCACTGTTTTTTGTGTGTGCAACTCCTCCTAAACTATCAATGGGAATAAGCTGAAACTACAAACAATTACTCCCTATGATGTCTAGTTGTGCATAAGACCTTTGAAATTCAAATTGCTTCTGTCATTCCTGAGAAATCTTGAATTATCTGCCCTTTAAAATAACAAAAATCACTGTTTTTTGTGTGTGCAACTCCTCCTAAACTATCAATGGGAATAAGCTGAAACTACAAACAATTACTCCCTATGATGTCTAGTTGTGCATAAGACCTTTGAAATTCAAATTGCTCCCGTCATTCCTGAGAAATCTTGAATTATCTGCCCTTGAATTAAACGAAAATCACTGTATTTTGTGTGCAACTCCTCCTTAACTATCAATTGAAATGAGCTGAATCTAAACACAATTACTCTCTATGATGTCTAGTTTTGCGTAAGACTTTTCAATTCAAAATGCTCCAGTTATTCTAGAGTTATCTTGGATTATCTGCCCTTGAGTTGATGAAAAACAAAATTTCTTGTTGGCTCATTTTCTCCTTCATTATGGATGGGAATGAAAGGAAACTTGCCATAATGACTCTGTAGGTTGTCTTGTTGTGCTTAGGACTAAAAATATTTTCATATTTAAATGTTATGGCACCAGTTGTCTGTCTGTCTGTTTGCAATATTGTTAGCTATCATTCAAGCTCACGCTACTGACAAGCCAAGGTTACTAACAAGCCCCTTCGGGCGTATATGCGCCGCTCTGCGAAGCTCTTGTTCTATCTTCTTGTCCCTAAGAATTGACAAGGAATGGAATGGGGAAGGCATGTAGTGAACCATTTGAGAAAAAAAATTAAAAGGGATATGAAATTTAAATTTAACTTCTTCAACTTCAACTTCAACTATTTATTGTGAAATATAGGCCACCAGCCCATACACATGTTAAAGTACAACAATACGATGCAACAATATAAATGATACATGGTGAGACAGGGAACACATGGCTACACAAGTAGCAACTTATCTCATCAAAAGAAGGTATATGTCATTTCCTTATCAGTTGTTTAAATGTATACCCAAAACTATGTAGGTTTAAATGAAATAAGTGTCTTGACTTCAAAAATATCCATTTTGATATTGATAAAAAAATTCAATACGAAAATGATTAATCTCCTTTTTATGCCCCCGCATCGATAGATCGGGGGCATATTGTTTTACTCGTGTCCGTCTGTCTGTCTGTCTGTCTGTCTGTCTGTCTGTCTGTCTGTCTGTCCGTCCGTCCGTCTGTCCGAAAACTTATTTACTTATTTATTTTAGTCCGTATGACTACTTAAAAATTCAGATTCGAATCTTAAAGGAATAGAACAAAAATGTTGCAAGATTCTAAACAACCCTCTCATTTGAAGAAGCCATTAAAGTAGCTATTCTATAACCATGTGGATTATTCAAATAATATGGACCAATATACTGACTTCTTACATCTTTATATAGTGGACAAATAAATAAGAAATGGATTTCATCCTCTACCATTCCTTCACAATACAGGCATGTTCGAGTTTCACGAAGATAGCAGCTGGAGGCTAGGAAAGGATGTGATGGTTGTACTGGTGAGAGAAATACCAGGAATCCATTGTTAGGTGCTCCAGCAGCCGCGATATAACTGAAAAAATGTTGAAAGTGGCGTTAAACTCCATTCAATCAATCAATCAATTAAGTTTCACAAGGAATTTTGTGATAACGACCTGCTTTTATGATAAGATTATGAGAGGACCCTCTAAATGTAGCCATAGCTCTTCTAAACTTACGAAAATCTAAAATAGAAACGTATGGTTCGAGAACAAAACATAGTTTAAAATCATTACATGTATAATAAAAAAGTCTAATGCTATTTTACCATGTATTCTTCCACGTTTGAAGAAACTGATCCTTTAATCTACTCTCATATTGAATGAGAAAGGAGTTTGTGTTATTGACATATTGATTTTCCCAAACATATCCAAAGCCGTTACTATTTACTAATGTAGACCAATTTTTATAACCCAATTTATCATAATGCAACATCATTTTATAACAAATTTTGACATGGCGGCTATCCGGAAGGCTAAGGATTCTTAACCAGTATTTAATACATCTTTTAGACGACTTTATATACATTGGATATCTTCCCAGATCTCCAAGGACAGCACAATTTTCTGTTCTTATATCAACCGTCAGAAATTTTTTACAGGCAAAATAATGTAGTAATTCAATAGAATTAGGTTTTTGGAGAGCCCATATCTCTGATCCCTACAGTAAAATAGGACTTATCTTGCTATCAAACAATTTTAAAAATGTTTTATATGGGACATTTGCAAGTCTGTTCAATGATGAGTGGAGAAACAAAAAGCTTGTTTGGCTTTTATTGCCATATTTTCTGCCATTTTATAAAAAGAAATATTACTAGAAAACAATAAAACCATTCACAACTTGCAATTTTTTGCCATTATGATACCACTTTTCTTTTAGGGATAGCAGCCCACCTCTTTTAAATACTACAATCTCGATTTTATCTTCATTTACAGAAAGATTAAAGTCAATACAAAAATTTAAAGGGGATATTAATTATGTTGAATTCTTTGAGGTATGAAGCTAAAATCCTAATCACATAGTATAAATATGCGAAGCAGATTCATACATGAGTGTGATAAGGTTTTTAGTTTCATTACTCTATGAAATCAACAAATATTATCTTCATATCTTATAATTTAATATCCAGAAGCAAAAATATTAAGTTTGTCAGTTAAGAAAAGATTTTTAAGGAACTACTTTTGCAGAAGCTTACAAAACAACTGCGTACTCAAAATTGTTTTCATCTGGAAATAAAACCAAATTTTCAGCCAATCAGAAGTTGGGAATGTTGGTGGACGCTACTGAAATTAAATCATATCACATTCAAACCTCAAGTTTAATAGTCTGGACAAAATTCAGGGGTACAGGTGATCACCTGAAGCCTTTGTTATTTACTTGAAAGGTAGCATAGACAGTTGTATTGAATTCCAATGCCCGACTTGTCCAACGCAGGCTTTTCCACTTGCAGGCAAGTTCATAATTCAAGGTAGGACTGTCAATCCAGAGGTCCTGAGTTGGATCCCAGATGGCGGCACTCATTCTATCCGACTGTTTGTCTCTCACCAATGGGTTGATAATCGTAGACCTATGTGAGAAAGCAGCTGGAGACTAGGAAAGGATGTGGTGGTTGTACTGGTGAGAAAAATAACAGGAAGCCATTGTTTGGCGCTCCAGCCGCCGCGATATAACTGAAAAAATGTTGAAAGCGACGTAAAACTCCATTCAATCAATCAATTTACTTGAAAGGTATAGACAGGGGTTTTGAATTCCAATGCCTGACTTGTCCAACGCAGGCTTTTCCACTTGCAGGCAAGTTCATAATTCAAGGCAACAGGCAACTTGTCCATGGACAAGTAAATAAATACCAGAGTAAATCTTAAGTACAGTACTAAAAAGATCTAGGATAAAAATCATCCCTTTGTTTGTATCAATGTAAAGAAAACATTGTCTTTATTGAAGAAAATTCATTAAAAAAAAATGTTTTCTTCACTGATTATCATTTCTTTGTTTTTGTGGGCAAGTCCATTTTGATCCTGGACAAGTAGGAAATTTTACTTTTACTTGTCCATTGACAAGTGGAGAAAAGTCGTATGTCTACACCCCTGGTATAGAAAACATGAGATGGATAAAAAATAACTATTTTAACCTAAACTCAATGGCTCAGTGTAAAACAGATGTAACTGCCTATATATCTATAGCCTGTTTCATACAGAGTCATCAAACTGTTTATATCCTTTTCTCATCATATTCTTAAGCCGCCACCATAGCACAGTAAGTACGTAAGCATAAGAATTCTAATCTGGAAGTCGTGGGTTCGTTCCCCGGTGGTGGCAAATATCCTTTCCAACGTTTCTCTCTCCCAAAGGGTAGATAATCGTAAACCTATGTGAGATAGCAGTCAGAGGCTAGAAAAGGGTGTAATGGAAGTACAGGTGAAAGAAATACCAGGAATCCATTGTTAGGTGCTCCAGCCACTGCAATGTAACTGCGAAATTGTTGAAGGGGGCGTAAAACCCATTCAAACAAACAAAAAATCATCATATTCTTGCTGTACAGAAAGTTTTAGCTGTAACTTTTGTATTGATGGGCTGATAAATGCACATTCAGTTGGTTTGGGCTGCAGATGACAACTATGGATTACGGAATCTCATAATCAATTAATCTGTTTTGAACATGTATTATGGTAGCCGTTTTATGTTATGAAAGAAACATGACACTTATTTAGTCTTGGTTTCATTTTTTTTTCTAGTGACATCCTTTTTAAATAAAAAAATCAACATTTTTTTAAAGCAACCTTAAGAATGGACCATCAGTGGTCAAAGACATGCTAAAGAATACAAAACATACCAATTGATTATCAAGATCTATATCAAATGTCAAAGATTAGAAGTATAAAAACATACCAGATGATTATCAACACATAAATTCAAAGGAAATGGAATCAACAGTAGCCTTGTTATGCCATAGTGTAGTTTTGATTTCTAATAAACCAATTTGATGGCTCAGCGGGAAACAGTTGTAACTGCCCATAAACATATAGGAAGTTACAACTGTTTCGCGCTGAGTCATCGAAATTTATTGTAGTATTGATCATTAGCTGATTTTGCTCTTCCAACTAAAAACTAATAAACAATTATGATTTGAAATCGAAAGCCCAACACAAGCTGCAAGTATACAAATGATCATTAGACCCCGGCTGTAGTTTCAAGGTTTGGGAAGAAAACGGAAGACTAAAGTTGATTATACATTTAGATTTTCCGTTCCATTGAACAAACTTTCTTTGCTTAAAGTATCCAGGGTCAACAAGTATCTTATTACTATCAAAGAAATTGTGGGGGAATTAAGTCAAATCCAGCCGCCACCATAGCGCAGTTGGTTAGGCAAAAGACTTCCAATCTGGAAGTCGTGGGTTCGATCCTCGGTGGTGGCAAATGTCCTTTCCGACGTTTGTCTCTCCCCATTGGGTAGATAATCGTAAGCCTATGTGAGATAGCAGTCGGAGGCTAGGAAAGGGTGTAATGGTAGTACAGGTGAAAGAAATACCAGGAATCCATTGTTAGGTGCTCCAGCCGCTATGATATAATTTAAGATTGTTGAAAGCGGTGTTAAACCCATTCAAACAAACAAATTTAATTCAAATCTGTGACAAGCTGTAGTCTTGCACAGGTGTGCAGTCTGATCTAGCAGATTACTTCCTGCTGACTCAGCTTAATCATTGTGTGGAAAAAACGAGCCAAACTGGTTGAAATGTTTAAGATTAGTAATTTGTTGCAAACAAAATTTATATTTAGCTGGATAATGTTTCATTATTTTGAAGAAAAAGAAAATATCTACATCAAAGATTTTACATCAAGTGCCCCTAGTATGATCTGAAATTCCTGAATATTGTCTTTGGTTCGTGACAAAAGGCTAAACTTTTACAATTTAAGATATAATTAAAAAGGTAAATGCATTTGTGCAATATAAGGATCCTAGGAATGAGTTTCATATTATCTAAAGTCCAGTAGTGAATTAAATAACCCTATGTAGGTGCTCCAGACACTGTGATATAACTTAAAGATTATTGAAAGTGGCATAAAAGCCACTCAAACAAATAACTAAATAACAAAATAACATAATTGAGAAGTCCAGTGATATGAATGAAAATAGAGTCTACTTGAACATAAGTATTACTTTAAGATTTTTTTGAATTAGTGATAATTTGTTTTAAGGTAGTGGTCCCATAATGAACTTTAACAGTAAAAACAGAGGTTTCCTAATGAAATCATTAGGAAACCTCTGTCATTATTTTGAAGGATCATGAGTTCTGAAATGTTGCAGAACTATTACAGGGGACTACCTAAAACAATTCCATTAGTGTTTTTTTTTAACAAATGAAAAATAGCTTATGACTGTTTGACTGAATTAGGAGCTGTTTTGACTTTGAATGGTTTTGAGTTGTCTATGTATTGACATGGTATAAATTACTTTAATTCTGTGAGACCAACCCTGCATTCAGGATGAAAATGAAAGCAAAACATTTTCGAAATGATACCTTGCTTTGCATGTGCATGCGAAGTGCATGCACATGCAAAGAAGGGTATCAACTCAAAATGTTGCAAAACGTTTTACATCATGTGTGAAGGGCCGATACTAAAACTGTATCAGATAATTTAAGTAAATTTTCATTCATAGTAAAACTGAAAGAAAATGAAAATCAAAATTAGAACTCTCATTTTTTGAAACCTAGCTAGCATGCTAACACTTGTCTGTCTTTGACAGTAAAAAATACTACAATCTCTATCTACAGTATTTCCTCTAATTACAGCACCGTCCCTTATAGTAGCACCCTACATTTTTTTACTAAGAAAATCCACTTCAAATGCCTAAATTTTAGGAACTTTTTGAGACCCAACACTCTAATTTGAGATGAATTTCCCCTATACAATCATTTATATGATTATTTAGAGGAAATTCCCTTCAAATTAAAGGTAAAAGGGCCTAAAATACATCAATTTAATGATTTTTTTAAATCAGAAAATGCATGCTAAATAAAAGCTCCCTGACCATGTTGTGTATAGCTCCCAGGAGTATTTATATGGTATATCAAATACATGCTCAAAGTAAGAACTTCCTCAATTAATTCCATGAGTAGCCAAATTGATTCCAAGAGCAATGATGAATTATTTAAATGTATTGCATTTTGATTTCATATCAAATCATTACATTTGTATTGTTAAATTATATGATCTTGCATAAAATGCTATGCATGTAATATCACTTAATGATTATAATCAAAATTTCATTATGTTAGTGGTAAGAAACAAAAACACAATAGTAGAAATGTTACAATGGATGAAGTGACTTCATAGCATATACCATTTTTTTTTCAATAGAACCAAAGTAAGGCATGTATTAATGAGCAACATTATACTCGTCAAATGTCAAGTTTTACCTGCCAATAATACGCAAAACGGGAGTTAGGCGGTATTTATAGATAGAAAATTGTTTTCCTTTGTTAATGCTTGAAACAAAATGTAAATTAGTTTATTATGTATGTACTTGCTTTCAGGAAACTTCTACATTTGATATATGACTGGGTGTATCGTTCATGTTGTTTGGCTAGAAGCTAGCTGTTTAAGCTTATGTCAAGAAAGAATGTTAATGACTATGTATTAACCCTTGTCATGCTGAATAAATTATAGCTAAAAATTTTCATCAAAATCAAAGGGCAAAAAGCACTGAAAGTATCAACTGTATGCAATATTTATTTGAAAAACTAAATCTATTGACAATTCTGGTATGAAAGTGAGAAACAGATGATGTAGACTAACATCAGACTGCACATATGTGCAGGCTGATATTTGTTCATAGCTCTGCCAAAGCAGGAATATTCGGGGTTCAGCATGACAAGGGTTAAATGCCAAAAATGTCTTTATGTCAGAAACATGCACAAATCCCATGTTATGGAGGCTCAATGGTCTTGTCTAGCTGAGTACCTACAACATAAGATTTCTTTGAGAAGTTTGAAGGGTTTAAGACTGGCATTACTCCATTATTATTACCTGTACCTATGTAAAATAAGAAATGTGATGCTTGAACAAAATTATTTAAAGTCCTCTCTGTTTTCTGGTATTTAAGAAAACAATATTTCAGTTTGAAGGCTATAGTGCGGTTTTATTGACCCAAATCTGACCCCTGCTGTAAAGATGAATTAAATCTGATTATTCCTGCTCGGCTTGGCACATGCTTTCATAGGAACTAATAACTTACGTTATTGAATGTAATATACATATATATTTTGTTAATTGATAAAATTTGTCGGTAATTGATATTTATGCAGTTTTTCCACAGAGCTCAAATTCGGGTCAAATTAACCAAGGTATATATATGTATGGGATAGAAAACTATTGTGGTGGTATATGGGAAAAAATTACCATATATAGGTAGATTTTGAGCGGTGAGCTGTGAAATCTACGTTTAACGGTCAAATTTCCGTGCTTTTCTTTCAAAATAGATAAAACAGACATTATAAAGATACAAATTACCTTTCAAATGAAACTTAGTGCTTGTCTTAGATCTTAAGGTTTACTCATAAACCTATGGTAATGGACTCAACATCTAGGTCAGAGCTCAGTTTTGAAAATACACCTATACCATGGCATGTGATTGTTATCTTGAGGGGTCAGCGCAACAGTATTGTTAGTGCCTATAGATATATAAACAGTGTTGCACGGACCCCTCAATATTCTGACTCAGACTATACTTCTTTAAGATTTTTCTGTATTTTTTACCCGAACCTACAAAGAATGAAAAAGTAAAACTCACTGTGATATTATTGTGAATGTATATAATTACGTTGAAAATACTAATGATTTTATTTTCATCTTTTTTCTAGCTCACCTGAGCACATCATGCTCAAGGTGAGCATTTGTGATCATTGAATGTCCATGGTCTGTCAGCTCTCATGTGTTGTGCGTTGTCCTCCGTCAACAATTTAAGTGTTTACACTCTAGAGGCCACAAATATGATCCAATCTTCATGAAACTTGGTCAGAATGTTGGTCAGGTCACAAGGATGAACCCTATTGAAAATGGAAAGGATCCATGCCATATCACAGGAAAAGGAGCATTATTGACAATTTTCATGTAAAGGCTCTGGAGGCCACAAACATGGCCCAATCTTAATGAAACTTGGTCAGAATGTTGGCCAAGTCACAAGGATTAACCCTTTTGAAAATGGGAAGGATCCATGCAATATCACAGGAATAGGGGCCTTAATGACAATTTTCTTGTTTACGCTCTAGTGGCCTCAAATACTGCCAAATTTTCATGAAACTTGGCCAGAATGTTGGTCAGGTCATAAAGATGAACCCTTTTGAAAATGGAAAGGATCCGTACCATATCACAGGAAAAGGGGCCTTAATAACAATTTTCTTGTTGATACTCTAGAGTTAACATATATGGCCCAATCTTCATGAAACTTGGTCAGAATGTTTGTCAGGTCACAAGGGTGAACCCTTTCGAAAAAAGGGAAAGATCCATGCCATATCACGGGAAAAGGGGCCTTAATGATTTATTTTTCGTTAAAACTCTAGAGGCCATGATTTTGGCGCAAACTCATGAAACTTGGTTTTGTATTGAAATTACCTCCTTTATGACATCTACCTATTTAATTGATGTGATGTACCAGGTTCAAAGAGACTCAGGTGAGCAATCTAGGACCATCTTGGTCCTCTTGTATCTCTTCTTTTATTGCTTTTTGCAGATCTTTAGCATTTTTGCGACTGTAGCAAGTTGTTTGGAATAAATTGTGTTTACAAAATGCTTATCATAATTTTGAAATGACACAATACATACCTTTGAAATTTTGATTATTCCTGCTCAGCTTTTCAGGTGCTTTCATAGGAATGAATAACTTACATTATTGAATGTTCATAGGAATGAATAACTTACGTTTTTGAATATTAGATATACAGTCAAACTTCGGTCTCTCGAACAGGGGTAATCTTGAACACTAGGGAAAAATCAAACAAGGATCTCAGTCCCGGCAGATTTCCCTCATAATTCATAGGAATTATTCAATATTCTGACTCAGACTATACTTCTTTAAGATTTTCCTGTATTTTTTACCCAATCCTACAAACAATAAAAAAGTTTAACCCACTGTGATATTATTGTGAATGTATATAATTATGTAAAAAATACTTATGATTTTATTTTCATCTCTTTTTAGCTCACCTGAGCACATCATGCACAAGGTGAGCTTTTGTGATCATTGAATGTCCGTCGTGCGTCGTTCATCGTTGGTCGTGCGTCGTCCTCCGTCAACAATTTAAGTGTTTACACTCTAGAGGCCACAAATATGATCCAATCTTCATAAAACTTGGTCAGAATGTTGGGCAGGTCACAAGGATGAACCCTATTGAAAATGGAAAGGATCCATGCCATATCACTGGAAAAGGGGCCTTAAAGACAATTTTCTTGTTTACACTCTAGAGGCCACAAATATTGCCCAATCTTCATGAAACTTGCTCAGAATGTTGGCAAAGTCTCAAAGATGAACCCTTTTGAAAATTGAAAGGATCCATGCAATATCACAGGAATAGGGGCCTTAATGACAATTATCTTGTTTATACTCTAGAGTCAACAATTGTGGTTCAGTTTTCATGAAACTTGGTCAGAATGTTTGCGAAGTCACAAGGATGAACCCTATTGAAAATTGGAAGGATTCATGCCATATCAAGGGAAAAGGGGCCTTAATGACAATTTTTTTGTTTATGCTTTTGAAGCCACAAATATGGTCTAATCTTCATATAACCTTTTCAGATTGTTAGGCAAGTCACAAGGATGAACCCTATTGAAAATGGAAAGGATCCATGCCATATCACGGGAAAAGGGCCTTTAAGACAATTTCTTGTTTACACTCTAGAGGCCACAAATATAGCCCAATCTTCATGAAACTTGGTCAGAATGTTGGCCAGGTCACAAGGATGAACCCCATTGAAATTGGGAATGATCCATACCATATCACGGGAGAAGGGGTCTTAATGATAATTTATTTGTTTGAACTTTTAAAGCCACAATTTTGGCCCAAACAAATGATTTTTGTGTAGAAATTATATCCTTGTTGACATCTGCCTTTGAAATGGTGTGATGTCCCCGGGGTCAAAGAGACTCAGGAGAGCAATCTAGGACCATCTTGGTCCTTTTGTTATTTTATCTCTTCTTTTATTACTTTTTGCTGATCTTTAGCATTTTTGCGACTGTAGCAAGTTGTTTGGAACTTGGATTTTGAAATGACACAATATATACTTTTGAAATTCTGATTGGCCAATTTACTTCAAGTATGGCCTTAAAGCAGTAAGGTCTAGTTTCTATGGTTTTATTAGCTCCACTAGCTGAAAGCCACTGGGGCTATTGTTATGGCGTTGTGTCCGTCGTGCGTCCATTCGTCCGTGCGTGCGGTCGTAAACTTTTTCTTTAAAAGTCTTCTCCTCAGAAACTACTGGATGAATTTCAACCAAACTTCACAGGAATGAACCTTGGGTGACCCTCTTTCAAAGTTGTTCAAGAAATTTTGATCCAATGAAAAACATGGATTTAATGGGCGTTGCTAATTTCCAAATATGGTAAAAAGTGACTTTACTCAGATTCTAATTGATGGATACCAATTAAATTTTACATGAATAATCCTTGGGTGACCCTTTATCAGTTTACCAAAAATTATTGTGATCGGATGATCAATATGCATTTTATGAGCGGAGGTCATTTCTCTTTATGTTATAAAGTGGAAACTTTGAAAATCATTTTCTCAGAATGTAATTGATGGATATCAACCAAATTTCACTGGAATGATCCTTGAGTGAAGCTTTATCAGTATCCCAAAAATTATTCTTATCGGATGAAAAATATGTATTTTATGGGCGGAGGTCATTTTTCTATATGTTATATAGTGGCATTTTTGAAAATCATTTCAACATCAGTAGAACCCAAAATATCTTAAAATCTAGCCAAATCTTAGATTTGCTTTTTCAAGAATTTCAAGCCTGTGGAGCGACTCAAGCCATTCATGGCTTTCTAGTGTTAAAATAGGTGGCACTCGTATGACATGATTTTTTGTCAGCTCTGTATGCCCCCTTAGGTTTCATAATAAACCAATGTTCAAGATTTGTTGGAAAGATTGTAAAATTCATGGCAAAGATTTCAAACGGGTTCAAATGTAATAAAATCAGGTTAATATACTAAGATTTATCTTCCATGTTCTTCTTGTTAGTTCATTTTGTTGTAGTTTAATTGTTTGTGCTTTTTAGCAGATGGTAATGTTGTTAAGTGTATTCTTTCTGTTTTAACATGCTTTAGTTTGTTGAAATAGAAAAAGGTACAGATCCATTTCTGAAGAACCAAATTTGAGAATCATAATTTTGAGGCAATTCTCAATTATTCATCGGAGCAGCTGTAGACTCAGATGAAATGTTGTGGTCGTTCTGGTGGGAGAAACAAAAGGACACAATGGAAAGGTACACCAGCTGCTGAAATATAACTGCAATAATGTCAAAAATCCAATACAAACAAATAACTTTTAAATCAATGTTTTTGAAATTTTGAGTTTTGTAACCCTCTAAGCCAATTTTTTAGACAAGTTAAGGTTTTGAAAAATTTCTTATATGAACAGTCAAACCTGCCTTAGTGCCCACCTGTTTTGAGCAAGCAACAACTGAGTTCCCAATTAGAGTGATTATACAGGAATTAATGAGGATTAAGCAAGCACCTGTCTTAAGCAAGCACTATTTCATTGTCCCTTGGGTGCTTGCTTGAGACAGGAATGACAGCAATTTGCAAGAATTTCTGACTGGAATTAATATCTAAGAGGGGTGTGTTTTTGATAATGTCTTGATATCTTCCCGATTACCTCACTTAATCACAACAAGATCAAAATGATCTTTTGTTATCAAATTGCAATAGCTCAGCATGAAACAGTTTTAATTGCCTATGTGTTTATAGACAGTTACAACTCTTTTGCACTGAGCCATCAATATTATCTGTTGTGCATGGTAAGTCTTCAACAATTCTTTAAACATCATTAACAAGAATTGGATTTCAACCCTTTGATAATAGTTACTGAAATTTTTTAATGACCCACATACAGACAGGACAGGGCATATTTTTCATCCATTTCAACCTTAGCTTTTCAGAAATTCTTGGGCAACCTCCCTCAAATCTTAGTAAATTTTTTATTGACCCCAAATATAGCAAATTATGTCTTAAGAAGTCTTATCCCTAACCAAACCAAATTAATTTTCATTAGATGACCAAGCTGAAACTACTATAAGAAATTTTAATTGACTAGACTAAAACAAAAGCAGCTGAACAGCTAGCCAAGGCATGTTGTTAAGTAGAAGGTGCACATTGTAGGATAAGATCAGACTGCACATATGTGCCAAGATTTGTCTAAAATTATTTACGTTTTGTCTTATTTTTGCATTAAAGAAACAGATTATTCATTTGTTTTCAAGCAAGATTGTATGACATTTCATATCTCTGTTACTTGTGATGTATAGCTTTTGTTGTTCACTCAATGGAATATAATTTAATCTTAGACCGAAACAAGCAATAATCCCTATCTTTTGCCTAGCAGCAGGTACTGGGAGAAGAAGTGTATTTCAAGGTCAAAAAAAAATATTGAGAATAAAAAAAAAAAAAAGAAAAAAAAAATTAAAAATAAAGAAAAAAGAAAAAAAAAATAAAAAAACTTAAAAAAAGAGAGAAAAAAAAAAAGAGAGAGAATAATTGTTTGTGTAAGATTATTTTATATTTCATTGAGTCACCAACAAAACTATATTTTCATGATAGCATTGCCATGTGTGAAAAAACAATTACATCTTTTGTTGTTCACGACTTGAAATGTCAGTCAATCTCAAAACAAGTCCTCATATCTTAAAGCAGCTGAACAGCTAGCCAAGACATGTTGTTAAGTAGAATCAATCTAGAGGTCCCGGGTTCGATCCCTGACGGCGGCACTCATTCTTTCCGACTATTTGTCTCTCACCAATGGGTTGATAATCGTAGACCTATGTGAGATTGCAGCTGGAGGCTAGGAAAGAATGTGGTGGTTGTACTGGTGAGAGAAATACCGGGAATCCATGGTTAGCTGCTCCAGCGGCCACGATATAACTGAGATAATGTTGAAAGTGGTGTTCAACTCCTTTCAATCAATCAATCAATGTTAAGTAGAAGGTGCACATTGTAGGATAAGATCAGACTGCACATAATTATTTGCCAAAATTTGTTTTAAATTATTTACGTTTTGTCCTATTTTTGCATTAAAGAAACAGATTATTCATTTGTTTTCGAGTAAGATTGTATGACATTTCATATCTCTGTTACTTGTGATGTATAGCTTTTGTTGTTCACTCAATGGAATATAATTTAATCTTAGACCGAAACAAGCAATAATCCCTATCTTTTGCCTAGCAGCAGGTACTGGGAGAAGAAGTGTAATTCAAGGTCAAAAACAAATATTGAGAATAAAAAAAAAAAGAAAAAGAAAAAAAAAATTAAAAAATTAAAAAATAAAAAAAAAATAAAAAAAAATTAAAAAAAAAGAGAGAGAGAGAGAGAATAATTGTTTGTGTAAGATTATTTTATATTTCATTAAGTCACCAACAAAACTATATCTTCATGATAGCATTGCCATGCGTGAAAAAACAATTACATCTTTTGTTGTTCACGACTTGAAATGTCAGTCAATCTCAAGATCAAATTATCGTTTCCTTTTATGCTAGGATGAGACGAAATGTGAATATTTTGAGGCAAATTATCACAGACTTTCTTTTTTGAATGAGGCAAAAAAAATTGATTCTTAGAAAAATAATTAAATTAATGATTTAATGAATTTTTGGTTCGTTAAAGTTAACATTGATATCCCACTTACCTGTATATTTGATATTATTATGCCCGCCATAAGAATATGATAATTAAATCGTGTATGTTACAACCTGTTTGTCTGCCTGGTCCTTTTGTTTCCAACAAGGCGGCTAAAATGGATTGATAGCATACTCATTCAATAATGGATATATAGTCTTTTTGGTTCACTAAATCTTACACTGATTATATACTTACTGGTGTATTTGACACTTTTAAGTTCGCTATAAGAATTGATGTTATATGTAACAACCCATTTGTCTGCCTTGTCCATTTGTTTTAGTCTAGGCAATGAAAATGGATTGATAGGATATTCATAGATAATGGTTTGATAGAATTTTTTGTTCACTAAAGCTTACACTGATTTTTCACATATCGGTAAATCGTTGACCATTATTTTTTGTAGTTATCTTTGATCATTTAAAGTGGCATAAAAACCCAATCTAACAACCTATTTGTCCCATGCCCTTTTGTTTTGAACAAGTAAGAAATAAATGGATTGATAGAATATTCATTAAACAATGCATTTATAGGTTTTTTCATTCTCTTAACGTTTCACCGTTAAAACAAACAAGATCCACCTTGGGAATCCACATATAAGTGTACATGCCACCAGTTCAGTAAAATATCTTTAATCCCAAACTTTTAACCTTTTCGTTATGCCTCTTGTCCAGTGTCATTGTGATCATAATTGTTCTTTCTGGTATCCTAGTCTAAGTCATTATTGGAAAAACAGACTCCAGACTATCTAGAACAAATTAGATTGTTTTGTTTTAGAATTTAGTCGCAGGTCTCATGTAGGAGCCAAGCAATTTAAATTACTTAATTGGTTATTGGTCAACAGGTGAGTTGAACAGTTAACCCTTTGTCATGTTCATAGGTTCACAGAATATCTAAGTGAAAATTGTAAACCCATGAGGCAAGTTCATGGCCATTTGACAAGGTCAAGGGTAACTGCTGTTTCTTTTTCATTTATGAAAGTAAAGTAGCCATTTTAGACTCTCTTCAGTTTGCTCTGCAAAAGGTTAAAACCGTTGGTAAGAAGAAATTTGCTTACAAAGGTATTGCCTCTTGGAACTGCTTGCCACAGCAGTTAAGGGACATTCAATTCACTAGCTTATTTAAAACTCCTGTAAAAGAATACCTCTTGTACTTATCTGAACTTCTCTCAATTATTCAGTTTCATACATTTGTGACCCGTCTACCATCCAGGTAGTGTGTAAAGTGTCAACCCTTGTCAGACTGCGCGGTTTGCACAGACTGACAAGGCTCAAAACTTTTTGCACAGTGCCTATTTTCTGCATCTAGAATGATTAATCTACCTTCCAGGATAAGAATTTTTGAAATATGACTACTGGTTAAACTATGCTGGATCGAATCTCTTTTTTAATCTTTCATTTTACAGAATTCCCGGATGGTCCCTTTTCGCGTGATGGGTCACATTTTCTAACGTTTTCATTGGTTGCACAGGAGGCTTTGTGTTGAAGCTCTGACTGTAGAAATGCTAAATGTGGTGATGAACCTCATTCAAACAAACCATTTTAAATTCAATCATGAAGTCAGTGGTGTTTGACCCTTCTCATTTTTGTGAATGCAATTTCCATTTGGTCCTCTAAACTAATTTGGGCATAAAATGGTGTGGTTTGCTTGTACAATTTTTGTTAGCCAGTTATGAAGTCAGTGGTTATTGACCCTTCTCATTTTTGTGAATGCAATTTCCATTTGGTCCTCTTAACTTATTTGGTATGGTTTGCTTGTAAAAATTTTTGTTAGCCAGTTAATATGGGTATTGCAGGAGAGGGTTTATTGAAAAGATCTGTCAACTAAATCAATTGGCTATCTTTATAATTTCATGCAGTCATTTTCAAAGCGTTTGTTTTTGCTCTAACGAAAAGATATTTAAAAAACAACGTAACTTTTCAAGTTTTAATTATGTTGTTTATCTATTAAAGCAAGTTGTTAAAGATAAAAGCTGATTTACCTTAACTTTAAGTGCAACAACCTGTCTTTTAGGCTCTGCTCTGCAAGGGAAAAAAACATGGATTATAATCTTCGAAGCATTTGTTTTGCTACTAAGTTTCTTGTTTTTTAGCTCCACTGGCTGAAAGCCACTGGGGCTATTGTCATGGCGTTGTGTCCGTCGTGCATCCGTCCGTCCGTCCGTCCGTGCGTGTGTGTGTGCATGCGTGCATCTGGTCATAAACTTTTCTTTAAAAATCTTCTCCTCAGTAACTACTGGATGGATTTCAACCAAACTTCACAGGAATGTTTGACCAACTTTCAAAGTTGTTCAAGAAATTTTGATCCAATGAAAAACATGGATTTAATGGGCGTGGCTAATTTCCAAATATGGTAAAAAGTGAGTTTTCTCAGATTCTAATCAATGGATACCAATTAAATTTTACATGAATGATCCTTTGGTGACCCTTTATCAGTCTACAAAAAATCATTGTGATTGGATGGAAAATATACATTTTATGGGCAGAGGTCATTTCTCTATATGTTATATAGTGGAAACTTTGAAAATCATTTTCTCAGAATATAACTGATGGATATCAACCAAATTTCACTGGAATGGTCCTTGAGTGACCCTTTATCAGTCTACAAAAAATCATTGTGATTGGATGGAAAATTACATTTTATGGGCAGAGGTCATTTCTCTATATGTTATATAGTGGGAACTTTGATAATCATTTTCTCAGAACGTAAATGATGGATATCAACCAAATTTCACTTGAATGATCATTGAATGACCTTTAATCAGTGTATTAAAAATTATTATGATTGGATGAAAAATATGCATTTTATGGGCAGAGGTCATTTCTCTATATGTTATATAGTGGAAAATTTGAAAATCATTCTCTCAGAATCTGATATTTGGATATCAACTAAATTTCACTGGAATGATCCTTGAGTGACCCTTTATCAGTGTACCAAAAATTATTTTGATTGGATGAAAAATATACATTTTATGGGTGGAGGTCAATTCTCAATATGTTAAATAGTGGAAACTATGAAAAAACATTTTCTCAGAATGAAACTGATGGATATCAATCAAACATTTTTCGTATGATCTTTGGGTGACCCATTATCATGCAGCCAAAAATTATTTTGATTTGATGAAAAATATGTCTTTTAATAGCAGAGGTCATTTCTCTATCTGTTATATAGTTGAAACTTTGAAAATCATTTTCAACATCAGTAGAACCCCAAATATCTAAAAATCTAGTCAAAACATTTGTTTTTACAAGAATTTCAAGCCTGTGGAGCAACTCAAGCCATTCATGGCTTTCTAGTTTCAAGTTTCTTGTTATTCATCTTGTTATTCATCTTTTTTTATAGGTTATGATAGATAAGTATCTAAACACTCGTTACTTCAGCTTTCAAGCTAAAAGCCATGTTTGCAAGGTTCTTTTTATTCCTCTTCAATGATCTAAGTCATTGTAAATCATTTCAAAAGCATTTATTTTTGCTAATTAGTTTTTTTTTCATGTTATTTTAGTCATTTCTAATTTTAGTCATTGTAAGTCATTTTTAAGGCATTTGTTTTTGCAATTTAAACATTTTGTTTTTGCAAGTTTACGATAAAATGGCTCATCTTGAAGCCATTCTTAGGGTTCTGAAGCCTGTGTTCAGAATTCTGTCCCCGTGGGGTACCGGGATTAATTTACCAGAATAGTACCCCCACCTTTCTCTAATGGTGAGTCGTAGGAGGCGACTAAAATTAGAGACTAAATCGATGGCTCAGTGCGAAGCAGTTGTAACTCCCTATAAACATATAGGGAGTTACAACTGTTTCGTGCTGAGCCATCGAAATAAGAAACTAGGGCAGTTTACAGGTCCCTTCCCTTCACAGAATTTTCCCTTTAAAGTCTTTTTTCCCCTAATAAATCAATTTTCACCACTGAAACAATGTCATATCTAGAAAATATGTACTTTTTCTTGCTTAGAATTGTTCATCGAATAATTTATGGTATGGAACCCTTGTTGCTAGGCAACAACAGGTGCCATACGTCATAATGGCCCCATCAAACCCTTGTTGTTTCAATGTTAAAAAATCTCATATTAAACAAGCTAGTTGTGTTTTTTTTATCCAAATTACATTGATAAAAGTTTTCTAGTACTAGTCAATATCACACAATTTTCAAAATAGTTAAACTTAACAATTTTTTAACCGAATAATTCTAACCTTGGAAGAAAAAAAATCATTTCATTGCAACGTAATTTCAAACAACATAACAAGAAACTATCAAAACGCATGAATCTTTGATACAAAAAATAACGAAAGGGATATTTTCTATTAAAAGGGAGGTAATAATTTTGCTAAATCAAGTTAAGGTTTCCAATTGTGTCTGATAGCCTTAATCAAATTGAAAAATGCAATTATTTTCTTTGAAAAATAATGTCTTCGTGATCAAAATCACGCTAAAAAGAAGTGTTTGCTAAAAATGAATTTTCCAACCAATGAAAAAAATAATCAGTAGAAATGAGTAACTGTGAGAAATGACTTTATCCCTGCATACCATACATAGCGAAACAGCGTTTTAGATGTTCAATTTTCTGAAATTAAACACTTGAAAGACGTAACATTTCTGTGATTTTGATATTCATCTGGCCATTGATAATATCATGAAGTCATTCTTAGTGACGTCATCAACATGACAGAAATATCAGAATGTACACCAACAAAGTGGACTATATATCATCTTCTCTGTTTGCCCAGTGGTTGATGTTTGTTCCTGGGAAGAGGCCCCTTTTATGTAAAATGTATTTTCATACCCCTGCAAAACGAATGTTTTCTGGGGTCTACTGGAATCAGCCTGTCTGTCTGTCTGTCCTTCCGTCTGTCCATCCATCTGTGGACATAAAACTACCATATTTGTGTCGCAAACTCCTCCTACAGTTTTCTTTCAATATAAATGAAACTTTATACAAACATTCATCACAAGTTAAAGTTTTGCAAGACGCAAATTTCAAGTCTCAATTCCCCCTGGTTCATGAATTATCTCTCCTTGAACTTAGACATTTTTTCCTATTTGTTACCATTTACTCCTAATTTTGTGTCCCAAACTCCACCTACAATTTTCATTCAATAGTTATGATACATTTTACAAACATTCATAACATGTTGAAGTTTTGCAAGACGCAAATTTCAAGTCTCAATTCCCCCTGGTTCATGAATTATTTCCCCTTGAGCTTAGACAATTTTTCCCCTGTTACCTTGTACTTATCATTTTGTGTCACAACTTCCTCCTTCCATTTTCATTCAGTTGTAATGAAACATTATTCGAAATTTGATCACAAGTTGAAGTTTTGTAAGAAGCAAATTTCAAGTGTCAACTCCATCAGGTTCATGAATGATCTCTCCTTGAACTTAAGACATTTTTTCCTTTTTGTTACCATGTACTTATAATTTTGTGTCCCAAGCTCCTCCTTCAATTTTCATTCAATAGTTATGAAACATTATACAAACAAACATAACATAACATGTTGTAGTTATGCAAGACGCAAATTTCAAGTCTCAATTCCGCGTGGTTCATGAATTATCTCCCCTTGAACTTTGACATTTTTCCTATTTGTTACCATGTACTTATAATTTTGTGTTGCAAACTCCTCCTTCAATTTTCATTTAATAGTAATGATACATTATACAAACATTTATCACATGTTGAAGCCTTGCAAGACAAAAAGTCTCAACTTGAAAATGACATGTGAAATAGATTTTTTGGTTGCTCCAAGTACAAGGCCATTGAGCTATAAATAAACCCGTTTGTTAAAGGGGGCAAAGGGTTTATTTTCATAAACATTTTAACAAAAAAAAATCGATTTATTCTCTCATATTATTTTGGTCCAAAATGTCATCTGGTAATGAGTTAAGAAAATCTGGTACAATTTTTTGGTACTTAAGTTTATTTGTGGTTCATACAAAGCTTTAAAACCTTGCCCGTTTTTGCCTAATGATGTCATCTAAGTTGAGCCTAAAAAGTGATGTCATTATGAACATTGCATAGCTATCACATGCAATTTTAAGAAATTTTGTCCTATTTTTGCTTGACAGATCTATATAAAATAATTGTTTATTTTTTAGAGTAAGATTGATTGATAATTAATATCTCTGTCACTATGATATCATAAGCTTTGTATGGACCATGTCTTACCTTGGCTGTTATCTTAATTAATCTTTTTCTTCAAGATTTGACGAAGTGTCGGCGGCACTCATTCTTTCCGACTATTTGTCTCTCACCAATGGGTTGATAATCGTAGACCTATGTGAGATAGCAGCTGGAGGCTAGGAAAGGATGTAATGGTAGTACTGGCGTGAGAAATACCAGGAATCCATTGTTGGGTGCTCCAGCCGCTGCGATATAACTGAAATAATGTTGAAAGGGGCGTAAAACCCCATTCAATCAATCAATCAATCCAGATTTGAAACTGTTTCAAATAGATTTTTTTGGGCATAAGTAGGCTGAAACATGTGACCTGTCATGCAAAAACAGACAATTTGAAAATTGTGTAAAATGTTGATCCTAGTCAGCCAGTGTGAAATGCAAAGGCTGCCTAGGGTTGACACTTTTCCCTTTGGCTATTTTCTGGATTTAGAATGATCATTTAACCTTTCAGCATATGAGATATTTTGAAATGCAACTGTCAGTTAACCTCTACTGGAACCAATCTCTTTTTCAAATATTTTTACCATGTTCACAAATGGTGCCTTTTTGTGTGACAGGTCTCATAATCAAATAATTAATAATTTATATTATAATTTATAATAATTCAAATCACAATAAACAAAAGGAATGCCACTTTAGTTCTTAGTGTTCATATTATTAATGTTATTATTCCTTGTAACCATTACCATTACCATAACATTTTTCCTAGAGGGGACCCCTAACAGAAATTAAAGTTTGCCTCAAATTTGCTAATCTAATCTGTTTGCGAGAACAGCGGCAACTTAACATCCACTTCTTGAATAAAAAAAATGTGTTCCTGCATACTATTCACAAACAGAAAGTTTGCAGTAAGTTTGCAGGAACACATTTTTTTTATTAGTTCGATCAGTTCTAGATGAAGAAAAATAATGTAAACTAGAAAATTTTTCATTCTGGCCAGCCTACCCAGATAGTGTAGTCTGTCCGCAAGTTGATATTTTTCACCCTCCCAACATGGTTCTTTTTTGCTAAATGGCTTATATATATAGATTTAACTATTTCATCATTGCAGCAAACTGTTTGCGAGAACAGTTTGTTGCAAACAGTTGCAAAAAACATCACCTTAACCAGCTGCCTCAGTGGTCCAGTGGTTGAGCATAGCTGTTAAAAAGGTATGGTTTATCAATTTCTACTTAGATAGGGTAATAGTAATCTAGGGTATAGTTGAAGGTCAGCACAGGTCTACTCTGACAAGTGAATGTGGAATTATGAAGTTCCAGAAAGAAATCTCAGATTTACATATCATGAAATATTTTTGACCCCTTTAACTAGAAAACCCCGGTTCAAGTCCACATTTTTTTCTTATAACTAAAAACCTTAACCCAAACCACTGAAAATAAAAACATTTGTAAACCATGGATTACACCTCATTATACCTTATTTATAGTGAGAGAGTTCTTGAAAACATTGTTTGTTTGGTGCTCTATTAGAATTTTTTCAGTATAGGCCTACAATTAGTAATTTGAAATATCTGAAACTGAATCCAAAAATACCTCTCTTTCATTAGCTGTGTGAAATTGTGAAGGTTATGTTTCCAAGCTGCATTCTTCGTCTTATCAACCATTTTATCAAAATTCACTAAGAGCCCATTTCTTATTTGCAGATGACAGATTTATTAGTGAGGTCGAATATTGTAAAATAATTGTTTATGTAAACCCCAGTAACATAAACATACACTGGCTATTTTAACCAAAATTTGATATTTTCTTCAGTAAAATTTTTTCAGTCTGGCATCATTTTTGATCAGCTTTTTTGGGAAAACAAACTTACTTGATAAAGAATAAAAAATATAAACAGACAATCTGGTCACAAAATTAAGTGGAAGGAAGATGATGATAAGAAATAGTTTACTGTCAAAGATAATCAAAATATAACACATTTCAGATTGATTACATAGCGAGTTCATAGATAGAATTCAAACACTATTGAAATAGATTCTACCATCTTCTTGCTAAATTTACTTATATATTTGGGTCATTTATTTCTTGACCCTGCTGAATTGAAAATTTGTTTCAAACTACTTCACATTTTTGAAAAATTCAACCAAGTCCACCTCATTTTTTCCCCACAATGATAAAGTAGAAAGCAGACAGTATGGTCTTTCATTTTTGTGTGTGTGTGTTAAACCTTCTTAAATTTGATCAAATTATGGCCATTGTAGTGCGGTTGGTAGTGCATCAGCCTCACATTAATGTGGGTATAGGTTTGATCCTCATTGGTTCATCCTTTCCAAGGGCGTAGCTCCCATTACGCAAATTACGCAAGTGCGTAATGGAATTAAATCTTCTTTCGAAAAATGTCGTTGATGAATGCTCATAACATCAAAACTACAGCTTATTAAAGCTGTAGTTACGGTGTTATGATTATTCACCAACGCTTAAATCATAAAAAGGGGAGCGGACGTACAACATTCATCTTTTGTAACAGTCCCCATTTTGCCTTTATCCTATATAATCTTTGGTGGTCACCTTCTAATGGCGTATAAATTTCAAAATCCTAGTTACGCCTATGCTTTCCTACTATTTGTCTCCCACCAATGGGTCAATAATAATAGACCTATGTGGGATAGCAGCTGGAGGCTAGGAAAGGATGGAACATTTATTTGGTAGTAGTGGTGTGAGGAATACCAGGAATACACATGACATTTGAATTTTATCTCAAAGTTCTATTGATTTATTAGCCGCCACCATAGCGCAGTTGGTTAAGCATAAGACTTCCAATCTGGAAGTCGTGGGTTCGATCCCCGGTGGCGGCAGATATCCTTTCCGACGTTTGTCTCTCACCAATGGGTAGATAATCGTTAACCTAAGTGAGATAGCAGTCGGAGGCTAGGAAAGGGTGTAATGGTAGTACAGGTAAAAGAAATGCCAGGAATCCATTGTTAGGTGCTCCGACCGCCGCGATATAACTGCGAAATTGTTGAAAGCGGCGTAAAACCCATTCAAACAAGCAATCTATTGATTTATTCTTATTTCATAAATGCCTTTTAGGCCATCATGTATATTGTAATGGTAGGACTGGTGTAAGAATTACCAGGAATCCATTGTTAGGTGCTCTAGCTGCCACGATATAACTGCAAGAATGTTGAAAGCAGTGTTCAATCTCATTCAAATCAAATTGGTCAAATTGTGTAGAATTTATGTAGCTGGGTAGTGTTTTATGAGTATGGTACTAGTTCTACCTTGTCCTACAAGCTTACTTTAAATGTGACTTGGTACACACTCACTTCAGGTTAAAGAGGTCCTTTGTTTGAATTTCATGTTGCATTTGGGGCTTAATGAATAGGCCCTGTTGGGCACCAAATGTAACGGGCCTAGTGAGATTTAAACCTAGGACCTCTTTCTTGAAGATTATATCGATGGCTCAGAGTGAAACGGTTGTAACTCCCTATAAACATATAGGGAGTTACAACTGTTTCGTCCTGAGACATCGATATGCTCTACCAAATTGCTATAAAAGTCTGCTTGTTCTACAAAAGTCTGTACTAACATCATTTAAACTCTCTACAGCTACATAAATTCTAAACAATTTGAACAATTTGATTTGAATGAGATTGAACACAGCTTTCAACATTTTTGCAGTTATATCGCGGCAGCTGGAGCACCTAACAATGGATTCCTGGTAATTGTTACACCAGTACTACTATTACAATATACACAATGGCCTAAAACGCATTTATGAAATAAGAATAAATCAATAGAACTTTATTTGCAATAAAATTCAAATGTCATGTGTTTTATTTGTGTACACAGATAGCTCCATCCTTTTTTAACTCAATGTCATCATTAGCGCCAATGTTTATTCTTTTGATATCATTTAACCCATGGGCAAAATGCTGTCAACAGCATATTCCTGTTATACAAAAATCTTTGACTAATACGAGTCTGCACTGAGGTACTATCTAACCAATGCCTAAACTGCCTGCTTCTTACTTGATTATTGTGGGAAAAAACTAGAGCTAAAGCTTATTGAAATGTCTCAAAAATTGTCAATAGCTTAAATAAAAAATTAATTGAGCAGGATAAGGAAAGTTATCACCCCAAAGAACTACAACATTTCAAAATAATTGTCAACTTTTCTGTCAATTTTACTTATCATAATTAGGTCTCCTACCTACTTACCTACATTTGAATTTATAATCATTCTTATTTCGTATACCAAGGTGTTGACAAAATGAAACTATATAATAGAGTTTGCACTCTTTGAATGCTCATCAAAGTTCAATGCTGTCTAGTAATTGTGGTTTCCCTTTTCTCTCATGACATACAGTAACCAATCCAAAATATGTTAATATTAGGATCATCATTTTCAGAAAACTTTATCTAATATCATCATCTTCTATCCCCTCCGTTTTTTGACCAATATGTCTGTTTATTATTTTCATTCTGTATCAATTAAACTTGTTTTCCCAAAAATGGTGATCATATCAGTCTACCAAAAATTAGTGTGATCTGATGAAAAATTTGCATTTTATGTGCGGAGGTCATTTCTCCATGGATATGTTATAAAGTGGAAACTTTTAAAATCATTTTCTCAGAATGTAATAGATGGATATCAATCAAACTTCATTTGGTATGATCCTTGGGTGACCAATTTTCTTGCAGCCAAAAATTAATGTGATTGGATGCCAAAACCCTTTTTAGGGCAGAGGTCATTTCTCTTTATATTATATAGATTAAACTTTGAAAATCATTTTCAACATCAGTAGAACCCAAAATATCTAAAAATCTAGTCAAAACTTTGATTTGCTTTGACAAGAATTTCAAGCGTGTGGAGCAACTCAAGCCATTCATGGCTTTCTAGTTGATGAACTGGTTGATAAGAAGCAAAATGTATCGAATTTGAAAAAGATCATTATTTAAGTTTTTCCTTGTTTTGCTGAGTGTACTGTACCCAAGAAACTGTTCAAACTTAACAGACTGTGCTGTCTGATCAGTGTCAATAATTTTGATTTTGTTCAATTTTCAATGGCTCAGTGCAAAACAGGTGTAACTCCGGTCTCCCTATAAGCATATAGGGAGTTACTCCCTATAAGCATATAGGGAGCTACAACTGTTTCAGGCTGAGCTGTTGATTTGTTTAACAAATTTTGGTTGTTACATTTTTTAAAAAAATATTTGTTTCCTGAATTTAAAATTCAAGATCAGCTTTTTGATGGCTCAGCACTAACAGTTATAACTCCATATAAACATATAGGGAGTCACAATTGTTTCATGCTAAGCCATCCAAATAGTTCCTTTTTAGCTCACCTGAGCACATCACAAATATGGCCCAATCTTCATGAAACTTGGTCAGAATGTTGACCATGTCACAATGATGAACCTTATCGAAAATGGGAAGGATCCAAGCCAAATCACAGGAAAGGGGGCCTTTATGACAATTTTCTTGTTTACACTCTAGAGGCCACAAATATGGTCCAATCTTCATGAAACATGGTCAGAATATTGGCCAGGTCACAAGGATGAACCCTATAGAAAACAGGAAAGATCTATGCCAAATCATGGGAAAAGGGGCCTTAATGACAATATTCTTGTTTACACTCTAGAGGCCACAAATATGGTCCAATCTTCATGAAACTCGGTCAGAATGTTGGCCAGGTCACAAGGATTAAGCCTATTGAAAAGTGGAAGGATACATGCCATATAATGGGAAAAGGGGCCTTAATGGCAATTTTCTTGTTTACATCCTAGAGGACAAAAATATGGCCCAATCTTCATTAAATTTGGTCAGAATGTTGGCCAGGTCACAAGGATTTACCCTATTGAAAATGGGAAGGATCCATGCAATATCACAGGAAAAGGGGCCTTAACGACAATTATCTTGTTAAAGCTCTTGAGGCCATAATTGTAGCCCAATCTTCACGGAGTTTGTTCAGAATGTTGACCAGGTCACAAGGATTAAGCCTATTGAAAATGGGAAGGATCCATGCAATATCACAGGAAAAGGGGCCTTAATGACAATTTTCTTGTTTACACTCTAAAGGCCATAAATGTGGTCAAATCTTCATGAAACTTGGTCAGAATGTTGACCAGGTCTCAAGGATTAACCCCAATGAAAATGGGAAGGATACATGCCATATCACAGGAAAAGGGGCCTTAACTACAATTATCTTGTTTAAGCTTTTGAGACCATAATTGTAGCCCAACCTCATGGAATTTGGTCAGAATATTGGCCAGGTCACAAGGATTTACCCTATAGAAAATGGGAAGGATCTATGCAATATCACAGGAAAAGGGGCCTTAATGACAATTTTCTTGTTAACACTCTAGAGGCCATAAATGTGGTCAAATCTTCATGAAACTTGGTCAGAATGTTGACCAGGTCTCAAGGATTAACCCCATTGAAAATGGGAAGGATCCATGCAATATCACAGGAAAAGGGGCCTTAATGACAATTTTCTTGATTACACTCTAGAGACCATAAATGTGGTCAAATCTTCATGAAACTTGGTCAGAATGTTGACCAGGTCTCAAGGATTAACCCCATTGAAAATGGAAAGGATACATGCCATATAATAGGAAAAGGGGCCTTAACTACAATTTTATTGTTTTAGCTCTTGAGGCCATAATTGTAGCCCAATCTTCACGGAATTTGGTCAGAATATTGGCCAGGTCACAAGGATTTACCCTATTGAAAATGGGAAGGATCCATGCAATATCACAGGAAAAGGGGCCTTAATGACAATTTTCTTGTTTACACTCTAGAGGCCATAAATGTGGTCAAATCTTCATGAATCTTGGTCAGAATGTTGACCAGGTCTCAAGGATTAACCCCATTGAAAATGGGAAGGATACATGCCATATCACAGGAAAAGGGGCCTTAACTACAATTACCTTGTTGAAGCTTTTGAGGCCATAATTGTAGACCAATCTTCACGGAATTGAGTCAGAATATTGGCTAGGTCACAAGGATTTACCCTATTGAAAATGGGAAAGATCCATGCAATATCACAGGAAAAGGGGCCTTAATGACAATTTTCTTGTTTACACTCTAGAGGCCATAAATGTGGTCAAATCTGCATGAAACTTGGTCAGAATGTTGACCAGGTCTCAAGGATTAACCCCATTGAAAATAGGAAGGATACATGCCATATCACAGGAAAAGGGGCCTTAACTACAATTATCTTGTTTAAGCTCTTGAGACCATAATTGTAGCCCAACCTCACGGAATCTGGTCAGAATATTGGCCAGGTCACAAGGATTTAAACTATTGAAAATGGGAAGGATCCATGCAATATCACAGGAAAAGGGGCCTTAACGACAATTATCTTGTTTGAGCTTTAGAGGCCTCAAATATGGCCCAATTTTCACGAAACTTGCTTAGAATGTTGGTCAAGTCACAAGGAAGTTCCCTTTTGAAAATGGAAAGGATCCATGCCATATCAAAAGGGGCCTGTATGATAATTTTCTTGTTATAATTTAAGAGGCAAAAATGGTCCATTTCAACCTCCAAACAGGTGGTTTGAGTTTCATATGAGCAAGAAGCTCTATCACAAATATGTATTATAATGTATTTTTTGTAAATAGATATTTTTTTGAATTTTGAAAATTGTAAACCCTCGCACAATAAGGGACTATCTTCACCCAAAGCAAAAAGCTTCTGTGCTGGTCAATAGGCATTAAGTACTCAGATGGCGACCAACATAGAATATATAGGATAAAAGTGATATGTGGACTGAGCCAGAAGATAATTGTCCTCCCTTCTCTTCCCTTTTCTATGATATGAGCGTAGATGAATAATCAAAACATCATAACTACAGCTTGAATAAGTTGTAGTTATGATGTTATGATCATTTTGAAAGAGAATTTATTTCTTTTACTGGTCACCATTTAGATAGTCTCTTTTTGTGAGAGGGGTCTTTGATATGTGTCAATGCTTTTGATTTTGTTCAAAATTCAATGGCTCAGTGCAAAACAGGTGTAACTCCAGTCTCCCTATAAGCATATAGGGAGTTACTCCCTATATGCATATAGATAGTTATGACTGTTTCACGCTGAGCTGTTGATTTGTTTAACAAATTTTGGTTGTTCTATTTTTTAGAGATATTGTTTTTCTTAATCTATATTCAAGATCAGCATTTTGATGGCTCTGCACTAACAGTTGTGACTCCATATAAACATATATGGAGTCACAACCGTTTATAGCTAAGCTATCCAAATGGTTCCTTTTATTATTATTATATATATTGAATTATCTGCCCTTGAATTTAACAGAAATCACTGTTTTTTTGTGTGGGCAACTAAACTATCAATGGGAATGAGCTGAAACTAGACACAATTACTCCCTATGATATCTAGTTTTGCATAAGACCTTTGAAATTCAAATTGCTCCTGTCATTCCTGAGAAATCTTGAATTATCTGCCCTTGAATTACGAAAATCACTATTTTTTGTGTGCACAACTCCTCCTAAAAAGCTTATTGCATTGAACAGAAACTAGACACTATTACTCTCTATGATGTCTAGTTGTGCATAAGACCTTAAAAATTCAAATTGCTCCAGTCATTCCTGAGAAATCTTGAATTATCTGCCCTTGAATTACGAAAATCACTGTTTTTTTGTGTGCAACTCCTCCTTAACTATCAATTGAAATGAACTGAAACTAGACACAATTACTCTCTATGATGTCTGGTTGTACATAAGACTTTTCAATTCAAAATACTCCTGTCATTCTTGGTATAATCGTTAATTATCTGCCCTTGAGTTGAATGAAAAACACAATTTCTTGTCAGCACACTTTCTCCTACATTTTGGATGGAATGAAAGGAAACTTGCCACAATGACTCTGTAGGTTGTCTATTTGTGCTAAGAACTAAATATTTTTCACATGTAAAGTATTTCCTGATTTATCTGCCCTTTACTTCACAAATAGTTTAAAATTACAGTTTTTTTTGTGTGTGTGCACAACTCCTACAAATTTGAATGGATTGAAATGAATCTTGCCACAATGTAACCCTGATATTTGGTTGAACTTAAGACTTCAGAAATTCAAAAAGCTTGAGTCTTTCTTGTGTTATATGCCCTTGAATTGTTTGAAATTCACTACATTTCTTTTTGTGAGCAACTTGTCGCACTTTGAATTGGAATGAACTGAAACTTGCAAAATGACTGTTTGGCGTATAGTTGTGCATAAACCATTTTCAAAGCCAAGGTTACTGACAAGCCCCATTGGGTGAATATGCGCCGCTCTGCGAAGCTCTTGTTGATTAAAAGTAACTGTTGCAAAATGTGTAAATATTTGTATGAATTAAATTGAAATAAATTTTTTTTAAAGTTTAAAATTAAATTAAATTAAAGTTATAAAAGAAAAGTTTTGTGGAGTCTTATTTGATCAATTTACACTTTTAGGCCCATCTAGACGAAGTCCAGTGGGCTATAGTCATGATCTTTTGTCTCTTGTGCATCGATGTGTCCATCCATGCATGGGTGTGTAAACTTTTTATGCCCCCGTATCGAGAGATCAGGGGCATATTGTTTTACTCATGTCCGTCTGTCTGTCTGTCCGTCCGTCTGTCCGAAAACTTAACCTTTGCCTGATCTTCAAGCCTATTCAAGATACAAGGCTCATATTTGGCATGATGATAGATTTCAATGATCCGCATCTTCTGGTACCAAAGTCAAGGTCATGTGACAAGGTCAAGGTCATCTGTCAAGGTCAAACTTTGAAAACAATTGCTGTTACAGGAGCATTAGTGTTTCAAAAACACATCTTGTTCTTTGTTCATTGTCTTCTCTGAAACTAATTGGCAGACTTCAACCAAACTGTACAGGAATCATGCTTTGGACATGCTCTTTCAGATTCCTTCATTTAATTTTATTTGGACTGATAACTTGGGCGCTACAGGTTGTGGCATAATCAAAACTGCCCAATATAGTTAAATATAAAAAACCTCTATTCTGAATCTACTGAGCAGAATTCAACCAAATTTCCTGTTTTCAAAATTTTGGACCTGTCCAAATTCATAGGTTTTGCAGAGGAAAACTTAAAGTGGATTTAATTTGAAAAATAACCATTCAGTAGGGAAGAAAAAAGTGTGGAAAAAGAAGAAGTTGCTTGTCAGAAGCAATTTCTTCTTTTTTCACGATGTTTTCTCAATCATTAAATCACAGGCACGTAAAAAGCAGGGATTAAACAGCAAGGGGTTAATCCTAATCTGGCTGATAAGTTGTGTGCTAAGGTCTGTCATTTTACCCAAAATGTCCCCATTTGATGAAACATTCAAGTCTTCTTCTTTAATGCTTTTTGGTGGTTCATCGAGAAATAATGGTAGATTATCACTTGATAATCTCACCATAAAAGCAGTGAAATTATCAAAAACTTATACCCTGCTTTTGTGCTTTTCACCCTATCTGACATCATCTATGCAGGGCAAAATAAGTGACGTCACAACGACGTTGCATAGCAATCACGTGCAAAATGACATGCTTTACCAAAATTTGTCCGAGAATCTTCACATTTTGTCTCAATTTTCGCATAAAAGAAATAGAATAATCTTTTGTTTTTGAGTAAGATCAATTTATTTTTCATTTTGTGAACAACAAAAGCTATATTTTCACTTGTGGCTCTGCCACTCATGAAAATATAGCTATTGTTGTTCACTCAATGAAATGTAAATTGATCTTACACTGGAAACAAACGATTATCCTTTATTTCTCTAAAGCTATTGGTCAGAATTAAACAAAATTGAATTTAAATGAACCTTAAGAAATGATTTCCAAGATTTCATTGAAAAACTATGATTTGCAAAAAACATGGGTGCAGAAAAAAAAGGACCCAATTGGAGAGGTATTACTGAATGCTTTCCTCCCTGAAATGAATTTTTGGATACAAATTGAGGGCTCAGGGCAAACAGTTGTAACTTCCTATATGTTTATAGGGAGTTACAACTGTTTCACGCTGAGCCATCAAAATGATTGTGGTGGGATCGAATCTCTCCTATATAGGTCGAAAGCAAAAAACTGTCATCTCTTCATCATCCCCACTTCCACATGCCCACCAGTCATGGAGTTCTTGGATAGACTTCCAGTTTTGCAAATTTCTATCAATTGGCGCGTGAAGGGAATCTTTTAACCCTTGTCATGCTGAACCCGGAATATTACTGCTTTAACAGGAGGTATGGACAAAGATCAGCCTGCACATATGTGCAGTCTGATGTTTGTTTATACCACCTGAATTCATTTTTGAGCCAGAAAGGTGTAAAACAATGCATTACCAAAATCAATACATACTCACATTTGGTAACTTCCAGTGCTTTTAGTACTTTGATTTTACATTCATTTTGCACAGATTTTTATTCAGCATGACAAGGGTTAAGATTATTAAACTTGAGGTTCATTCATGCGAGAAATACTAAGATTCCATTGTTGGGTGCTTTTGCTGCTGAAATATGACTGAAAAACTGCGGTATTACTTGTGTCACCATTACCGTCCGTAAGGATGTCTGTCTGTCCGGCCCAATGTCTGTCTGTCCAAATTTTGAGCTCACCTGAGCATGAAGCTATCAAGGTGAGCTTTTGTGATCAGTTATTGTCCGGCGTCCATGTGTATGTCTTTTCGACCGTCTACAATTACAAAAAATCTCCTCAAGGCTTCTGATCGGAATTTGACCAAATTTAATAGAAATGATTCAGGGGTCATGCTTTTTCAAAATACTTTACACTTGAGAAAATATGACAGAATAAAAAAGAACCAGCAATTTCGTCTTGCCTACAATATTTTGTGTAGCTTAGGATGGTTGGCTTCCATTACATACTGGTATATACCTTTTATGACCCCGCATCAATAGATGTATTATTTACCGGTGTCTATTTTCCTGTTCTTTCATATGCCTTTGTCTCAAAAATTAGAATTTTATTTTTAGCTCACCTGAGCACTTTGTGCTCAAGGTGAGCTTACATGATCTTTGAATGTCTGTCGTGCGTCGTAAGTGTTTACACTCTAGGAGGCCACAAATATGGCCCAATCTTCATGAAACTTGGTCAGAATGATGGTCAAGTCCCATGAAATATCAAAGGAAAAGGGGCTTTGATGACAATTGTCTTGTTTACGCTCTAGAGGCCACAAATATGGCCCAATCTTCATGAAACTCGGTCAGAATGTTGGTCAGGTTACAAGAATGAAGCCTATTTAAAATGGTAAGTATCCATGCCAAATCAAGGGAAAAGGGGCCTTAAGGACATTTTTCTTGTTTACACTGTAGAAGCCACAAATATGGTCCAATCTTCGTGAAGCTTAGTCAGAATGTTTGCCAGGTCACAAGGATGAACCCTATTGAAAATGGGAAGGATCCATGAAATATTATGGAAAAAAGGGGCTTTAATGACTATTTTCTTGTTTACACTCTAGAGGCCACAAATATGGCCCAAACTTCATGAATTTTAGTTTAAAGTAGAAATTATCTTCTTTTTGACATCTGCCTATTTTATTTATGTGATGTCCCAGGGGTCAAAGAGACTCAGGTGAGCGATCTAGGACCATCATAGTCCTCTTGTCAGTGTAATATATCGCTGCTGTCACTCAAAATATGGATGGTCCCATAAAAAAACAACTAATTTATAACAAAATGATAATTGAACTCTGACATTTATTATGCAATGAAGCCTGTATTGACCTGATATTGCCTGTCTGATAACATAACTTGATATCAGACAGTCTATTTTTTTGAAAAAAAAAATGCATAAACTTTCACATAAATGTCTTCAATTTTTCAAGGGTTAATTATGATTAAGCGCTGAAAAATGATTGCATGATAAATAGAATAACATGTAAGTGTCTTAAAATGTAAATGTTATCTGGTCTTGGCTGCGAGAATTTATCACGACTCGGCAAAGCCTTGTCCTGATAAATTTTCCCAACCTCGACCAGATAACATTAATATTTTAAGACACTAACCTGTTATTCTCTATTTCTCACCTATTGCTGTCAATCATTTTCATCGATGGGTGATTTTGATGCCGCTACTACAGCTTGAACAAGCTGTAATTTCGACGAATATGTAGCACAACGACTTCTTCTTCATGTCCATGATTATATAATTATTTTGCAGATAAGTGACATTTAAATATTTGAGTGTATTAATGAAAGATGTCAAGCAATTGGGAACCCTTGAAATGTTAAATTTCAAGAATTTTGACAATTTTGCGAAAAATATTCAGGTCATATTATGAATAAAATATAATATGTGTGCTAATAAAATACAGAATTTATTAAACTCGTCATCTTAAACAGATAAAAACTCTTAAACAGTATTCCATGACCACTCATTCAATATCCTCTATTACCAAACAACACAATAATCACCACCCCACTAAGGATAACGTCAGTGCATGAAACAAAATCAACGGAAGAATAAACAAGAGGACCAAGATGGTCCTAGATCGCTCACCTGAGTCTCTATAGCCCCTGGGACATCACATTAATTAGATAGGCAGATGTCAAAAAGAAGATAATTGCCTAAGATCAATACCATGGAACGTTTTCAGCGAAGAGCAAGACAGATATGCCTTTTTGCTCTTTGATTCTATGGGCTCCCGGGTGGACCCCAAAAGTGACCCAAGGGTCTTGATAAGAACAAACTTGGAAGAGGTCCATAAAATGATGCTACATTCTAAATATAAAAGCTGTCTGCCTTCTAGTTTCAGAGAAGAAGATTTTTGAAGGTTTTCCCATTTTCACCCATCTTGCTCAGATGAGCTGAAAGGGATGCGCCCGGGTGGAGCCCAAATATGACCCAAGGGTCTTGATATGAACAAACTTGGTAGGGGCCCACAAGATGATGCTACATACCAAAAATGAAAGCAGTGTGCCCTCTGGTTATGATAAAGAAGATTTTAAAAGATTTTCGCTCTTTGATTCTATGTAAAAAGGGTTGCGCCCGGGTGGAGCCCAAATATGATCCTAGGGTCTTGATATGAACAAACTTGGTAGAGGTCCAATAGATGATAAGAACAAACTTGGAAGAGGTCCATAAAATGATGCTACATAGCAAATATGAAAGCTGTCTGCCTTCTGGTTTCATAGAAGAAGATTTTTGAAGATTTTCATTTTTTTACCCTTCGTGCTCATAAGAGATAAAGGGATGCACCTGTGCAAAGCCCAAATATGACCCAAGGGTCTTGATATGAACAAATTTGGTAGGGGCCCACTAGGTGATGCTACACACCAAATATTAAAGCTGTCTGCCACCTGGTTACAGAGAAGAAGATTTTTAATGATTTTCGCTCTTTGATTCTATGTAAATAGGGTTGGGCCCGGGCAAAGCCCAAACATGACCCCAGGGTCTTGATATGTACAAACTTGGTAGAGGTCTACTAGATGATGCTACATACCAAATATGAAAGCTGTCTGCCTTCTGGTTTCAGAGAAGAAGATTTTTGAAGATTTTCATTTTTTAACCCTTCATGCCCATAAGAGATAAAGGGATGCACCAGTGCAAAGCCCAAATATAACCCAAGGGTCTTGATATGAACAAACTTGGTAAGGCCCACTAGGTGATGCTACACACCAAATATTTAAGCTGTCTGCCATCTGGTTACAGAGAAGAAGATTTTTAAAGATTTTCACTCTTTGATTCTTTGTAAAAAGGGTTGGGCCCGGGCAAAGCCCAAATATGACCCCAGGGTCTTGATATGAACAAACTTGGTAGAGGTCCACTAGATGATGCTATACACCAAATATGAAAGCTGTTTGCCTTCTGGTTTCAGAGAAGAAGATTTTTAAAGATTTTCACCCTTTTTTTAAGGGTAAAGGGAAAGTTAAGGGTGGATTTCATTTATTTGAACAACTTTGGTAGAGCTTGACCCAAGGAACATCCCTGCCAAGTTTTATTAAGATTGGCCCACTGGTTTAGGAGATGTTTAAAGAAATTGTGGACGACGCACGACGCACGACTGACGACGGACATTCTACGATCCGAATAGCTCACCTCGAGCACTTCGTGCTCA
This sequence comes from Fragum whitleyi, assembly GCA_948146395.1. Taxonomy (NCBI): domain Eukaryota; kingdom Metazoa; phylum Mollusca; class Bivalvia; order Cardiida; family Cardiidae; genus Fragum; species Fragum whitleyi. Next base: position 4,893,619 of record OX411557.1, read on the forward strand.
GGTGAGCTAAAAAGTGGGCATATCATAGGCCTATCTAGGACTCAGACGACAACTAAAGAATTTATTGGATGGAGGCGACATGAGGACTGTGACAAAAGACGGATGCCCTCCGTCTGTCTCTATTTTCATGATTAGACCGTTTGTGAATAATGAAAACATCGTAACTACAACTTGAATAAGCTGTTGTTTCGATTTTATGATCATTCATCATCGATATATTTCAACAGAGTAGTATTTCTTTTACGCACTTGGGAGTTACGCCCTTGGGCTTTTGATAACATATCGCCATGTTTTACTGTGTTTTGTCATCGAATGTCACATGCCCTTAAGATCTCTACGGACGCTCAGAAAGAATTAATAAAATGTGAAATTCTTCAAGCACGTTTATTAACCGAAGTACGTCCAAAACTTCCCCCACCATACAAATATTCTGATCAATCTCCCTTTCTGTGAAAGAATTTGCGACCTCTTGTTGACATGAACTAGAACCAATATCTTTTTATACTCCCGCATCGAAATATCGGGGGCATAATGTTTTACAATTGTCTGTATGTCAGTCTAAACGGTGAAATCGTCTATTCAAGATACGATGCTCATATTATGTATAATGATAGATCTCGATAATGCGCATCCTACCAAAGTCATCTGTCAAAATCAAACTGTTTTTTTTTTTTTAAAAATGCCGTTTGGGGGGCATCCGTGTTTCACAAACACAAATGGTTATATAGCAGATTTCCCATATGACCCCTTTTCGCGTGAGGGGTTACAAATGCTTTGAACCCCTTAGAGAACAGCCTTTTTAGCTACTTGCACCATAGTGCAGTCATTAGCCCATCGCACTCACAATATTCAATCAAGGATCCGATCTACACAATCTTTACAACATCTATCTCTCGCTAATTTGTGGATAATCGTTAACCTAATTGGGAAAGCGGCTGCAGTGTCGGATTCAGAAGGGGTACGGGGTGTTCAAACGAACCCCACTCTCAAACCAAATTATTTCATTTTCATTTAGAATTTCAATTAAACCTTCTGCAGTTTAAGACATATTCCTGTGAGGAACAAAATTTTGGAAGACAGTATAGACTAAGATCAGCCTGCGCAGGTGTGCAGTCTGATCTTAGCATACACTGCCTGCACTGCGCAGGTGTGCAGTCTGATCTTAGCATACACTGCCTGCATTCTTCTTGATTTTTTTACGAAAAAACTAGAGGTAGATTCGTTGATATGTATAGAAAAAAGTACACGTTAAAATAAATTTTAAATTTAGCAGGAAAGGGGTTAATATTTCATATACCGGTACTTAAAAATCAAACCCTTTTGTGCGTTGGAACCCCTTTTACAGAAATCCTGGGGCCCGTTACACTAAACATCTTACGAAGAAAAAAAATGATCGTAAGTCAAAATCAAAAATCATACTTGGAGTTTTCATTCATTGTTAGATACTGTCTTGCATTATCTCATTGAAATCGTCTTTAAAAGACGATTTCAATGAGATGAAGCATGGCAGAATTTCACATTTAGCTAGTGCTTTAGAAGTAACTTTAATTTTTGACTTACGCAAAAAATGATCGTAAGATGTTTAGTAAAACGGCCCCCTGGATCCGCCGCTAATCTCGATGCTGGAAAAGGATGTCCCGATTTAGGACTGCTGCTGCGAGAAACACCAGGAATCCATTGTTAATTCCCCCCCCCCCCCCCCGAGAAACAACTTAAAATGTTAAAAACAGCGTTAAATCCACTTCAAACGAACATTTGTGAGTAGACATAATTATGACGAACGGTCAAGGGACAGCAATCCTTCAATTTAGTCGTCATAAATTCACCAGTCTTTAAAATTTGGTAGCCTACATTACGGTAAATAAGCTCTTCCTACCTTATAATTTCGGCGCATTTGCCCAATGAAACTTACGATAACAGGTCCGTTCTTTACTGAACCCAAATTATATAGTGATATTGCCCGTCGGAGAGTTAAATGCTCGTCATAAACGTTATCCGACTCTCGCGAAATGGGACCATCTGGGTAGTGCGTAATGTGTCGACCCTAGACTGCGCGGAATGCACAGACTGACTAGGATCAAAACTGTTCGCACTTCGATGATTTTCTAAATCCAGAGTGAACAATCGACCTTCCCGTGAAAAAAATGTTTGAAATGCGACCTTTGGTTAACCGTACTTGAACCGTTATCTTATAAAAAAATATTTGATTAATAAATTATAAGAAAACTAATTGGCGGCGTTCCCAAATGGTCCCTTTTCGCATGATGACTCACATAAGCTTTGATGTTCTGGAGAGCAGCTAAGACCTGTCCAAATTCAAAGGTTTTGCAGACGAAAATTTAAAGTGGATTTAATTTGAAAAATAACCATTCAGTAGGGTAGAAAATAGTGTGGAAAAAGAAGAAATTGCTTGTCAGAAGCAATTTCTTCTTTTTTCACAATGTTTTCTCAATCATAAAATCACAGGCACGTAAAAAGCAGGGATTAAACAGAAAAGAGTTAAAAAACGGTTTTCCAGCCGCAATCATCATAGTAACTTTAGTCACGTTGAGACGTCCAATCTTCAACCAATGGTTCCATACACAAATCCATTGCAACATTGCCTCCAACTAATTTGTGGATAATAGAAACCTAGGTGGATTAGCAGCTGCCGGCTGGGAAAAGAGTGAATGGTAGTAGGCCTACTGCTTGGAATCCATATGGCTTCAGCCGCAGGGATATGACTAAAAAATGTTAAAAGCGGCATTAAGCCAATTTGAAACAAACAAATAAAGGTATTTTCCAGAAATTTAGTATTTTTTGTGCTTGCAGCCAAAAGGACCTAAGTGTATGCATAGTGATGAGTAACTAACGCCATTTTTGCCCCTAAGTTGAAAAAAGTTATTTTTGAAGCCGCCTGTAGATTTAATGCTATTTTTCTGTTCAGGTGCTAATATATATGTCATATTATTGTCCATTTAGTAGCAAAGCTTTTGCTTTCTTTGTGTTAATTAAAAGAAAATCACAGGTGAGCGATTTAGGATCAACCATGTGCTCTTGTTAAATGTTCAGAATGAATTGCGCAATCAAAGGGATATAATTAATACACGTTATTTAATCTAACATTTATGGTCTCAAGAGTTGTCTTTCTTATGGGCACTTTGACACAAACTTGGTGCACTGCATGAATATAAGTTAAACTGTTTCGTTATGAGCCTTCTAAATCTGTAGCTCTTCGGCATTAAGCCCGGTAAGAAATATATAATACGTACTTAGTATATTATATGAAAAAAAATATCTAACGAGGTTGGGAGAATTGAAAATTGTCGAGGCTCTGCCGAGACAATTATCAATTCTCACAACCGAGTTTGATATTTTTTCATATAATACACTTAGTACGTATTATATTTATCTTATAATTTATATTTGTCTTGTTTTCGTCGGCGTTTCTAAATGAAATGCAAGTTTCTAAAAATAACCACATTATATCATGTTCTAAAAATAACTATGTGATATCATAAAAAATATCATACGGGATGTTATCATACGGATATTTGTATAGTTATAAGATAAAAGTCGCTATAGCGCCTGGCTTTCAAGCCAGGTCATGGGCGCAGGAACGGTGCCGTGCCAGAGAAATAACTTTGAACTCCATTCCTTTTATATACTGCTTCTTAAAAGAAGAAGAAGAAAAGGGGGAAAAAAAAGAAAAGAAAAAAAAAAAAACATGTCCACACAGCCAAATCTAAATATTTTTGTTAATTTTAAACGTATCTGTACGAAAATTCTCCTTTTGATTTTACGAAAAAATTATATTTCAAAAATGTAGAATATTTTATGATAATCTTTATGATTATGAAATGCGGCAGCGAAGCATTTTGAAAAACGGCTATAAAATTCGTGTATTTAAGAAAATGTGTCCACACGTATTTTCATTCTTTATTTTATTGTATATGACGTATTATTATTTTTTACCAAATTAACGAAAAATAGAAAAAAATATTTTAATTTTAAAATTTCATAAGAATTCATTTATTATTTAAAAAGATATTGAGTAAACTTTGCCATTTTTCACGCCGATTATTCATTAAAATCTGACATTTTACAACTTCTGAATTGTAAAATAAATCTCTATCAATTGTTTGTTAGTTTACTGACGATCACTTTAGTTCACCTACTAACATGATGTCACCTCTCGCGCAAATCTTAAGATTCTCAACATTTTTCATGAACTATATCATATATTTTAGGGATTTTAAAGATTTTTACCCACACATAATTTGTTACGTTTTACAGACTTAATTTACGAGTTTTGGTGACAGAGAAACTTAATTAAACCGGAATTTTATTTTCCCCAATTCACCTAACAAATATACTTTAAATGTTTGCTTTCTTGTGGTTCAACCGGTATAAAGAACATAGAAATTGACAGATAGGTTTGGAAAATATGGCAGATGAAACTTAACGGGAGACGTTCACTTTCATAAGTTAAGCATTACCGTGCGCGACGTCACATGTGGAAGCCTTGGCGGTCACAGTGTTCTCAATATATTTATGGAATCTATTTGCTATTAGCTTTTTATAGAGCGCGAGGTAAGGACTCTGGGGCAAGTTTCACCAAAGCATTTAAAACGTAATTTTTGTCTTACTGTTGACTTTCGAAATAATTACAACAATCCCTTGACATAGGTATTGACGGGTTGGTGATACGTGGTTTTTGTCCTAAATATGTGGTAAGTCATCGATAGGACAAAAATATACGTCTTCAATGTTTTGGTGAAACCGGCCCCAGATCAGACTGTGCAGATGGACAGGCTGGTCTGAGTCTTTACTATGGGCACGTTGTTAAAATGTTGGAAATAGCTCGCACAGGCTCAATAAAAACTAGAAAGCCATGAATGGCTTGAGTCGCTCAACAAGCTTGAAATTCTTTTAATAGCAAATCAAAGTTTTGACTAGATTTTAAGATTTTTGGGGTTCTACTGATGTTGAAAATGATTTTCAAAGTTTCCACTATATAACATAATAGAGAAATGACCTCCGCCTAGATAAAATACATGTTTTCATCAAATGACAATTTTTGGCTGCATGATAATGGGTCACCCAAGGATCACCCAAGGATCATACCAATGAAGTTTGATTGATATCCATCAGTCCATTCTGAGAATATGATTTTCACTATATAACATATTGAGAAATGACCTCCGCTCATAAAACACATATCTTTCATCCGATCACAATAATTTCTAGTAGACTGATAAAGGGTCACTCAAGGTTCATTCCAGTGAAATTTGGTTGATAACCCTCTTTTACATTCGGAGAAAATGAGATTCAAAGTTTCCACTACATTTATATAACAGATAGAGAAATGACCTCGCATAAAATACATATTTTTCATCAGATCACATTAATTTTTTGTATACTGATAAAGGATCATTCAAGATTCATTTCAGTGAAATTTTGTTGATGACCAGCACTTACATTCTGAGGAAATGATTTTCAAAGTTTCCGCTATATATCATATGGAGAAATGACCTCCGCCCTTTAAATATGCACATATATTTCATCCAATTACAATAATTTTTTGGTAGACTGATAAAGGGGCACACAAGGATCATTCATGTAAAATCTAATTGATATCCATTAATTAGAACCTGAGAAAACTCACTTTTTACCATATTTGGAGATTAGCCACGCCCATTAAATCCATGTTTTTCATTGGATCAAAATTTTTTGAACAACTTTGAAAGAGAGTCACCCAAGGATCATTCCTGTGAAGTTTGGTTGAAATCCATCCAGTAGTTTCTGAGGAGAAGATTTTTAAAGAAAAGTTTACGACCGGACGCACGCACGCACGGACGGACGGACGGACGCACGACGGACACAACGCCATGACAATAGCCCCAGTGGCTTTCAGCCAGTGGAGCTAAAAATTATTAAGATAGCTTTTTTTAGGATTCCGCATTTTGAACCTCTTCTGTTTATGTAATGATAGCTAGGCGACGTTGTCGTTTCCGTGTAGGCTCGAATCCCTACCAATTTAGTTCCCGGATTTTGCGTATTTCAAAAATAGGGAAAACATTAAGAATATTGTCTGTCTGTCTGTCTAAAGATACTTTGAGACCTAGTCAATCTATAAAGTGCATAGTGAAGTCTTTGGTCAGAGTGTGCGAATGCACAGGCTGACAAGAGTCTTTGCTTTGCGCACTTTTGAAATTGTTGGAATTGTCACGCACAGGCTCCTTTTCGGTCTCTCTTGACAAAAGCACTGCTCCGTATGCGAAACGAATTGAGAAGGCATGTTATGTCCAAAACACAGAGAGCGACGAGCGGACGCAAAAATAATTTAAAATGCGTGTCTTAAGGTAGCAATGGACACATGGCGTCATTTTTTTCCGCCCAATGAATTTTTTTCTTGGTCACATATGTTGTAGATTAACATTGTGTAGTCATTATATCAAAATTTGAAGGTACCTTTCCACGCTCGTTTTCATGCTAGAGTTATCTGCCCTTGAGTGGTATAGGCCATTTTTCAGTAAAACGGTTATATTCGTTTTAGGTCTAGTATAAACCCTGTACTAAGTTATAACTATAAAACATATACATTTTGATAGACCTTATACATGTACACAATGGCTATTGACAAGAAAATTTCTCTTTGGTCAATTGCATTTGCACAATTTGCTTCCAAAAGTTAAAAATGCACTAATTTTTGTAATTTTTCTTGGTAAAAATTCCACAAAAACCTATTTTTTGAAGAAATCACCCAATGAATTTTTCTTATTTTCCGACATGTTTATAACCCATATTTTTCCTTTATTTGGTAAAAAATTCAGCATACCTTTCCATGCAAATAAGAAAGTTTTTCGTTATTTTTCAGAGTTCCCCCCTAACCGAATGACGGTTTTAACGCATTTTTATTGTTAAATTTAATGATCCAGTCATTCAATTAATATCAAATGTTGAAAAGAAGCTAGATTATGAAGTTTTACCATCACTATTCAACGTTATTTCCATAAGTAGAATCTTACGAAAACCGGTCTCTTTAAACAACGCGCACAAAAGCCGTAAAATAAACGAAAACCCATTTCCGGTTTATCGAGTCGGGAAGCCGCTGTCCATTGCCACCTTAACTGGAACACTGCAAGAGGTTTAAAAACAAATTAAAATAGATTAAAAACAAGAGTGCCATCTTCACAAAATACGCCGCCACTTTGCTGCTGTTTCACGAAAATAATTGTAGACACTACTTTTTTTGACTGAACCAAATTCAAAATGACCAAGTTTCAATTAAATAAAGACAAAAAGTAAGGAGGAGTTGCGTTCAAAAGGCTGCAATTTCAATAAGTCCTAGACACTAAGTTTTAAGGGGGCATAATTTAGGGTAAAATTAATGAACCATAAAATCCTGACTTCATGCTCATCTACCAATTTTGGTTATAACATCCACCAAGTTTCATTCAGATCCAGCCAGAAACTTAGGAAGAGTCACAAGGCTGCAATTTCATTAAGCCCAAGAGACTAAATCTTAAGGGGGCATAACTGAGGCATTAAGCCCCAGAGACTAAGTTTTTAAGGGGCATTACTCAGGCGAAAATCAACGAACAATAAAATCCTTCCTTCATGCACATCTACCAATTGAGGTGATAACATTCACCAAGTTTCAAGAAGATCCAGCCAGAAACTTAGGAGGAGATGCGTTGACAAGAAAAGTGGACCCAGAGACTAAGTTTTTAAGGGGCATAACTCAGGCAAAAATCAACGAACCATAAATCCTTCCTTCATGCACATCTACCAATTGAGGTGATAACATTGACCAAGTTTCAAGAAGATCCAGCCAGAAACTTAGGAGGAGTTGCGTTGACAAGAAAAGTGGACGGACGTCCTGCGTACGGACGGACGTACGGAGAAGATTACCCCAATTTAGCCCGCCTCCGGCGGCGTATAACTAGACCACCCGAATCCGATGCAAAAAAAAAAGAGAGCATGTCATACTTGAATACAAGAGTGAATGCAATTAGAGTTAAGAAAGCTCGTCATATCCAAAATCAAGAGTAGCCTACTGCAAACGGATGTAAAAATAATTTTAAGATCATACCGGTTGTTAACACAAGAACGCCGCAAGAGTTTGCATAACTCGGCTGAAATAGCTTGAAAATGAAAATTTTAGGTCGAGAATTGGGCATAATTCTTACAAATATGCATTTAAAGTTATAAACATTCGATGGTTTGGAATGTTTTTGTTATGATGAAAGCAGAAAGGCAAACAGTTTGCTCCGTTTGTCATCCTGAGTGCAGGGTACATTTCTAGCAAGGATATGGAACAAAAATACATGTACAGTCGATATTGCTCGTGCGACAACATCTATTAAGCGACCAATTTCATAAAGCGACCACCATAAAATGTCCCCTCACCGTAAGCAAATTCCCTGAAAAAAGAGGACATTCTTAACGAAAAATTGGTTATTGTTGAATCTTATGCTGTTGGAACCCATTACAATCGTCTCTATCAGACGATTCTAATGGGTTCGAAGAACATAGGATTCAGTACGACTTGAATGACAATCTATAAATGCTATCAAAATAAACTGTCACGTTTATCATGGCATTTCATATTAAGCGACCATTTCCATAAACGACTGCTTTAGTGGTCGCTTAACACATGTTTTACTGTACAGTACAACGCGTATAAAGCGGCCATTTATGGGAAAACAAAAAAAGGCGGTCATTAGAGAAAATGATCGCTAAAAATACATTTTGTTTTGAAAATTAGAAAGATAAAGATTTAGTGTGTTTGCCATTGCATTTCCCAATAATCCTATGTTGTTAAAACTCATCAGAATCGTCTCATCGAGACGATCTTTATCGTTTTGAACAACATAGGAATCAGTTTGAATATTATTTTTTTTTATCCCAATAAAAGCTACTTTCTAAGATATTCTAATTTTAAAGAATGGAATTTGAAAAAGGTCGCTTAATGAAAGTGGTTTCTTTAAAGACGTGGTCGCTTGAGCAAGATTGACTTTACTGCATATTAGGTTTTAGACTGTAGCAACTACATGTATAGCATTAGTGTATCTATTTACCGGTCGTAGCCTAGTGTGAAGTGACCGGACAACCCCATTCGGATTATCACTCGGACTTTTCCGTAAACTGCAACAGACCTCGGATGTATGACGTAAGGCGGATTGGTTTGTAACAAAATCGTGCATTTTGTTAGGCGGAAACAGTGTTAGTAAAACTAGCACTGTAGATTTATCTCTTTTACAGTTAATAACGGCTAAAAATTCTTAATTTTTGAGAATGACGAATCATTCTCAAAAATTAAATTTCTTTCAGCCGTTATTTAAGAATCTAAAGATATTTATATAAGGCTACGATGGTTTCACGTCAGTAACTTTAACGAGTAGCGTTTGTGATGTCGAATGTTTTCACTCAAAGTTTCGAGGGCTAACGCCATTTCAACTGACGTCATAGAGTTTTTTTTCCAAGTTTTTTTTTTTTTTTTTTTAAAAATAGTCCGTCTATGTACATCCGAGGTTGATCGTGAGATTGGCAGAGTGGTGTTCCGAATATGGACAGCCCGTACCACATAGTCTAGGAGGCAAAAATTGAAAATTTCGATCCGTTCAACATACCTGCCAGAAAAGGTTTGACTGTAAAAATGGAAAGATCCATCATACTACAACACATTTAGGCACGTTGTAATATCAAATTGTGGTAGCAGTTTTGTGTTAGACGGCTATGTTTGAACCAACCCTCCTCGAAAATATTCACAAGCCGTAATACCTCATTTTGCAAATAATTGTCCAAATTTCATTATCAAAACAACTTATTATAGCATTTTCTGTCTTATTTGTTTGATATAGGCTGTGAATAAGATGATAATTCAACCAATAAACAAATAAATTCGTTTAATTTGTTATTTGTCAGCAAAAAAATACCCCACCCACCAAATTAACATGGACCTACAAAATAACTTCTTACAAGTCTAATTTATAAGTCTGGGCAACCTTCATGTTACATTTTTTGCCCTAACCATAGTATGCAGTTTTTACTGTCTGTCATATTAAGCTTTTGGAGATACTCATCCACTACAACAACAACAACAACAACAACAAAACCTGGCGTAATCGGATAAGGTCTTAGGAATACTACTCAATTGCAACACATGCTGACACACTTTCAATTCAATAGCAACTGTGCCTAATTAAATTAGCAAATTGAATTTTTCATTGAAGTTTATCTAAATACAGATGAAATAAATATTGATGCCTGTGCGTAGAGTTTGAGGGCGGACACCCACTCCCCCCCCCCCCCCCCAAAAAAAAAACTTTCATATTTGACATGTAATACATGTGATACAGAATTGTTGTAGTTGGCTCATACCATCATCTATATCTTAACTCACTGTTCCAAAATACCACATAAAAGAACTTTTTTCACTATGAATACATTCTAAGCCAATAAAAGATAGTCGTTAAACGCGGTTTATCGACCATTAATGGTGGGCTGTTAGGTTGTTTGATCTTTTTTAATCATTTAAATAAACGAAATTTGGCATAGGATTGGGTGAATTGAATGAAGAAAATAGTAGGAAGGAAAGAGTAACTCTCTTGTTTTTATCGTACTTTACTTGAAAATAGAGAAGCGAGTTTTTAGAAACTTATGTCTAAAACCATTCGGCTTAGAGCCTTTAGATGTGGATCGCAGAATGATCATGTGTTCCTTACAAAGATACTTGAAATGATCTGCATTGCTTTATAAAACTCTAAAAGTTGTATACATATTTTAGTTTAAAAGAAATAAACAAAAAAAAAAACCTAAGAAATCTTTGAAAGTGTTTCACAAACAACTTTCAATGTCGGCAAGCAGCAGTGGCTTGTGGGTCTATACATTTTTTGGTCCCCCATTATTAATTTGCTTTATTGCATAGCACGAGTTTCGCGAATGTAAGTGACGGTCAAGGTCGGTATCTTTATTGGTATTACCGAGATCTGCGTGGATAACGTTGGTGTGGACTCCAAGGTTCAGTGGTTAAGAAGGTAGCGTTTGGATTGGAAGGTCCCGGGATCCAACCCCGACTAGACCACGAAAATTTTCTGGGAAAATCTATCTTCAATCAGGTGTACAAGTTGGAACACTTAAGAGCCGAAAACCAATGTACTGTCGCTGCAAATGGTGCCCAGAATTTACAGGTGGTACTGTGTTACTAAATGTTTGAAGGTTAAATGTAAAGTCGCTACGCGAACCAACGGTTTGAAAACAAACTATAAATTAAACTTTGTAGCTTTTTTATTGTCTACTCAAACCGATGTCCGAAAAACGGATAAAGTTCGAAACTAAGTGGTTATACATTAATCTGATTGTGTTAATGGTTATTTTATTGAAATGGAAGGTAATGCCTATAGTCAATAAATAGTTTTAACGTGAGCAAATTTTTCAGATAGTCGTTCCCAAGATTTGAAACCAGTCGAAAAAAGATTTCGTCTAATTACGATTGGCGACAAACCGTGAACGTCTCCCTATAGCTCATAATGCACATATTCCAGCCTGAAATGGTAAATATCAAGGAATTACTTAACGGCGTCACACTGATTTGATTTGAACCATTTAAATACTATATTGCATAAATGAAGGAAATATTAAATCTTCACTTTGATTTAATACATACAGTAAAATAATGATATAACTTCAGGCTTCCTATTTATACAACTTTTCCATTAATAATGTTTTAAGCGAAGCTTTCTCTTGTTGTGTTGTTTTACATTAAGATTTAGTTATTTCCGAATTCTGTCACAGTATTTTAGACACATTGAACAGAAAAATGAACGTAAAATCGAAGGGCATTATCGAGATAAAAATCAAAATGATAATCTAAAACTTTCTTGTCCGAAATATACACTTCGAACAGCAACGTCGCTGCTTCTGCCTTTTGTTAATAAAGGGATTAGAAAGATCTATTTTTAACCCAGCTGGTGCTATCTTTGAAAACTTAATTAGTAAAAGTATGCGTTAACTAACGGCGAAAAGAATAAACGTTTTAATGCTAAGAGTTAGTTACGTTTGATATCCCTTTATGCCTGACATGTCGTCGGTTTATTTAAAAGTATACTTTTGCCCGACATGTCATGTACAACTGATCAGTAAGAAAGAAGAATAAAATAACGATGTATTGATTTACAAAAATAAATAAATAAATAAATAAATAAGTATGTGAGAGTGTGAGTTCCTAAAGCACACGCTCATAAAATGTTGAACTACTTCTCATTTGGGCTCTATCAACTGAAATAATTTAAATAAATCCTTTTTTCAAAAAATAATTTCGACCCAACAATCCATATGATTATTGCATAGATCTGTAGGAGCCTTTCCGCAAGCATTCCACACTATCCGTCAAAATGTGATTATTATTTAATGAGATAAATGATTTAGGTCAGAATCAGAGTAATGTTGCATCCATTTTAGACGTTTAATTCGGAAATTTGAATCTCTTGCCAATTAAAGTTCTCTGCGTACACCATACACACTTATGATCATTTCTTATATCAACGACCCTAACAGTATAGCAACGCATTATCGAATAAAATTTCTAAAATCACTGTGACCTAACACTATTTTATATGTTGTACAAAATAATAGTCGGATAGAGGAATTTTCGCTTTTTGAGATAAGGTGTTTTTCATATAACAACTTCTTAGAGCTTAAAATGCAGATCTCAACCCAAATTATGTGTTAAAGAAAGTCTTTTATCTAAAATATAATGAAAATGTTTCTGATTGCTATCATAGATAAGAAGGGGGGAAAAATCGCCGATAAAATATCTTCCAGCTCCTGTAATAATCGTATGACTAAATAGCCTAAAGATACTTCTCTGCGTACACTTTACCACAATACTTTTATATTACATTAGCTTTGGACAACACTTAAGGTTCTAGAAGTGATTAAGTAAAATAGAGTAACGATTATGTTATGAAGTACAACAGTAAAATACATTATTTAATAAATATCTCCAAAAACTCGAATCATTGAGTATTAAAAGACTTTTATGTAATTTGAGATTTTATCAGCATTTCTCTGCGTACACTACACAAATGCTTAATTATATTTATTACGAAGAGATAACAGAGCCTGGTAAGTTATCAATTAACTTTAATGCGATTATTAGGTAAATACGTTAATGCACTTTTTTCAGAAAGTTACAAAAAGTCACATAGTCGTTATAAGGCGGTGGGTGGGGTAAATTAACAGATGAAAAAAAGTGTTTGCCATGATATAAGCGTATTCAGAATTGTGTATATTATCGCTTTATCTACAATTCTCAATAACCAATGATAAGAACTCATAAAAATGGCTCAGAAATTTCTTACATTGTGTTTTGTAACAAGTACTTGGGTTCGTAAGTCACTATTTTTCTTTCATTATTAGCGCATAGGGTATGACTAAAAAGGGGCCCGTAACAAAAATTGTATACCACAATTTGATATTACAACGTGGCTGGCCGTGTCCAGGAAGGATTTAAGATTGCATATCTGCAGTCAGACCTTTTCTGGCAGGTATGTTGAACCAAGTCGAAAAATAAGCCTCGTACAGAAAATGCCGCCTAGTCTACTTGCCTTGCAATACCTCATCGGAATCGTCTTTAGAAGAAGATTACAATGAGATGATGCATGGCATTATTCCATATTTAAGTACTAATCAAGAAGTTCTTTTACTTTTTGACTTACGCAAAAAATGATCGTAATATGTTTAGTCAAACGGGCCCCTGGACTTTTTCAAACGTGGTTCATTTGTAAAGTGCCATATTAAAGGACAATATTTAAATTGGACATAATGAACGAATTGTAAATTGTTAATCTGCCAAGTTTAAGACCATTAATTTGTCTTGAAGCTTTTAGCATATAGAACTTATGTGTGGGTTGAAAGATAGTAAAAGAAATCTAAGTTTACACCAAGTAGCTAAACCTCTTTGGATCGATATATTGTTAAAGACGAAGATAAGTTTTTTATGTGTCTTGTAAACTACGGAAGCAGCCTGGAATTTTTCAGGGTTTGCTTTCATTTGCTATAGAATTTAATTTTAGTTGTTTTCATCAATATTTGTACCTTCTAATTGGCTGAAAAATTGGTTTTGTTACCCAATAAAAACAGTTTTGATTACGCAGCTGTTTTGTAACCTTACGCAAGAAGTAGCCCCGTTTTAAATCTTTTTCTTAATTAACAAATCTTTATAGTTTTAAATCATGATATCAAATTTTAAGATATGAAGATAAATTTTGTTGATTTCATAGAGGTATAAAACTAAAAATCTAATCACACTCATGTAAGAATCCGCATCGCGTATTCACACAGTGTGATAAGGTTTTTAGTTTTATACCTCAATGAAATCAAGAAATTATCTCTTCATCTCTTAAATTGATAACCAGTTTAATAAGGAAAGACTTTCTTCTGCAAAAGTGTCAATCAGGTCTGATGGATAGTTGTTAGCATAAGAAAGTGTATTATCATCAGCTTAGATGTAGTAAATCGCCATCTATGGACGAAATGAAAAATGTTGAAAAACAATGTTCAAAGAGGTATGGCAGCCACTTTTGAGAATAGCGGCCATTTTGTCTCCCTTTGTCTCACTATACCAAGTAGTATATCCTCACACGATCTGCCGCTTGAATGATAAATTGAACGAGTTTTCATAATATGTGGCTTGAAGGCAATAAGTTTGGCGACAATCTTGAAAAATGACCACCGTTCTTTCTTGACATTGAGGATACTGTGCTTTTCAGGAGTATGTTCACTGGACTATATCTTTATCAGATCTGGGACAAGTATCACCAAGATAATTCGTGTGTGTGTGTGTGTGGTTGTGTGTGGGTGTGGGTGTGGGTGGGTGTGTTTTGGTTGATTTCTAGAATAATAAGAACTGATCACCATATTTTTTGTTTCATTGGTTGCCGCAAGCTTTTGAAATTTATAAATCCATATAGAATATATACACTAAATTTGCTTCTTTTATGCAAACTTTATGAATTTCCGCAATTTTTATCTCTTATATTTAACCAATAAGCATTGTGGCAATCTGTAAAAGGCCATGCTGTATTGTAGGAGTGGATACCATGCTTTTCTGAAAAGGTATAATCTAGATTATATCTATGTCAAATTTGGTGCTTTTATGCCAACGTTTACGAATTTTCATTATACACATCGCTTATAGCAAATAAGCATGGCAGCATTCTTGGAAAATTACCGACATGCTGTCATTTCATATTTGAAATCTGTTTTCTTTTTTTCGGAGAGAGCCTAGAGCTTGAGTATAAATGTTTCAAATTTGGTGCCTTTACGCCAACGTTTACGGATTTTCGTAATCTGTATTGCTAATGGGCATGGCGGTCATCTTGAAAAATGGCCGCCATGCTGTCTTCCTATACTGGATACCGTGGTTTTCTGAAAAGGTTTGACCAAAATTGGTATTTGAATCACAAGTGAAAGATTTTTCAATTAACCGGCCCAAACCACTACAAAGGCTTTTGAGAAATCAAGTATGGTCATATCATGTTAGTATTTTTTGTCCAGGCCAGAAATGAGCTTATGAAAGGGTGTAAGTAGTTGGGGTTCACAGCTACAATGTTGGCAGTCAGTCAGTTTTGAGTTTGTCTAGGTGTCTAATGACATTGCTGGTCTCTATGTGTTCCTGGGTGTTGCAAAAGAGACTGGTGAGAGAGAATGGTCGGAAGTTTGATGCCTTTCTTTAGTGCTTGTTGATGGTTCATCGAGAAATAACGATAGATCATCACTTGATAATCTCACTGCAAAAGCAGTGAAATTATCAAACACTTATACGCCGCTTTTGTGCATTTCACCCTAAATGACGTCATCTATGCGGGGCGAATTAAGTGACGTCACAATTAACGTTGCATCGCAATCACGTGCAAAATGACGCGCTTTGCGAAAATATGTCCTAGAAATTCCAAATTTTGTCTCATTTTTGCAATAAAGAAATACAATAATCGTTTGTTTCAGTATAAGATTGATTGATACTTCATTTCGGGAACAACAAAAGCTATATTTCACTCGTGGCTCAACCACTCGTGAAAATATAGCTTTTGTTGATCACTCAATGAATATAAATCGATCTTACACTGAAAGAAACGATTATCCTCTATGTATTTCTCCTCTTTTTGAATATTGTAATCACATTAGCTGGTCGTTAAGGCTCCGAAATAAAGCTTTGCTGCAATATGGAGGTCAGGAATGGTGCAATCTCGGTGGCTAGAACCTTAAAGATTCTAGCAAAAAGTGAGTCAGGTCCTGACGCTCTGCTTTGGTTAAGCTTGAGAAGAAGCTACTTCTCACACCTTCTTCGGTTACTATGATTTCTGGCATGGGGGGGGGGGGGGGGGAAGAGAGTACCTTCATGTGTCGGTATACTGCTCCCATCCTCTTTGGTCCATGTTGACTCACATTGAAATTTATACGCACTCAGAAGGCGACAACTAAAGAATATAGGATAATGGCAAAATATGTGGACCGTGAAAAAAATGAATGTCCTCCTTACGCTCCCCTTTTCTACAAGTATGATTTGAGCGTTCGTGAATGATCAAAACATGGTAACTACAGCATGAATAAGCTGTAGTTTCGATGTTATGGTCATTCGTCAACGACATATTTCGAAAGGGAAATTATTTCTGTTACGCACTTACGTAATGTACGTAATGGTAGTAACGCCCTTGATTCAAATTGTCTGTTTATGATGACTACTTTTTCCTGTGGTTCTGGATAGAGTCTCATATTTTCCTTCAGAGGGGCTATCCCGCTTGTGTCCTTGCGTATAGACCTGATAAAAGACAATCTGGAACCATTTCTGTTATGGTGGGTGTTCTTGATCTGGGCTACCTCCATCTATTACATGTATATTGTCAACAAACTTCCAGTTCTGTCTTCTGCCTTGAGTTCCTGGTAACATGAGATATCATGAGATGGGATACTTGTATTTCTTCAGCGACGAACCCAGGATTTTCTGTAAAGGGGATTCGAACATACAGAAGGGGGTTCGCTTTCCAAGTATTATCGACAATTTTAACCCTTATCCTGCTGATTCATTTTTTTTTTTTTGTTTTCTATATCTAGCTGGATATATCACCCTAACGGGTAACACGACGTTCTTTGTCATTCCCGAACTGAAGTTATACTTTTAAAATGATCAAACTAGATCTAATAGTCGTTGATGTCCCTTATTTTTTATGAGGATTGTGCATTATCTTTATTCTCGTGAACCTGAACAAGATTCTCGTCCATTAATTATATACTGTATTCACAGTTTGGAATTTCAAAGACCCCTACATTATATCATAGGCCGTATCAAGGACTTTGACATTTATACGCACTCAGAAGGCGTCAACTAAAGAATATATAGGATATAGGCGATATGAGGACTGTGGCAAAAGTTGAATTCCCTCCGTCCCTTCCCGTTTTATGATTTGGACGTTGGTGAATTATCAAAACATCGTAACTACAGCTTAAATAAGCTGTAGTTTCGATGTTATGATCATTAATCAGTGATTTTTTTCAGCAGAGGATTATTTCTTCTACGCAATTACGTAAACTGCGTAATGGGAATTACGCCCTTGTTATATGATTAAATTGTGAGTATCACATTTTGTATTTCATACGAAAATAGGTAACACCGTATACGATTGGCGGGAATCTCAAACGCCCTTTCCTTTAGCGCATGCGTGAAAACTGAATGGACATGAAAATTTGGAGAGAGAGAAAAACAATTTTAAATCAGCGGAATATCAAGTATTATTGCTGCCATCTAGCTTTTTTATGGTGTTTATCATATATTTTATATATCGATGTAATCTGTAACGTTTGTCCGCGATCCAATTCAAGCTGTCAGCCGTCGTTAAGAATGGGTCTTGGACGGGGGTCTCCAGTGTTCACAATCCGAAGGTAAGTAAATAAGTTAGAATCATATGTATTTATTAGCTAGCCTGATCACGAGGTGGGCTTTTGTGATCGATCAATGTCCGTCCACAATTTTGGCAAAAAAGCCTCTTTAATGGTGCAGAGGCAGGGCGGCAGAGCAGACTATCATTCCAAAAGGTCATAGGTTTGATTCCCCACGGTGGCACTCCTTCTTTCTGACTATTTGTCTTCCACCAATCTGTAGATAATGGTAGACCTATGTGGAAAAGCAGCTAGGGGGCAAGGAACGGATGTAATTGATTCAACTGTGTGAAAAATACCAGGAATCCATAGTTGAGTGCTCAGGCCACAGCAATGAAATAAAGACTGTTGAAAGTAGTGAAAAATTGCAATCATACAAACAAGCAAACCATTTTAAAGAAACCATCTCCCAAGCTGGCATTAGATTTCAAACAAATTTTTCAGAAATGATCCCTCTGACAAGTCCTTTCACAGAATTGGAATCGATATATTTACCTTATTTACCTTATTTACCTTCCTAGGACCGCAGGTAAGCCTTCAGCTTCTAAAGGTCCATCTCTTTTTACTCTCTTTATGTTTGTGTGAGCGCTGTAGCAGCTCGGAGTGAATTTGAGTTCGTGATTTTTCCAGTGGTTATTGAGTCTGTTTTTAAACGAATTTAGACTGGGCGCAGTTACTACTTCATTGCTTAATGAATTCCATACATCGACTACACGATTGGTGAAGAAATGCTTTCTGATTTCTGTATTGAATCTTCTTTTATAGAGTTTGAGACTGTTTCCCCTAGTTTGCGAACTTCCAGTCAATTTAATTAGCTCCATACTTGTAGTGTCGAGATGATGTAATAGTTTGTAGACTTGAATTACATCAGCTCTCTCTCTTCTGTACTCCAGAGAAGGTAAACCAAGGCTAATTAATCTTTGGCTATAGTTTAGATGTTTAAGACTGGGAATCAATTTTGTTGCCCTTCTTTGAACATTTTCAAGAGTTGTCTTATGTTTCTTCATGTAGGGAGACCAAACTGGACTAGCATATTCGAGATGTGGGCGTACCAAGGATTTGTAGAGATTGAGAAACATGGTCTTGTCAAGAAATTTAAAGTTTCTGCGAATGATTCCCAAGTTCTGATTAGCTTTCTTCACTTTAGATTGGATGTGCGAGTTGAATTGAAGGCTTCCATCAATTGTAACTCCTAGATCTTTCTCTTCAAGCACACTTTTAATTTCATCTTGGTCTCTGTTCTCTAATGTCATGAAATATTTGGTTGAATGTGTTTTCTTTCCAATGTGTAGTCTTTTACATTTATTTGAGTTGAATTCAAGGCCCCATTTGGATGACCATTTACAGAAGGCATTTGTTGTTTCTTGTAATTTAGTCTTATCATTCTCATTTTTTAATTCTGTGTATGTTTTGGTATCGTCCGCGAACAACTTTACTTTTGTTTGGGCCTGATCTGGAAGGTCGTTGATGTATATGAGAAATAGTGTGGGACCCAACACACTTCCTTGAGGTACACCACTTTTAACCTTTTGACGTTTTGATCGACTACTGTTGATGGTTACTTCCTGGTATCTCTCGTGGAGAAAATCTTGTACCCAAAAAAATATATTGTTGGTAATCCCATAACTCTTGAGTTTAGTAAGCAGCTTTGAGTGAGGAATTGTATCAAACGCTTTGCTGAAATCATAGAAGATAATGTCTGTGTCCAAAGAGTTGTCTATTGAAGATGTCCAATCTTCGAGTGATTCTAATAGCTGTAGCTGGCATGATTTTCCTTGTACGAATCCAAATTGTTCTCTGGCAAAAAGATTGTTAGTTGTCATATATTCAATTATTCTATCATTGATGATTTTTTGTAGTAAATTTGAGCAGATTGGGTTTAGACTGATTGGTCTGTAGTTTTCTGGGTTTTGTTTGTCTCCTGATTTAAATATGGGGATAACGTCAGATGTTTTCCATTGACTTGGTACTTCAGAGTCTTGCAGGGATTTGTTAAAGATCATTGTTAAGGGATAGCACAGCTCGTTTTTACATTCGATTAGAAGCTTTGGATGTAAGTTGTCCGGTCCAGGTGATTTGTTTGGTTTTAGGTTGTTGAGGTGTTTCATGACATCGTTTTGTTGAATCACTATGTCATTTAAAGTACTGTTTGTTCTTTTGTCACATTCTGTGACCTCATTTTCTTGGTCTTCATCTTTGAACACGCTGGCAAAGTATTTATTGAATATTTCAGCTTTTTCCGAGTCTAATTCGGTTCTGTTACCGTCATTATCTTTGATTGTACCAATAGAGGACTTAGTTTTACTCTGTGACCTCACGTACTTCCAAAATAGTTTGCTGTTACTGTTTATGTTGGCTGCCAGATCTTTTTCATAATCATATTTAGCTTTTCTAATGGCTGCTGTTGCCTTATTTCTTGCTAGTTTGTAGTTGTTGTAGTTAAGGGTTGATTTACAATGTAGATATTTAGTCCAAGATCTATGTTTCTGCTTGAGTTCATTGCGGGTTTCTTGATTAATGTATGGAAGCTTCTTGTTGAGGTTTGGTTTGTCTTTGTACACCGGTATGTTTTCTTCTATTAATGTATTCATTTTATCGACAAAGACATTCCAGGACTCAGAAGCACTTTTATTTAAGAGTAGAGTGTCCCAAGCAATGTTGCTAAGTTCGTTTTTAATTTTTTGATAATCACCTTTAAAAAAGTTTCTTCTTATGTTTGTAGTTTCAACCACTGTTTCTGTGTAGCACAGATAGTCAATTTCAAGAACTTCATGGTCACTTTTACCGAGGCTCGATAAATGTTGTATTTTTTCAATCATATGTTCCTCATTTGTGATGACAAGGTCTATCAATGAAGGACTATGTCCGTCACGAAATCTGGTCGGTTCTTTCACATGTTGGAATAAAAAATTGTTTTGCATTATTTCTAAAAATAAACTGGCTGGATGAGATTCTCCAACTGTACTTTCCCATGTATTCCAGTTTATTTCTTTAAAATTAAAATCCCCTATAATACAGATGTGTGAACAACCACAATTGTTGGCTTGGTAAAAAATATTTTCTAGATCTTTAATACTGTTAGGGCTAGAGTGTGGGCTTCTGTAGATGCATCCAACAAGAAGATAGTCATTGTTTTTCAATTTTATTTTTGACCAAACTGATTCAACTTCACTTTTAGGTAAAATTTCGATTGTTTCGTTGATTAGTTCATTTTTGATGTAGAGTATAACACCTCTTTTTTCTTCGTGTACATTTGAATGGTGAGAAAAGCCTTCTATTTGGAAATTTGAATCTGTGACTTCAAAGAGATTGTTTTTTGGTCGAATTTCTGTAATAGCTATGACATCAGGGTTTTTTATAGATATAATGTTCTTAAGCTCATCCATTTTGTTTGTCAGTGAATCAGCATTTGTATAAATAATCTTCATCATATTTTGTGAGTTGTGGTTGTTCATAGTGTTATAATTATGTACAGAGTTAAAACTAAAACATGCTTCCTACTGTGTTTGTAGAGTTCTGTTTGGTGATTTTTGACTGGCATTTACTGCTCCCATGAAAGTCATTTCTGGATCTATTAAAGTAGAGTCCATGAAATTTTGAACACTGTCATTGAGATCTTCTAGTTTGTTGGAAGCATTATTTGGACTAGTCATCTGTTTGTTAGAAAATGTCTTTTCTTTGTCCAAATGTCTCGAATATTTTTTAGTTTTTTGATTTTTAGGGTCGATTTCTTGAGGAATAACAATCTCTCCGTCTCTGATTTTTGCATTTTTGTGAATTTTCCTAATTTCTTCAAGCTCTGTTAAGAGGTTTTTGCGTTCTTTTCTCTGTAGGGGTGTTAGGTCTGTTGTGATGATGACATCTTTAAACTGGGGATCTGTTTTAGATTTGATATATTTAGCTTGTGTTAATAGTTCTCTCCTTGTTTTTTTGTTGTCCAGGATGATCTTTAGTGGTCTGATTCTATTGTTTTGTCTTGTTCCTATTCTGTGGGAATTTTTTATTTCTATTTTGATTCCGAGATTACTTGATAGAAGTTGGACATTTTCATGATCATCTTGTTTTCTTGATGCAGAGTCATCACTTTCAGATTCTGTTAAGTTATAGATCATGAGATTTTGACTCCTTTGTTTTCTATCTTCATATTCCTTGATGCGGTCATCAATCTGTTTATCCATGTTACTTTTGACATTTTCTGTCATTTCGTTTATTTTCGATGTAGCCGCCTCTTCAACCTTTTCTTCAAGTCGTATATCAAATTCAGCCACTTGCAATTCCAATTTGTTGAGTCTTTCCTCATTGTTCCTTTTTATATCTGATAGGGTACTATCGAGACGCTGTAATGTCGGTAGAGTGTATTTACACGTGGGACATGTCCAAGACAGATTCAATCCTGGTGTTTGAATTAATTTAAGTTGTTCTTTCGATATCTTGATACACTCCCTACAGAAGTTTAACCCACAATGAATGCAGCTCAAATGTCCTGTTTTTTCTTTTATCTGTGTTTCACAACTGGGGCAAGTGTCACTGTCCGAGCCCTGCCGGCTGCGCTTTTTAGCATTTTCTGCTTTGTTTGTTAGTGGCGTACTTGTTTTAGCACTTTGAAATAAAAGGCCCCTTCGGGGTTCTTTTGAACTTTCAGCCATTCTATGTTTTATAATTTCCTTGTTTTCTGTAAATTGACGTTATTAAAAGTCGTGTCTGAACAGGGTTACCCTATACAGACTATTCACGCTATTGAAGGTTGGGTTTGTTTGTGTATTAAATTGTTTTCCGTAATATTTTGTTGGAGTATAGTGGTTGATTTAGGTGATAATCAATATTCTCAAGGATTTAAAGAACAGGGTTTCCCTATTCTACCTTTCAAATCAGCTTTCACAAGTCGGAAAATAACACTATAAGCATAATTCAATGTCCTTTGCTGTTTTTATTATTTTATAGACCCACAGTGTTGCAAGTTTGTTCACTGGGTGTATTCCATCGTAGAATAAGTCAAAATTCTTTTTATATTTGGTTGGCCTATTTCTCTTTTTGCAGCTTCGGATGATATCTTGGGAAAACCTAGGCAGGTGTATATTGGTTGTGTTTAATCCTTTAATTACATCATTAAAGTATTCTATAGCTTTGATAGTATTTGGATCTTGTGCTGAACTAGTCGAACCATTTTTTAATCTGTTAAATTTGTCAATGGAGTAATATGGGCACTCAAGAAAGAAAACTTGTGCTGAATTATTAATTGTTGTGATTTTTGATTTGAGATTGAGATAATTTTCAATGATATTGTCTATATTAGAAGTCCATTCTTCAATCAAGGATATGTACTTTCCTGTTTTCCGTGTGATTTCACAGGTCCCAAACCACAAAAATATCGTCGGTTTATGTAGTTTCTGAATTTGGCCCTCAATAACCTCGATCCAGTAATTGTCTGTGCACTTAGATCCACTTTTACACAAAATGAACAGATTAGTATCTCTTGTTGAAATTGATCTCCTCGCAGACCAACCTTTACTATCAGTCAATAAAAAATATAGAACTCTGATTGCCATGACAACAGAAAATCTCTCAGATCATAATGGCTAGAGCTCATAAACTGATGATAGTTAGTATGAAGCATTGCCAAATGCTTGTCTACCAAAATGGTTCGATGCCTAACAGCCGCACTGATTCTTTCGGGATATAATTTGTCTCGCACCAATTGGTTGAAAATCACAGTCCTATGTGAGATAGCAGCTGGAGACTAAGAAAGGATGTGATTGTGGTACTGGTTAGAGAAATACCAGGAATCCAATGTTAGGTGTTCCAGCCACTGCAATATAATTGAAAAAATGTTTAAAGCAGCAAAAATTCAATAAATCAATTAACCCTTTTCATGCTGAATAAATATTGGCTAAAAATTTTCAATAAAATCAAAGGGCAAAAAGTACTGAAAGTACCAACTATAGGTCAATTTTTATTTGAAAAACCAAATCTCAGACTTGATAATTCTGGTTTCTAAGTGCGATACAGGGGCTGTAAAGTAACATCAGGCTGAACATATGTGCAGGCTGATGTTTGTCTATAGCTCCTGTGAAGGCAGGAATATTCCATGTTCAGTATGACAAGGGTTAAATGTCTACCAAATACATAAAATTAATACTCTGTTTCTTGAAAATAAGTACTATGTTGTAGGGTCCCATGTTTTACATAGATGGGCACATAAATCCTTTATCTTCTACTCCAAAACAAAAAAAAAAGCTTACACCTGTTTCATTTGGCATGAATCATTTACCTAAGACACTTAAACAAAAAATTCAAATATTACACTTAACCTGCCTGTTATACCGGAAAGGGGAGTTGAGTTTGGCAGAATGTTATAGATAAATGGATTGAATCCCTGGTTTCACATAGAAAACAGAATAGGCTAAGCGTCACAGGAAAAGGGCCAAAATGAAAATCCCCATTAAGGCTCTAAGTCCACAGTTTTTCATCCAATCATCTTCAAACTTGCTTAGAATGACTGTACCAGAACAACTATGGTTCCTTATGAAAATGGGACTTATCACAAGAAGCGTCACAGGAAAAGGGGCTGAATGAAAATTTGACAAGAAAATCCTCATTAAGACGCTGAAAGTCCACATTTTTCAACTGATTCTTTTCAAACTTGCTCAGAATGATTGTAATATCTCAAAGATGGCCCCTTGTCATGCTGAGCCCGGAATATTCCTACCTTCACAGGAGCTATAGACAAACATCAGCCTGCACATAATAGGCAGTCTGATCTTTGTCTATAGCACCTGTTTTTACTTTTTGAAACAAGATAAGCTCAAAAGTTAATATCAACAATGAATTCCCTATCATATTTACTGCATTCGGGGCTTTGAACACATAGATTTTATTGCAAATTTCCCAAGATTTTTTATTCAGCATGACAAGGGTTAACAGAAAATTTGTCATCTTCTGATCATGGCCATGACTTTTTTCTTGATTTATCTCTAACAGCACTATCAACATACAAGCTTTTTCAAGAGTCAGTACAGCAGTCTCAGGCCTCTTGTTTATGTTTAATATAAATAAATTCCAGAGTTTGTTGTGATAAACTATTCAGAGATTTTAAACCCATTATTTGTAGTTGAAACTTGAATTTAGGGAAGCAAAATTCGAAAAAAAGTCAATGGCTCATTAACAAGAAAATAATATTCCTTTCAGTTTTTGATGTACATGTTTTTGACAACCAAATGGGCATACTGTATTTGCCCGGTATATTCGGACGGAAATTATAATTATTATTTCTTGTGTCCAAATATTTACAAAAATATTTCCTCATGTCCGAAAATTTAGGGACGTTCCATAATTTCATGGTGAAAATCGATCTTTAGTATTTGTAAAGGCTCGAAAACAATATTAAAGAATATACGGACAGAGCTAGGAATAAGGTAAAGCGCCGACAAATGCATCAATAATTCACAGTTTTTATTTCAACCATTTTTATTTTCTTTTTTCAGATAACAAGTCAAAGGCCCAAATGAATTCCGAGCACAGTCAAAATATAAAATTAAGAATAAAGATTGAAAAACTTTGTTTATTATAGTTAATCTCTTCTCATCGCCATTCTTTTTCAGCTTGGCTCCAAACCAGCGAAAAAACAAAATGTCGTCCAGCCAATTAAATATCGGAGCTCAAGCTTAATTTAACTGGAGTTACATTATTTTTAGGAATAAGGTAAAGCGCCGACAAATGCGTCAATAATTCACAGTTTTTATTTCAACCATTTTTATGCCCCCGATAGGGAGGCATCATAAATTTGACTTGTCCGTCCGTCTGTCCGTCCGTCCGTCCGTCATTCCGTCCAAAAACTTTAACATTGGCCATAACTTCCTTATTACTTAACATATTCGCATCATACTTTACCACAACATTCCTTGGTACATTACCTTTCTGTAGGCACATACTTTGGTGACCTTGACCCCTGGATGACCTTGACCTTCAACATAGATTGGCCATAATTTAAAATCAAAGCGGTGTCGGGGGCATTGTCATCTTACAGTGACAGCTCTTGTTATTTTCTTTTTTCAGATAACAAGTCAAAGGCCCAAATGAATTCCGAGCACAGTCAAAATATAAAATTAAAAATAAAGATTGAAAAACTTTGTTTATTATAGTTAATCTCTTCTCATCGCCATTCTTTTTCAGCTTGGCTCCAAACCAGCAAAAAATCAAAATGTTGTCCAGCCAATTAAATATCGGAGCTCAAGCTTAATTTAACTGGAGTTACATTATTTTTGTCGCTGATCGGCATTCATGTACAAATAGATGAAGAGTGACTGAAATATTGGAAGTATGGTTACCAAAAGTAAGGATATTTTGCTCGTAGATCTACTATTATGAAATAAATAATATCGGAAATCTTAGTAGTTACCCTATTTTCATTTTCATTGCACTGTCTCGAACTTTTATACATGTACACAGACGGTTTGTGTTCGGGTCGGTGAATGTCGACTGTCATTACATAATTTAAGATGGTCTTGACAAGCGAACCGGGGCCTGTTGGTTACATGTTACTTTCAACTCTATTATGTTTCACATACAACTGAGCCGCGGCAATAGCGCAGTTGGTAGCGCGCCGGACTTCTAATCCAGGGGTCTATATTCGCACTAGTTCGATCCCCGTCTGCAGCACTTATCCTTTCCGACATTTGTCTTCCACCAATGGGTAGATAATCGTAAACCTATGTGGAATAGCAACTGGAGGCTAGGAAAGGGATGATGTGGTGGTAGTACTGGTGTGAGAAATACCAGGAATCCATCGTTAGGTGCTCCAGTCGTCGCGGTATAACTGAGAGATTGTTGAAAGCGACTTAAAACCCCAATTCAAATCAAATCAAATTCACATACAACTGTATCAGTAGATACTTATTGATTTGACTTACGACATTATTGCCTTGCCTCGTTTGATAACACCTGTTTTATTCAAGTGTTCCGGGTATCTTGAATTTTAGCAGTAATGGATCGTTCTAATTTGTTTGTCGCTAAAATTCACGCGTGAAATAACATAAATAAAAAAAAAAAGAATTTAAAACCAGCTTATTAGCTCACTGAGCACAAAGTGCTCTAGGGAGCTATTGTGATTAATCAATGTCCGGTGTCCCTCTGTCAATCTGTCCGTCACTGCAAAATGGAAAGGATCCGTGCCATATCACGGGAAAAGGGGTCTTAATGAGAATTTTCTTGTTTACACTCTAGAAGCCACAAATATGGTCCAATTGTCATGAAACTTTGTCACAATGTTTGTTGGGTCATGAGGATGAATTCTATTGAAAATGGGAGGGATCTGTGCCATATCATAGGAAAAGGGGCCTTAATGAAGTTTTCTTGTTTACACTCTAGTGGCCACAAATATGGCCCAATATTCATGAAACTTGGTCTGAATGTTTGCCAGGTCATGAGGATGAATCCTATGGAAAATGGGATGTGTTCGTGCCTTATCATTGGAAAAGGGGCCTTCATGACAATTTTCTTGTTTACACTCTAGTAGCCACAAATATGGCCAAATCTTTATGAAACTTTGTCAGAATGTTTGTCAGGTCTTAAGGATAAATCCTATTGAAAATGGAAAGGATCCATGACTTATCACGGGAAAAGGGACCTTAATGACAATTTTTTTGTTTACACTCTAATAGCCACAAATATGGTCAAATCATCATGAAACTTGGTCAAAATGTTTGTTAGGTCATGAGGATTAACTCTTTTGAAAATAGGGAGGATTCGTGCCATATCACAGGAAAAGGGGCCTTAATGACAATTTTCTTGTAAGAGCTCCATACGCCACAAATATGGTCAAATCCTCATGAAACTTGGTCAAATTGTTTGCCAGGTCACAAAAATTAACTCTGTTGAAAATGGGAAGGTTCATGCCATATTACAGGAAAAGGAGTCCTTATGATAATTTACTTGAAATTACTCTAATGGCCACTAATATGGCCCAAACTTTGTGAAACTTGGTTTTATGTAGAAATTACCTTCTAAATGACATCTGCCTTTTTAACTGATGTGATGTCCCAGTGAGCAAAGAGACTCAGGTGAGCAATCTAGGACCATCATGGTCCTCTTTGATTTTTGACTGGGTATTGTTGCCATTAGGCCTTTATTGTCTGTGACTATGTCAAATTCCATATTGTAACGACGAGATTGAAAATTAAAAAAGCCTACCAACGCGCATTTCTTGTTTGAACTATTCCTAAAGCTTTACAGCCGCCGTCATAGCGCAGTTGGTAGCGCGTCGGACTGTCATTCTAGAGGTCCCGGGTTCGATCCCCGACAGCGGCACTCATTCTTTCCGACTATTGGTCTCTCACCAATGGGTTGATAATTGTAGACCTATGTGAGATAGCGGCTGGAGGCTAGGAAAGAATGTGATGGTTGTACTGGTGAGAGAAATACCAGGGATCCATTGTTAGGTGCTCCAGCCGCCGCGATATAACTGAAATAATGTTGAAAGCGGCGTTAAACTCCATTCAATCAATCAATCCTAAAGCTTTACCAATGCATCGCAAGTCAGTTTATTCATCACGTATGCAGCTGATAAAAGATCGCTGTGCATAAACCCATACCTCCCGATGTAGATAGCTTATAATTAAACCTTTTATGTAGCGATTATTACAAATAACATTGGGTATGATTAGCCACGCTGCTATCAAGTTAAAAAGGGTTATCAGATGTCAAAGAATGGATTACACCTTACAGGGATTATCAGCAATGCTGTAAATTGAAGAAATGGTAAGCGTGCATCCTTTGCCTTTCCACTCGATTCATTTAACGTAAATTTGTGTCCGAAAACTAAGGGACAGACAATTCCACTTGTGTCGGATTTTAGGGACAAAAAATAAATTATTTTTGAAAATAAGTAATGGTGTCTGAATTTTTCGGGTGTCCGAATACTTCGGGTAAATACGGTAGACAGGTAACTTAGCCAAATTCTGCTGAAAATAGTTTAATTGAAAAGCCTACAATGTCTTAAAATATTAAATACTATAGAAAATCATTAGAAAGAAATGCTTATGATAAGGCTCAGTTTAAAGTCTTGAGTGAATATTTTTTTTTTGAGATGAAAAAGTTTGCAAATCTGAAGCATCTGATTGTTGCCAAAACAGATCATAATCCTAAGAAAGACCATTGATGACTTCTTAAAATCACAGTACACACTTCAAACTTCATATTTTAAGTTGTTCATAATTCACATTTCACACTTCAATTTTCTTACTTGAAAGTTCACACTTATGACTGCTAATTTAACATTTCACAGTTCTAAATTCAGATTTCACAGTACACAGTTCTGACTTTACACTTCCAACTTCACAGTTCACGCTTGCGACCTCTAACTTCACAGTCCACCCTTCACACATCTAACTTCACACTTCAAAGTTCACACTATCAACTTCACAGTTCACACTTGTGACTTCCAACTTCACAGTCACCCTAAACACGTAACTAACACTCTTACCTCACACTTCTAACTTCACATGAATATCTTCACATTTATCTTTACGTTTCTATCTTCATATTTCAAAGTTCACACTTTCAACTTCACAATTCTGACTTCCAACCTCACAATTCATCCTTCTAATTTCACACTTCAGCTGAACAATTCTGTTTTCCAACTTTACAGTTCATCCTTCTAACATCACACTTCTTACTTCAAAGTTTATACTTCCAACTTTTCACTTCACAATTCTGACTAACAACTTCACATTTCAAAGTTTGTTTTCACTTCAAAGATAATAAGTTTAAAGTATGAAGTTTACAGTGTAGATAATAGAAGTCACCACAGGTCTTTCATATAATCTATAATTGTGACCAGGTGGGGTTGAGGGGCCCTTTAGTGGTTGATTTACAGCATTGTCACAGTAATGAATGCCATCCATCAACCAAGAAAATTCAAGTTTTCATAATTTCTGCACCTTCATAATTCATCATCAGAACCACTGTCATGCCCTAGTCCATCCAATACAGCCACAAAGCTAAGCTGGACCTCTTGATTCATGTGATTGTAGAAATTAAAATAGCCCTTTACTTGTGAATGTAAGGCTTTGGTTAAGGTTGTAGTTGCAACTGTTGCATATTTTTAGCTCGCTGTCTGTTGTGCCTTGTGCATTGTCACACATCATAAATTTAAGTGTTTACACTCTAAGAGACAACAAAAATTGTCAAATCTTCATGGAACTTGATCAGAATGTTTGTTAGATCACAAGGATGAACCCTATAGAAAATGGGAAGGATATGTGTCATATCATTGGAAAAGGGGCCTAAAAGACATTTTTTATGACAATTATTTTGTTAACACTCTACAGGCCACAAATATGGTCAAATCTTCACGAAACTTGGTCAGAATGTTTGTCTGGTCTCAAGGCTGAACCCTATTGAAAATGGGAAGGATCCGTACCATATCAGAGATAAAGGGGTCTTAATGAAAATTTTCTTGTTTACACTCTAGAGGCCACAAAAAAGACCAAAATGAAAATTGGACAGAATGATAGACCATGTCACAAGGATGGACCCTTTTGAAAACTTGAAGAATCCATGCCATGTCACAGGAAAATTGGCCTTTAAGACAACCTTTTTTGTTTACATTCTGGAGGCAAGAAATATGTCCTAATCTTCAAGACTTGACACATGGTCAGAGTGTTGGCCAGGTCACAAGGATGGCTCCTATTGAAAATGGGAAGGATCCATGCCATTTCACATGAAAAGGGGCCTTAATTAAAATTTTCTTGTTTACACTCAAGAGGCCACAAAAGGCCCAGTCTTCATGAAACTTGGTCAGAATATTGGTCATACAAATGTAGCCTTATCTTCATGAAACTTGGTCAGAATGTTGGTGAGGTCACAAGGATAGACCCTATTGAAAATTGGAAAGATCCATGCCATATCACAAGAAAAGGTGCCTTGATGACAATTTTCTTGTTCAAACTCTTAGAGGCCACAAATGAAAATTGGTTGGAATAATGGCCATGTCACAAGGATGAACCCTATTGAAAACAGAAAGAACCCATGCCATATCACAGGAAAAGTAGCCTTAAGGACAACTTTCTTGTTTACATTCTGGAGGCCAGAAATATGGGCCAAACTTCAAGACATGAAACTTGGTCAAAGTGTTGGCCAGGTCACAAAGATGGCCCCTAATTAAATATGTTAGAGATCCATGCCATATCACTTGAAAAGGGGCCTTTATGAGAATTTTCTTGTTTACACTTTTTAGGCCACAAATATCAGGGCATTTTTCCAAAAATTGAGAAGGGCCCCTAGCCTTTCATTTTTGAATTTTCACGCAAACTTCGGTGAAATTGGAAAATTTTGGAATTTATCAAGTTTTAGGAAAAAAACACCTAAACCTTATCATATAGTCAAAACAAAGATATTTCAATCGTTATTTCATTTAAAAAGCTCATGTTTTCTACAAATATAATTAAGAGGTTCAGCTTGATTTGTGGCTGAATAATTGGATGGAATAGAGTGTGACAAGAAATTATGTCAACTCGGTTTTGCTCTGATGGTGGATTAAGTTCCTTACAGTGAATATGTTGTTAATCAACTATCAAAGGGATTCTAGACCTGACCTGGTCACAATTATCAATTATGAACGGTTTCATTGCTGTAGCAGACGCTTAAACTTCGAAAGCCTTTAAGTCTAGCAAACACTTTGTTTCACCCAGACCATAAGTAGACTGCATAGCCTTATCATAAGCATTCCTTCTGAATGATTTACTAGAGCATTTACCATTTGAAGACACTGTGGACTTACAAATTAAGCTTATTTCCGCTAGATTCTAAGTTACATTGCTTATGCGAGTTTGGTTGTTAAAAATTGTGTACATTAAAAATTGACAGGATTATGTTCCTTGTTAATGAGGCCATTCCCTTTTAGTGCTATTTTCAATTCCAAGACTCCAATTTTATCTAGAAATAAAAGTTTAAACCCAATGCCTGTATAGTTTTATACTCAAAGATGCTTTTCAAATCAATCATTAGAGATAGCAGAGACCGACTTGTTCACAAATTAAAATAATAATCGATTCATCTTCCCACAGTTCTTTTGAATCAAGTAAGGAAAACAAAGCCTGGTTATCCACCATTTTCTGTGAAAGGTTTTGTAATACTTATCAATCGGATATCAGCCTAATTTAAGTGTGAACATTCACATTTCATAAAATGGAACCCTTGACTCTTTTCACACAACTTTTGCTTTCACTCTTTCACTTTTTGAATCTCCGTTAGCATGCGTCGGGTAGAATTTTGAATTTGGAATTTAAATTGATTTGGGAGAAATTTTCTTGTCACAGTTGGGAAAAAAAGAGGCTTTTTGCGATTGGGAAGTCACCGAAGTTTGGCCTCAGGTAAAGAAGGAAAAAAAGCCCTGAATATGGCCCACTTATTATGACATGAAACTTTGTCAGAATATTGGTCAGGTCACATGGTATAACCCTATTGAAAGTTGGAAGGATCAATGTCATATCAGAGGGAAAAGGGCCATAATAATTACTTTCTTGTGTACATTTTAGAGGCTATATTAATTGCCCAATCTTCATGAAACTTGTTCAGAATATTGGCCAGGTCACAAGGATTTAACCTTTTGGAATTTGGAAGGATCCATTTGATATAGGAAAATGGGTTCTTAATGACAATTTTTATGCCCCCGCATCGATAGATCAGGGGCATATTGTTTTACCATTGTCCGTCTGTCAGTCCGTCCATCTGTCTGTCTGTCTGTCTGCAAAAGTTAACCAAAAATCTTATAATTCAAACACCCTGGCAATGAATATGCTGTTTGTTATGCCCCCGTATCGAAAGATCAGGGGCATATTGTTTTACCATTGTCCGTCCGTCAGTCTGTCTGTCTGCAAAAGTTAACCAAAAAACTTAACATTGCCAATATCTTCAAGCCTATTCGAGATACAAGGCTAATTTTTGTCATGATGATAGATCTCAATGATCCGCATCTGCTGGTACCAAAGTAAAGGTCATGTGACAAGGTCAAGGTCATCTGTCAAGGTCAAACTTTGAAAAAATGCTATTACGGGAGCATTCGTGTTTCACAAACACATCTTGTTTTGTTTCCACTTTAGGAGCCACAAATCTGATACAATATTCATAAAATTTGGTCGGAATGTATATCTTGTAAAACAGGATAATCCCTATTGAAAAATGTATTGTCCTATGAGAATACTAGAAAGAGGGCATTCATTCTCTTCATCCATTCTAGGTTTTATTTTCTAAGTATTTTTGGTATGTTTTTCTTGTCAAAGGACGAATCTCTTCATAAAACTTGTCTAGAAAAGGCTAGAAAATTATGCAGGGATAATAGGAACAGAATAATGTCTTTCTTTGAAATATGTAATGGTCATTTAATGATCTTAAAAGAATAAAATTTTGCTAAGGGAGGGGTAAGCGACATAGGTGAGCGGTATAGGACCATCATGGTCCATTTGTTAGGTGCTCTAGCTGCTGCCATGTAACTTATAGATTGTTGAAAGTGATGCAAAAACCCAATTCAAATAAACAAAGCTGCAGAATTACTTTAATTTCTATACTCCTGCAAAACAAGTGTTTTTGGGGGTACACCGGAATCGGCCTCTCTGTTGGTCTGTCCATATGTCCATCCGTCTATACAAATACCACCAATTTTATGTCTCCAATTCCTCCTACAGTTTTGATCTAAACTAATGAATCTCTAAACAGACATTGATTACAATATGAAGTTTTGCAAGACCCAATTTTGGAGTGTTAACTCCCAATGGCTGAAGAATTATCTGCCCTTGACTTTACATTCTACTTGCCAAAAAAAGCTAGTGGAACTTGATTCGTCAAGTTAAATGATTATCTACTTCTGAAAAAGAACAGCACTATTCAAAGAAAATACAAAAAAAAAATTGAATCATTGATTAAATTGTGTAAGTTTACTGTAAACACTCTAAATTGATCAGGCTCTCAACTAATAACAATCAAGGCTCTCACTGGGATATTGAATAAAAAAATTAAATGAATGAAAAATAGGTATTGTAGAACAGAAGTTAAAATAAAGCCTTTAAGACAGGCAAAATTTTCATAATTGATTTATTGAATACCTAAACATATTAACAATTTTAAAATAAACTTTCCATGAATTGACTATTGAAAAACTGAAAAAAAAAAAAAGCGCTATTAAACTTTTCTGAAAATGTATTAACCAATGTTAAGTACATTGCACTGATCTGCATTATAACAATAAATCCATTTTATACAGTAAAATTATCTACCTAAAAATGTTTTATAGCTACATTGGCCGAAGGCTAGCGAGCTATTGTCATGGCGGTGTGTCCGTTCTGCAACTGTACATAAGCTTTTCTGTCAACATCTTCTAAACCTATAGACCTATGTGAGACAGCAGCTGGAGGCTAGGAAAGGATGTGATGGTGGTACTGGTGGGGAAATACCAGAAATCTATTGTTTGGTGCTCAAGCCACCGCGATATAACTGGAATACATGTTGAAAGCTGGCCGTGTTAAACACCATACAATCAATCTCCTAAACCGATGGGTGGATTTTGAAGAAACTTAGCAGAAGTGTTCCTTGGGTGACCCTGTCTAAAGATGTTCAAAAAATTTGGATTGGCCCATAAACATGTTATTTAGCCAAATTCTGCTGAAAATAGCTTTTAATTGAAAAGCCTACAATGTCTTAGAATGTTAAATACTATAGAAAATCAAAAAAGGTCATAATTTTATGAAAGACCAGTGGTGACTTCTTAAATTAACAGTTCACACATTAAACATCATCTTTGAGGTTGTTCATAATTCATGTTTCACATTTCAGACTTCAATTTTCACACTTCAAAGTTCTCACTTCCGACTGCTTATTTAACCCTTGTCATGCTGAATAAATTTTTGCTTAAAATTTTCATTAAAATCAAAGGGCAAAGAGTACTGAAAGTACTAACTGTAGGTCAATTTTAATTTGAAAAAACAAAATCTATTGATAATTCTGGTTTAAAAGTGAGAAACAGGTGGTGTTGACAAACATTGGACTGCACATATGTGCAGCCTGATGTTTGTCTATAGCTCTTACCAAAGCAGGAATATTCCAGGTTCAGCATGACAAGGTTTAACTTTTCACAGTTCTTACTTCAGACTTCACAGTACACACTTCTGACTTCACACTCCCAACTTCACAGTTCACACTTACATCCTCCAACTTCACGGTCCACCCTTCTCACTTCTAACTTCACACTTCTATCTTCATACTTCAAAGTTCACACTTTCAACTTCACAGTTCACACTTGTGACTTCCAACTTCACAGTCCACCCTACACACATAACTTCACACTCTTGCTTCACACTCCAAACTTCACATGTCTATCTTCACACTTAACTCCACATAAACTTAAACCAACTTCTAATCGGTCACTCAAATAAATCACGAAAAGAAGTGCTTAATTATGTTAGAGATGCAAGTTTTTGATGATTTCCGATAGCCCATGCACTTGGTAGATAGCTTAATCAAAATGCAAAAAAAATTCTACGGTTATATCAACATAACTTGCATGAGAACATGGGTACCCCCGATTTCAAAATTAACATTGGTTGGTGGGGTTAATTTAACAAATTCACCTCATTTACGCAAATGAACGTCTTAAATAATGTTTTCTTTACTTATTTCTATTCATCTACCTTTAAGGCTTCAAAAGCATAATGATTTTTCAACAACTCAACAGTATTTATTCGACTGCAATTTTGAAAATTCCCTGCATTTTGCGAGTTTTGTGACTTTTTCAAAGTAGGGTTGGTGTCTTCTTTTGTCTGCTACAATCGTTGTGTCGGTCCTTTTTACAAAATTCTTTCACCAAAATCATCGAGATTGATTTGTCTTTGCATGAACACAAAGTTCTATTCAATTATTTCATTTTAAATGTGTCGAAAAGAGGAAAACATGCGGTGACCGATTAGAAGTTGGTTTCAGTTTATCTATCTTCATACTTCAAAGTTCACACTTTCAACTTCAAAGTTCACAGCCGCCGTCATAGCGCAGTTGGTAGCGCGTCGGACTGTCAATGTAGAGTTTGCGGGTTCGATCCCCGACGGCAGCACGCATTCTTTCCGACTATTTGTCTCTTACCAATGGGTTGATAATCGTAGACCAATGTGAGATAGCGGCTGGAGGCTAGGAAAGAATGTGGTGGTTGTACTGGTGATAGATATACCTGGAAACCATTGTTAGGTGCTCCAGCCGCCGCAATATAACTGAAATAATGTTGAAAGCGGTGTTAAACTCCATTCAATCAATTCAAAGTTCACACTTGTGACTTCCAACTTCACAGTCCACCCTACACACATAACTTCACACTCCAAACTTCACATGTCTATCTTCACACTTAACTCCACATATCTATCTTCATTCTTTAAAGTTCACACTTTCAACTTCACATTTCTGACATCCAACTTCACAATTCACCCTTCTAATTTCACAGTTCAGCTTAACACTTCTGACTCCCAACTTAACAGCTCAAACTTCACACTTCTGACTTTCATCTTCATGGTTTGTCTGTCTTACTTCCCATTTCTAACTTCACACTACACATTTCACAGTTCAATCTTCACAGTTCACACTTCTGACTTCCAACTTTACAGTTCACCCTTCTAAAATCCTTCTTCTAACTTCATAGTTCACACTTACAACTTTACAGCCGCCGTCATAACGCAATTGGTAGCATGTCAGACTGTCAATCTAGAGGTCCCTGGTTCAATCCCCGACGGCAGCACTAATTCTTTCCGTCTATTTGTCTCTCAACAATGAGTTGATAATTGTAGACCTATGTGAGATAGCAGCTGGTGGCTCGAAAAGGATGTTGTGGTTGTACTGGTGAGAGAAGTTCCAGGAAACCATTGATAGGTGCTGCAGCCGCCGCAATATAACTGAAAAAATGTTGAAAGTGGCGTTAAACTCCATTCAATCAATCAATCCAACTTTACACTTCCAACTTTTCATTTCACAATTCTTACTTTCAACTTTACCATTCACCCTTCTAACATCACACTTCTAACTTCTAACTACAAAGCTTACACTGTCAACTTTTCACTTCACAATTGTGACTTACAGCTTCACATTTCAAAGTTTCTTTTCACTTCAAAGATAATATGTTTAAAGTATGAAGTTTACAGTGTAGATAAAAGAAGTCACCACATGTCTTTCATATAACCTACAATTGTAACCAGTTGGGGTTGAGGGGCCCTTGAGTGGTTGATTTACAAGCATTGTCACAGTGATGAATGTTGTCCATCAACCAAGAAAAATCAAGTTTTCAAAATTTCTGCACCTTCATAATTCTTCATCAGAACCACTGTCACCCCCTAGTCCATCCAATTCAGCCACAAAGCTAAGCTGGACCTCTTGATTCATGTGAATGTAGAAAACAAAATAGCCCTTTACTTGTGAAAATAAGGCTTTGGTTAAGGTTTTACATGCAACTGTTGTATATTTAGCTCACTGTCTATTGTCCGTTGTGCGATGTCATACATCATAAATTTAAGTGTTTACACTCTAGAGATCATAAAAATTGTCCAATCTGCATTGTACTTGGTCAGAATGTTTTTCAGATCACATGGGTGAATCCTATCGAAAATGGAAAGGATCTGTGTCATATCATGGAAAAAGGGGCCTAGATGACATTTTTTTAATGGCAATTTACTTTATATTGTACCTTCCAAAAAAAAGCTAGAAGAACTTGATTCCATAAGCTAAATGATAATCTACTGTTGATAAAAATGGACCCTTTCAAAGAAAATACAATAAATTATTTTTGAATCATTGATTAAATTGTGTAAGTTTACTGTAAACACTCTAAAATGATCAGTCCCTCAACTTATAACAAGCAAGGCTCTCACAGGGATTTTAAATAAGAAATATAAAGGAATGAAAAATAGGTATTGTAGAACAGAAGTTGAAATAAAGCCTTTAAGACAGGCAAAATTTTCATAATTGATTTATTGAATACCTAAACATATAAACAATTTTAAAATAAACTTTCCATGAATTTACTATTGAAAAACTGAAAAAAAGCGCTATTAAACTTTTCTGAAAATGTTATCAACCAATTTAAAGTATGTAACACAGATCTGCATTATAACATAATAAATCCATTTTATACAGTAAAATTATATACCTAAAAATGTTTTATAGCTCCATTAGCCGAAGGCTTGCGAGCTATTGTCATGGCTGTGTGTTCGTTCTGCATCTGTGCATAAGCTTTTCTGTCAACATCTCCTAAACCTATAGACCTAGCTGGAGGCTAGAAAAGAATGTGATGGTGGTACTGGTGGGGAAATACCAGAAATCTATTGTTTGGTGCTCAAGCCACCGCGATATAACTGGAATACATGTTGAAAGCTGGCTGTGTTAAACACCATACAATCAATCTCCTAAACCGATGGGTGGATTTTGAAGAAACTTAGCAGAAGTGTTCCTTGGGTGACCCTGTCTAAAGATGTTCAAAAAATTTGGATTGGCCCATAAACATGTTATTTAGCCAAATTCTGCTGAAAATAGCTTTTAATTGAAAAGCCTACAATGTCTTAGAATGTTAAATACTATAGAAAATCAAAAAAGGTCATAATTTTATGAAAGACCAGTGGTGACTTCTTAAATTAACAGTTCACACATTAAACATCATCTTTGAGGTTGTTCATAATTCATGTTTCACATTTCACACTTCAATTTTCACACTTCAAAGTTCTCACTTCCGACTGCTTATTTAACCCTTGTCATGCTGAATAAATTTTTGCTTAAAATTTTCATTAAAATCAAAGGGCAAAGAGTACTGAAAGTACTAACTGTAGGTCAATTTTAATTTGAAAAAACAAAATCTATTGATAATTCTGGTTTAAAAGTGAGAAACAGGTGGTGTTGACAAACATTGGACTGCACATATGTGCAGCCTGATGTTTATCTATAGCTCTTACCAAAGCAGGAATATTCCAGGTTCAGCATGACAAGGTTTAACTTTTCACAGTTCTTACTTCAGACTTCACAGTACACACTTCTGACTTCACACTCCCAACTTCACAGTTCACACTTACATCCTCCAACTTCACGGTCCACCCTTCTCACTTCTAACTTCACACTTCTATCTTCATACTTCAAAGTTCACACTTTCAACTTCACAGTTCACACTTGTGACTTCCAACTTCACAGTCCACCCTACACACATAACTTCACACTCTTGCTTCACACTCCAAACTTCACATGTCTATCTTCACACTTAACTCCACATAAACTTAAACCAACTTCTAATCGGTCACTCAAATAAATCACGAAAAGAAGTGCTTAATTATGTTAGAGATGCAAGTTTTTGATGATTTCCGATAGCCCATGCACTTGGTAGATAGCTTAATCAAAATGCAAAAAAAATTCTACGGTTATATCAACATAACTTGCATGAGAACATGGGTACCCCCGATTTCAAAATTAACATTGGTTGGTGGGGTTAATTTAACAAATTCACCTCATTTACGCAAATGAACGTCTTAAATAATGTTTTCTTTACTTATTTCTATTCATCTACCTTTAAGGCTTCAAAAGCATAATGATTTTTCAACAACTCAACAGTATTTATTCGACTGCAATTTTGAAAATTCCCTGCATTTTGCGAGTTTTGTGACTTTTTCAAAGTAGGGTTGGTGTCTTCTTTTGTCTGCTACAATCGTTGTGTCGGTCCTTTTTACAAAATTCTTTCACCAAAATCATCGAGATTGATTTGTCTTTGCATGAACACAAAGTTCTATTCAATTATTTCATTTTAGATGTGTCGAAAAGAGGAAAACATGCGGTGACCGATTAGAAGTTGGTTTCAGTTTATCTATCTTCATACTTCAAAGTTCACACTTTCAACTTCAAAGTTCACAGCCGACGTCATAGCGCAGTTGGTAGCGCGTCGGACTGTCAATCTAGAGTTCGCGGGTTCGATCCCCGACGGCAGCACTCATTCTTTCCGACTATTTGTCTCTTACCAATGGGTTGATAATCGTAGACCAATGTGAGATAGCGGCTGGAGGCTAGGAAAGAATGTGGTGGTTGTACTGGTGATAGATATACCTGGAAACCATTGTTAGGTGCTCCAGCCGCCGCAATAACTGAAATAATGTTGAAAGCGGTGTTAAACTCCATTCAATCAATTCAAAGTTCACACTTGTGACTTCCAACTTCACAGTCCACCCTACACACATAACTTCACACTCTTACTTCACACTCCAAACTTCACATGTCTATCTTCACACTTAACTCCACATATCTATCTTCATTCTTTAAAGTTCACACTTTCAACTTCACATTTCTGACATCCAACTTCACAATTCACCCTTCTAATTTCACAGTTCAGCTTAACACTTCTGACTCCCAACTTAACAGCTCAAACTTCACACTTCTGACTTTCATCTTCACGGTTTGTCTGTCTTACTTCCCATTTCTAACTTCACACTACACATTTCACAGTTCAATCTTCACAGTTCACACTTCTGACTTCCAACTTTACAGTTCACCCTTCTAAAATCCTTCTTCTAACTTCATAGTTCACACTTACAACTTTACAGCCGCCGTCATAACGCAATTGGTAGCGTGTCAGACTGTCAATCTAGAGGTCCCTGGTTCAATCCCCGACGGCAGCACTAATTCTTTCCGACTATTTGTCTCTCAACAATGAGTTGATAATTGTAGACCTATGTGAGATAGCAGCTGGTGGCTCGAAAAGGATGTTGTGGTTGTACTGGTGAGAGAAGTACCAGGAAACCATTGATAGGTGCTGCAGCCGCCGCAATATAACTGAAAAAATGTTGAAAGTGGCGTTAAACTCCATTCAATCAATCAATCCAACTTTACACTTCCAACTTTTCATTTCACAATTCTTACTTTCAACTTTACCATTCACCCTTCTAACATCACACTTCTAACTTCTAACTACAAAGCTTACACTGTCAACTTTTCACTTCACAATTGTGACTTACAGCTTCACATTTCAAAGTTTCTTTTCACTTCAAAGATAATATGTTTAAAGTATGAAGTTTACAGTGTAGATAAAAGAAGTCACCACATGTCTTTCATATAACCTACAATTGTAACCAGTTGGGGTTGAGGGGCCCTTGAGTGGTTGATTTACAAGCATTGTCACAGTGATGAATGTTGTCCATCAACCAAGAAAAATCAAGTTTTCAAAATTTCTGCACCTTCATAATTCTTCATCAGAACCACTGTCACCCCCTAGTCCATCCAATTCAGCCACAAAGCTAAGCTGGTCCTCTTGATTCATGTGAATGTAGAAAACAAAATAGCCCTTTACTTGTGAAAATAAGGCTTTGGTTAAGGTTTTACATGCAACTGTTGTATATTTAGCTCACTGTCTATTGTCCGTTGTGCGATGTCATACATCATAAATTTAAGTGTTTACACTCTAGAGATCATAAAAATTGTCCAATCTGCATTGTCCTTGGTCAGAATGTTTTTCAGATCACATGGGTGAATCCTATCGAAAATGGAAAGGATCTGTGTCATATCATGGAAAAAGGGGCCTAGATGACATTTTTTTAATGGCAATTTACTTTATAATGTACCTTCCAAAAAAAAGCTTGAAGAACTTGATTCCATAAGCTAAATGATAATCTACTGTTGATAAAAATGGACCCTTTCAAAGAAAATACAATAAATTATTTTTGAATCATTGATTAAATTGTGTAAGTTTACTGTAAACACTCTAAAATGATCAGTCCCTCAACTTATAACAAGCAAGGCTCTCACAGGGATTTTAAATAAGAAATATAAAGGAATGAAAAATAGGTATTGTAGAACAGAAGTTAAAATAAAGCCTTTAAGACAGGCAAAATTTTCATAATTGATTTATTGAATACCTAAACATATTAACAATTTTAAAATAAACTTTCCATGAATTGACTATTGAAAAACTGAAAAAAAGCGCTATTAAACTTTTCTGAAAATGTTATCAACCAATTTAAAGTATGTAACACAGATCTGTATTATAACATAATAAATCCATTTTATACAGTAAAATTATCTACCTAAAAATGTTTTATAGTTCCATTAGCCGAAGGCTTGCGAGCTATTGTCATGGCTGTGTGTTCGTTCTGCATCTGTGCATAAGCTTTTCTGTCAACATCTCCTAAACCTATAGACCTAGCTGGAGGCTAGAAAAGGATGTGATGGTGGTACTGGTGGGGAAATACCAGAAATCTATTGTTTGGTGCTCAAGCCACCGCGATATAACTGGAATACATGTTGAAAGCTGGCTGCGTTAAACACCATACAATCAATCTCCTAAACCGATGGGTGGATTTTGAAGAAACTTAGCAGAAGTGTTCCTTGGGTGACCCTGTCTAAAGATGTTCAAAAAATTTGGATTGGCCCATAAACATGTTATTTAGCCAAATTCTGCTGAAAATAGCTTTTAATTGAAAAGCCTACAATGTCTTAGAATGTTAAATACTATAGAAAATCAAAAAAGGTCATAATTTTATGAAAGACCAGTGGTGACTTCTTAAATTAACAGTTCACACATTAAACATCATCTTTGAGGTTGTTCATAATTCATGTTTCACATTTCAGACTTCAATTTTCACACTTCAAAGTTCTCACTTCCGACTGCTTATTTAACCCTTGTCATGCTGAATAAATTTTTGCTTAAAATTTTCATTAAAATCAAAGGGCAAAGAGTACTGAAAGTACTAACTGTAGGTCAATTTTAATTTGAAAAACAAAATCTATTGATAATTCTGGTTTAAAAGTGAGAAACAGGTGGTGTTGACAAACATTGGACTGCACATATGTGCAGCCTGATGTTTGTCTATAGCTCTTACCAAAGCAGGAATATTCCAGGTTCAGCATGACAAGGTTTAACTTTTCACAGTTCTTACTTCAGACTTCACAGTACACACTTCTGACTTCACACTCCAAACTTCACAGTTCACACTTACAACCTCCGACTCACGGTCCACGCTTCTCACTCCTAACTTCACACTTCTATCTTCATACTTCAAAGTTCACACTTTCAACTTCACAGTTCACACTTGTGACTTCCAACTTCACAGTCCACCCTACACACATAACTTCATACTCTTACTTCACACTCCAAACTTCACATGTCTATCTTCACACTTAACTCCACATATCTATCTTCATACTTCAAAGTTCACACTTTCAACTTCACACTTCTGACATCCATCCTCACAATTCACCCTTCTAATTTCACACTTCAGCTTAACACTTCTGACTCCCAACTTAACAGCTCAAACTTCACACTTCTGACTTCCATCTTCAGGGTTTGTCTGTCTTACTTCCCATTTCTAACTTCACACTACACATTTCACAGTTCAATCTTCACAGTTCACACTTCTGACTTCCAACATTGCAGTTCACCCTTCTAAAATCCTCCGACGGCGGCACTCATTCTTTCTGACTATTTGTCTCTCACAAATGGGTTGATAATCCTAGACCTTTGTGAGATAGCAGCTGGAGGCTAGGAAAGAAAGTGATGGTTGTACTGGTTAGAGAAATACCAGGGATCCATTGTTAGGTGCTCCAGCCGCCGCGATATAACTGAAATAATGTTGAAAGCGACGTTAAACTCCATTCAATCAATCAATTCTAAAATCCTTCTTCTAACTTCATAGTTCACACTTACAACTTTACAGCCGCCGTCATAAAGCAATTGGTAGCGCATCAGACTGTCAATCTAGAGGTCCCTGGTTCAATCACTGAAGGCGGCACTAATTCTTTCCGACTATTTGTCTCTTAACAATGTGTTGATAATTGAAGACCTATGTGAGATAGCTGGAGGCTCGAAAAGGATGTTGTGGTTGTACTGGTGAGAGAAGTACCAGGAAACCATTGTTAGGTGCTCCAACCGCCGCAATATAACTGAAAAAATTTTGAAAGTGGCGTTAAACTCCATTCAATCAATCAATCCAACTTTACACTTCCAACTTTTCACTTCACAATTCTTACTTTCAACCTTACCATTCATTTTCTAACATCACACTTCTAACATCTAACTTCAAAGCTTACACTGTCAACTTTTCACTTCACAATTGTGACTTACAGCTTCACATTTCAAAGTTTCTTTTCACTTTAAAGATAATATGTTTAAAGTATGAAGTTTACAGTGTAGATAAAAGAAGTCACCACTGGTCCTTCATATAATCTACAATTGTAACCAGTTGGGATTGAGGGGCCCTTTAGTGGTTGATTTACAGCATTGTCACAGTAATGAATGTCGTCCATCAACAAAGAAAAATCAAGTTTTCAAAATTTCTGCAACTTCATAATTCTTCATCTTAACTACTGTCACCCCCTAGTCCATCCAATTCAGCCACAAAGCTAAGCTGGACCTCTTGATTCATGTGAATG
The DNA here is from genome assembly GCA_948146395.1 of Fragum whitleyi. Classification (NCBI taxonomy): domain Eukaryota; kingdom Metazoa; phylum Mollusca; class Bivalvia; order Cardiida; family Cardiidae; genus Fragum; species Fragum whitleyi. The sequence continues at coordinate 4,937,947 of OX411557.1, forward strand.
TAGAAAACAAAATAGCCCTTTACTTGTGAAAATAAGGCTTTGGTTAAGGTTTTACATGCAACTGTTGTATATTTAGCTCACTGTCTATTGTCCGTTGTGCGATGTCATACATCATAAATTTAAGTGTTTACACTCTAGAGATCATAAAAATTGTCCAATCTGCATTGTACTTGGTCAGAATGTTTTTCAGATCACATGGGTGAATCCTATCGAAAATGGGAAGGATCTGCATCATATCGTGGAAAAAGGGGCCTAAATGACATTTTTTTTAATGACAATTTACTTTATATTGTACCTTCCAAAAAAAAGCTAGTAGAACTTGATTCCATAAGCTAAATGATAATCTACTGTTGATAAAAATGGACCCTTTCAAAGAAAATACAATAAATTATTTTTGAATCATTGATTAAATTGTGTAAGTTTACTGTAAACACTCTAAAATGATCAGTCCCTCAACTTATAACAAGCAAGGCTCTCACTGGGATTTTAAATGAAAAATATAAAGGAATGAAAAATAGGTATTGTAGAACAGAAGTTAAAATAAAGCCTTTAAGACAGGCAAAATTTTCATAATTGATTTATTGAATACCTAAACATATTAACCATTTTAAAATAAACTTTCCATGAATTGACTATTGAAAAACTGAAAAAAAAGCGCTATTAAACTTTTCTGAAAATGTTATCAACCAATTTAAAGTATGTTGCACAGATCTGCATTATAACATAATAAATCCATTTTATACAGTAAAATAATCTACCTAAAAATGTTTATAGCTCCATTGGCCGAAGGCTAGCGAGCTATTGTCATGGCGGTGTGTTCGTTCTGCATCTGTGCATAAGCTTTTCTGTCAACATCTCCTAAACCTACAGACCTATGTGAGATAGAAGCTGGAGGCTAGGAAAGGATGTGATGGTGGTACTGGTGGGGAAATGCCAGAAATCTATTGTTTGGTGCTCAAGCCACCGCGATATAACTGGAATACATGTTGACAGCTGGCTGCGTTAAACACCATACAATCAATCAATCTCCTCCAAAACCTATGGGTGGATTTTGAAGAAACTTAGCAGAAGTGTTCCTTGGGTGACCCTCTTCTAAAGATGTTCAAAAAATTTGGATTTGCCCTTAAACATGTTATTTAGCTAAATTCTGCTGAAAATAGCTTTTAATTCAAAAGCCTACAATGTCTTAGAATATGAAAAACTATAGAAAATCAAAACGGGTCATAATCTTATTAAAGACCAGTGGTGACTTCTTAAATTAACAGTTCACACTTTAAACATCATCTTTGAGGTTGTTCATAATTCATATTTCACATTTCAGACTTCAATTTTCACACTTCAAAGTTCTCACTTCTGACTGCTTATTTAACCCTTATCATGCTGAATAAATTTTTGCTTAAAATTTTCATTAAAATCAAAGGGCAAAGAGTACTGAAAGTACTAACTGTAGGTCAATTTTAATTTGAAAAACAAAATCTATTGATAATTCTGGTTTAAAAGTGAGAAACAGGTGGTGTTGACAAACATTGGACTGCACATATGTGCAGCCTGATGTTTGTCTATAGCTCTTACCAAAGCAGGAATATTCCAGGTTAAGCATGACAAGGGTTAACGTTTCACAGTTCTTACTTTTGAAAAACTTAATCTATTGATAATTCTGGTTTAAAAGTGAGAAACAGGTTTTGTTGACAAACATCAGACTGCACATATGTGCAGCCTGATGTTTGTCTATAGCTCTTACCAAAGCAGGAATATTCCAGGTTAAGCATGACAAGGGTTAACGTTTCACAGTTCTTACTTCAGACTTCACAGTACACACTTCTGACTTCACATTCCCAACTTCACAGTTCATACTTGCAACCTCCAACTTCACAGTGCACGCTTCTCACTTCTAAATTCACATGTATCTTCACACTTCAAAGCTAACACTTTCAACTTCAAAGTTCACACTTGTGACTTTCAACTTCACAGTCCACCGTACACACATAACTTCACACTCTTACTTCACACTTCTAACTTCACATGTCTATCTTCACATTTAACTTCACATATCTATTTTCATACTTCAAAGTTCACACTTTCAACTTCACACTTCTGACATCCAACTTCACAATTCACCCTTCTAATTTTACACTTCAGCTTAACACTTCTGACTCCGTACTTAACAGGTCACACTTCAAACTTCACACTTCTGACATCCAACTTCACAATTCACCCTTCTAATTTCACACTTCTGACTTCCGACTTTACAGTTCACCCTTCTAAAATCCTTCTTCTAACTTCAAAGTTCACCCTAACAACTTTACAGCCGAGGTCAAAGCGCTGTTGGTGGTGCATCGGACTGTCAAGTCCGATTGCCAATCCAGAGGTCAGGGGTTTGATCCCCAATGGCGGCATCGTTCTGATTTTTTGTCTCTCACCAATGAGTCTATAATCATAGACCTATGTGATATAGGAGCTTGGGGCTAGGAAAGGATGTGGTGGTTGTACTGGTAAGAGAAATACTAGGAAACTATTGTTAGGTGCTCCAGCCGGTGCAATATTACTGAAATAATGTTGAATGCATTGTTAAACTCCATTCAATCAATCAATCATTCTTTCCCACGTTTGTCTCTCAACAATTGGTTTATAATTGTAGACCTTTGTGAGATAGCAGCTGGAGGCTAGGAAAGGATGTTGTGGTTGTACTGGTGAGAGAAATACCAGGAAACTATTGTTAGGTGCTCCAGCCTCTGCAATATAACTGATAAAATGTTGAAAACAGGCTTAAACTCCATTTAATCAATCAGTCCAACTTTACACTTCCAACTTTTCACTTCACAATTCTGACTTCCAGCTTCACATTTCAAGGTTTGTTTTCACTTCAAAGATAATAAGTTAAAAGCAGGGCTTGAAAATTCTACTCGTCCACTCGTCCTGCATGATTTTTTCCTTTTTTGTCTATATAAGCAGGACGAGTGAATTTTGCAAAATTTCACATACGAAAATAATGTATCAATATATTTTCTTATATAGCAGGAGGAGTAGAAATTTCAAGAATTTTCAAGCCCTGTAAAAGTATGAAGTTGACAGTGAAGATAAAAGAAGTCACCAAAGGTCTTTCATATTATCTATAATTGTAACCAGGTGGGGTTGAGGGGCCCTTTAGTGGTTGATTTACAGCATTGTCACAGTAATGAACATAATCCATCAACCTTGAAAATTCAAGTTTTCATAATTTCTGCACCTTCATAATTCATCAACACCACTGTCACGGCCTAGTCCATCCATTCAGCCACAAAGCTAAGCTGGACCTTTTGGTTCATGTGATTGTAGAAAACAAAATAGCCCTTTACTTATGAATGAAAGGCTTTGGTTAAGGTTTTACATGCAACTTTTGTATATTTAGCTCTCTGTCTGATATCACACATCATAAATTTAAGTGTTTACTCTCTAGAGACCAAAAAAAATGGGCCAATCTTCATTGTACTTGGTCAGAATGTTTTTCAGATTACATGGGTGAACCCTGTCGAAAATGGGAAGGATCTGTGTCATATCATGGGAAAAGGGTCTAAAAGCCATTTTTTAATGACAATTTTTTTGTTTACACTCTACCGGCAACAAATATGGTCAAATCTTCACGAAACTATGCCTGTCAGGTCCCAAGGCTGAACTATATAGAACATGGGAAGGATCCATACCATATCAGAGAAAAGGGGCCTTATTAACAATTTTCTTGTTTACACTCTAGAGGCCACAAATAAGATCAAATCTTCATTACAATTGGACAGAATGATGGCCATGTTACAAGGATGAACCCTATTGGAAACAGGACCAATTCATGTCATATCACATGTAAAGTCGCCTTAAGCATAACTCTTTTGTTTTCATTCTGGAGGTCAGAAATATGGCCCAATCTTTAAGACATGAAACTTGGTCAGGGTGTTGGCAAGGTCACACGGATGGCACCCCTTGAAAATGGGAAGGATCCATGCCATTTCACATGAAAAGGGGCCTAAATGAAAACTTTCTTGTTTACACTTTAGTAGCCACAAATATGGCCCAGTCTTAATGAAACTTGGTCAGAAAATTGGTCACATAAATATAGCCTAATCTTCATGAAACCTGGTCAGAATGTTGGCGAGGTCACAAGGATGGACCCTATTGAAAATGAAAAAGATCCATGCCATATCACAAGCAAAGGTGCCTTTATGACAATTTTCTTGTTCAAACACTAGAGGCCATAATTGATAATTGGTCAGAATGATTGCCATCTCACAAGAATGAACCCTATTGTAAACAGGAAGAATCCATGCCATGTCAAGGGAAAGGGGCCTTAAGGACAACGTTTTTGTTTACAATTTGGAGGCAAGAAATATGACAAAATCTTCATGACATGGAACTTGGTCAGAGTATTGGCAAGGTCACAAGGATGGCATCTATTGAAATTGCATAGATCCATGTCATATCACTGGAAAAGGGGCCATTATGAGAACTTTCTTGTTTACACTCTATAGGACACAAATATGTCCGAATCTTCATGAAGCTTGGTCAGAATATTGGTTAGGTCATATGGAAAAACCCTTATTAGTCCCCCACCGGTTACCGGTTGGGGGACTATAGGTTTGCTCGATTCCGTCTGTCCGTCCGTCCGTCTGTCTGTCCGTCCATCCGTCTGTCCATCCGTCCGTCCGTCACACTTTTGTCCGGGCTATATCTTCTAAACCATATGTGCTAGCAACTTCAAACTTGGTACACTTATAGATCTCATTGAGGAGAAGTGTCATGTTCAAGAACCGTTACTCTGCCAAGCCCACTTTTTGAGGTATTGCCCTTTGTTGTTTTTACCCTAACATTCTTGTCCGGATCATATCTCCTAAACTATGTGTGCTAGCAACTTCAAACTTTGTACACTTATAGATCTCATTGAGGACAAGTGTCATGTTCAAGAACTATAACTCTGCCATGCCCAATTTTTAGCTCACCTGAGCACGAAGTTCTCAAGGTGAGCTATTGTGGTTAGGTGGATGTCCGTCGTCCGTCGTGCGTCGTGCGACGTCCGTCGTCAACATTTGCCTTGTATGCACTCTAGAGGCCATATTTTTTGCCCTATCAACCTGAATTTTGGTCAGAATGATTGTCTTGATAAAATCTCGGACGAGTTCGAAATTGGGTCAACTGGGGTCAAAAACTAGGTCACAGGGTCAAATCTTAAAAAAACCTTGTATGCACTCTAGAGGCCACATTTTTTGTCCAATCAACCTGAATTTTGGTCAGAATGATTGTCTTGATAAAATCTCGGACGAGTTCGAAATTGTGTCAAAAACTAGGTCACAGGGTCAAACCTTAGAAAAACCTTGTATGCACTCTAGAGGCCACATTTTTTGCCCGTTCAACCTGAATTTTGGTCAGAATGATTGTCTTGATGAAATCTCGGATGAGTTCGAAATTGGGTCAACTGGGGTCAAAAACTAGGTCACAGGGTCAAATCTTAGAAAAACCTTGTATGCACTCTAGAGGCCACATTTTTTGTCCAATCAACCTGAATTTTGGTGAGATGATTGTCTTGATGAAATCTCGGACAAGATCGAAATTGGGTCAACTGGGGTCAAAAACTAGGTCACAGGGTCAAATCTTAGAAAAACCTTGTATGCACTCTAGAGGCCACATTTTTTGCCCGTTCAACCTGAATTTTGGTCAGAATGATTGTCTTGATGAAATCTCGGACAAGATCGAAATTGGGTCAACTGGGGTCAAAAACTAGGTCACAGGGTCAAATCTTAGAAAAACCTTGTATGCACTCTAGAGGCCACATTTTTTGTCCAATTAACCTGAATTTTGGTGAGAATGATTGTCTTGATGAAATCTCGGACGAGATCGAAATTGGGTCAACTGGGGTCAAAAACTAGGTCACAGGGTCAAATCTTAGAAAAACCTTGTATGCACTCTAGAGGCCACATTTTTTGTCCAATCAACCTGAATTTTGGTGAGAATGATTGTCTTGATGAAATCTCGGATGAGATCGAAATTGGGTCAACTGGGGTCAAAAACTAGGTCACAGGGTCAAAACTTAGAAAAACATAGTATGCACTCTAGAGGCCACATTTTTTGCCCGTTCAACCTGAATTTTGGTCAGAATGATTGTCTTGATTATATCTCTGACGAGTTTGAAATTGGGTCAACTGGGGTCAAAAACTAGGTCACAGGGTCAAATCTTAGAGAAACCTTGTATGCACTTTAGAGGCCACATTTTTTGCCTGTTCAACCTGAAATTTGGTCAGAATGATTGTCTTGATAAAATCTTGGACGAGTTCGAAGTTGGGTCAACTGGGGTCAAAAACTAGGTCACAGGGTCAAATCTAAGAAAAACCTTGTAGGCACTCTAGCGGCCAGGTTTATTGCCCAATCAACCTGAAAATTGGTCAGAATGATTATCTTGATAAAATTTTGGACAAGTTCAAATTTGGGTCAACTGGGGTCAAAAACTAGGTCACGGGGTCAAATCTAAGAAAAACCTTGTACGCAGTCTAGAAGCCACATTTTTTTCCTGATCAACCTGAAATTTGGTCAGAATGTTTGTCTTGATAAAATCTCAGACGAGTTTGAAATTGGGTCAACTGGGGTCAAAAACTAGGTCACAGGGTCAAATCTAAGAAAAACCTTGAATGCACTCTAGAGGCCACATTTTTTGCCCAATCAACCTGAATTTTGGTCAGAATGATTGCCTTGATGAAATCTCGGACAAGTTGGAAATTGGGTTGACTGGGGTCAAAAACTAGGTCACGGGGTCAAATCTAAGAAAAACCTTGTATGCACTCTAGAGGCCACATTTTTTGCCCAATCAAAATGAATTTTGGTCAGAATGATTGTCTTGATGGAATCTCAGACGAGTTTGTAATTTGGTCAACTGGGGTCAAAAACTATGTCACGGGGTCAAATCTAAGAAAAACCTTGTATGCACTCTAGAGGCCACATTTTTTGCCCAATCAACCTTAAAATTTGTCAGAATGATTTTCTTGATGATATCTCGGAAAAGTTTGAATTTGGGTCAAGTGGGGTCAAAAACTAGGTCACGTGGTCAAATCTCAGAAAAACCATGTGGACACTCTAGAGGCTATTTCTTTAGCCCAATCAACCTTAAAATTGGCCAGAATGATTATCTTGATGAAATCTTGGACAAGTTTGAATTTTGGTCAAGTGGAGTCAAAAACTAGGTCACACAGTCAAATCTTAGAAAAACCATGTGGCCACTACAGAGGCAATATTTTTAGCTTAATCAACCTGAAAATTGGTCAGAATGATTATCTTGATGAAATCACAGACATGTAACAGTTTGGGTCAAGTAGGGTCAAAAACTAGGTCACAGAGTCAAATCTTAGAAAAATCTTGTGGTCAGTCTAGAGCCTATATTTTCAGCCCAATCAACCTGAAAATTGGTCAGAATGATTATCGTACCAAAATCTCGGACAAGTTCCAATTAGGGTCAAGTGGGGACAAAAACTAGGTCACAGAGTCAAATCTTTAGAAAAACATTGTGGACACTTTAGAGGCCATATTTTTAGCCCAATCAACCTGAAAATTAGTCAGAATGATTCTTTTTATGAAATCTCGGACAAGTTTGAATTTGGGTCAAGTGGGGTCAAAAACTAGGTCACAGGGTCAAATCTCAGAAAAATCTTGTATGCACTCTAGAAGCCATATTTTTAGCCCAATCAACCTGAAAATTGGTCAGAATGATTATCTTGATGAAATCTCGGACAAGTTCAAATTTGTGATATTTGTTGTTACTACCCTGTCATTAAACCAAAGCCCTTCTCCAAATAGTAACAGACAGTTAACTCAGGTGAGCGATTTAGGGCCACTATGGCCCTCTTGTTGAGTTATTGCCCTTTGTTGTTTTTACCTTTACATTTTTGTCCGGATCATATCTCCTAAACTATGTGTGCTAGCAACTTCATACTTTGTACACTTATAGATCTCATTGAGGAGAAGTGTCATGTACAAGAACTGTTACTCTGCAATGCCCACTTTTTGAGTTATTGCCCTTTGTTGTTTTTACCCTTACATTCTTGTCCGGATCATATCTCCTGAACTATGTGTGCTAGCAACTTCAAACTTTGTACACTTATAGATCTCATTGAGGACAAGTGTCATGTTCAAGAACCATAATTCTGCCATGCCCAATTTTTGAGTTATTGCCCTTTGTTGTTTTTACCCTTACATTTTTGTCCGGATCATATCTCCTAAACTATGTGTGCTAGCAACTTCAAACTTGCTACACTTATAGATCTCATTGAGGAAAAGTGTCATGTACAAGAACTGTTACTCTGCCATGTCCACTTTTTGAGTTATTGCCCTTTGTTTTGTTTTTTGTCTTACATTCTTGTCCGGATCATATCTCCTAAACTATAAGTACTAGCAACTTTAAACTTTGTACATGTATAGATCTCATTGAGGGCAAGTGTCATGTACAAGAACTGTTACTCTGCAACACCCAATTTTTGAGTTATTGCCCTTTGTTGTTTTTACCTTTACATTTTTGTCCGGACCATATTTTCTAAACTATCAGTGCTAGAAACTTCAAACTTGCTACACTTATAGATATCATTGAGGACAAGTGTCATGTACAAGAACTGTCACTCTGCAGTGTCCTCTTTTTGAGTTATTGCCCTTTGTTGTTTTTATTTTTACATTTTTGTCCGGACCATATCTTCTAAACCATCAGTGCTAGAAACTTCAAACTTGCTACACTTATAGATATCATTGAGGACAAGTGTCATGCACAAGATCTGTCACTCTGCCATGTCCTTTTTTTTGAGTTATTGCCCTTTGTTGTTTCTATCCTTACATTATCATTCTTCTCCACCCACTTTTGGAGTTTTTATAATTGGTTGTTTTTACTCTTTTATTTTTGTTTTGGACATTTTGTTCAAAACCTAATGTGCTAGCAACTTCAAATTCTTTATACAGTTATAGATCTAGTAAGTAGGAAGTATATTATAAGAAAGGATTTTTTGTTATATGGTGGGGGACTCCTGTATTGCATCGCAATACGACATGCACTTGTTTAAAATTGGAAGGATCCATTTCATATCACTGGAAAAGGTCCTAAATGACAACTTTCTTCTGTACATTCTATGTTTAAATATTAATTGCACAATTTTCATGAAACTTGGTCAGAATATTGGCCAGGTCACAAGGATAAACCCTTTTGCAATTGGGAAGGATCCATTTGATATCACAGGAAAATGGGGCATTGATGACAATTTTCCTATATTTTATGGTCATTTTATGATCTTTGAAGAATTTAATTTTGCTAAGGGAGGGGTAAGCGACATAGGTGAGCGGTATAGGACCATCATGATCCTTTTGTTAGGTGCTCTAGCTGCTGCCATGTAACTGAAAGATTGTTGAAAGTGGCGTAAAACCCAATTCAAATAAACAAAGCTGCGGAATTACTTCAATTTCTACTCCTACAAAACAAGTGCTTTTGGCGGATACACTGGAATCAGCCCCTCAGTCAGTCTGTCAATGTGTCTGTCTGTACAAATACTACCAATTTTATGTTTCCAATTCCTCCTACAGTTTTGATCTAAACTAAGGAAACTCTATACAAACATTGATAACAATATGAAGTTTTGTAGCTCCCACTGGCTGAAGAATTGTCTGCCCTTGACTTTATATTCTAACTGCCAAAAAAACCTAGTAGAACTTGATTCCACAAGCTAAATGATAATTTGCTTTTTAAAAAAACGGCACCATTCAAAGAAAATACAATAAATTATTTTTGAATCATTGATTAAATTGTGTAAGTTTACTGTAAACACTCTAAATTGCTAAGGCCCTCAACTTATAACAAGCAAGGCTCTCACTGGGATTTTAAATAAAAAATATAATGGAATGAAAAATAGGTATTGTAGAACAGGAGTTAAAATAAAGCCTTTAAGACAGGCAAAATTTTCATAATTTATTTATCGAATACCTAAACATATTAACAATTTGAAATAAACTTTCCATGAATTGACTATTGAAAAAGTGAAAAAAAGCACTATTAAACTTTTTCTGAAAATGTTATCAACCAATTTAAAGTATGTTGCACAGATCTGCATTATAACATAATTAATCCATTTTATACAGTAAAATTATCTACCTAAAAATGTTTTATCGCTCCATTGGCAGAAGGCTAGCGAGCTATTGTCATGGCGTAGTGTTCATTCTGCATCTGTGCATAAGCATTTTTTTGAAAACATCTCCTAAACCTATAGACCTATGTGAGATAGCAGCTGGAGGCTAGGAAAGGATGTGATGATGGTACTGGTTGGGAAATACCAGAAATCTATTGTTTGGTGCTCAAGCCACCGCGATATAACTGGAAAAAATGTTGAAAGCAGTGTTAAACACCATACAATCAATCAATCAATCTCTTCCAAAACCGACGGGTGGATTTTGAAGAAACTTAGCAGAAGTGTTCCTTGGGTGACCCCCTTCTAAAGATGTTCAAAAAATTTGGATTTGCCCTGAAACATGTTATTTAGCCAAATTCTGCTGAAAATAGCTTTATTGAAAAGCCTACAATGTCTTAGATTATCAAATTCTATAGAAAATCAAAACAGGTCATAATCTTATGAAAGACCATTGGTGACTTCGTAAATTAACAGTTCACACTTCAAACATCATCTTTGAAGTGTTAATAATTCACATTTCACACTTCAGACTTTAGTTTTCACACTGTTCACACTTCTAACTGCTAATTAAACCTTTGTTATGCTTAATTAATTTTTGCTTGAAATTTTCATCAAAATCAAAGGTCAAAAAGTACTGAAAGTACTAACTGTAGGTCAATTTTAATTTGAAAAAACTGAATCTATTGATAATTCTGGTTTAAAAGTGAGAAATGGTAGCGTGTCGGACTGTCAATCTAGAGTTCGCGGGTTGGATCCCTGACGGCGGCACTTATTCTTTCAGACTATTTGTCTCTCACCAATGGGTTGATAATCGTAGACCTATGTGAGATGGCGGCTGGAGGCTAGGAAAGAATGTGGTGGTTGTACTGGTGAGAGAAATACCAGGAATCCATTGTTAGGTGCTCCAGCCGCCGCGATATAACTGAAATAATGTTGAAAGCCGCGTTAAACTCCATTCATTCAATCAATCATTAAAAGTGAGAAACAGGTGGTGTAGACAAACATCAGACTGCACATATGTGCAGCCTGAAGTTTGTCTATAGCTCCTACCAAAGCAGGAATATTCAGGGTTTAACGTGACAAGGGTTAACTTTTCACAGTATTTACTTCAGACGTCACAGTACACACTTCTGACTTCACTTTCCCAACTTCACAGTTCACACTTGCATCCTCCAACTTCACAGTCCATGCTTCTCACTTCTAAATTCACATGTATCTTCACACTTCAAAGTGAACATTTTCAACTTCACAGTTCACACTTGTGACCTCCAACTTCACAGTCCACCATACACACATAACTTCACACTCTTACTTCACACTTCTAACTTCACATGTCTATCTTCACATTTAACTTCACATTTCTATCTTCATACTTCAAAGTTCACACTTTCAACTTCACACTTCTGACATGCAACTTCACAATTCACCCTTCTAATTTCACACTTAAGCTTAACACTTCTGACTCCGTACTTAACAGCTCAAACTTCACACTTCTGACTTCCATCTTCATGGTTTGTCTGTCTTACTTCCCATTTCCAACTTCACACTACACATTTAACAGTTCAGTCTTCACAGTTCACACTTTTGACTTCCAACTTTACAGTTAACCCTTCTAAAATCCTTCTTCTAACTTCAAAGTTCACACAACTTTACAGCCGCCGTCATAGCGCAGTTGGTAGCGCGTGGGACTGTCAATCTAGAGGTCCCGGGTTCAATACCCGATGGCGGCACTCATTCTTTCAGACTATTTGTCCCTCAACAATGGGTTGATAATCCTAGACCTATGTGAGATAGCAGCTGGAGGCTAGCTAGGGAAGTGATGGTCGTACTGGTAAGAGAAATACCAGGAAACCATTGGTCCAGCCGCCGCAATATAACTGAAAAATTGTTGAAAGCAGCGTTAAACTCCATTCAATCAATCAATCCAACTTTACACTTCCAACTTTCACTATAAGCCGCCGTCAAAGCGCAGTTGGTAGCACGTCGGACTGTCAATCTAGAGGTCCCGGGTTCAATCCCCGACGGTGGCACTCATTCTTTCCAACTATTTGTCTTTCACCAATGGGTTGATAATCGTAGACCTATGTGAGAAAGCAGCTGGAGGCTCAGAAAGGATGTGGTGGTTGTACTGGTGAGAGAAATACCAGGAAACCATTGTTAGGTGCTCCAGCCGCCGCCATATAACTGAAATAATGTAGAAAGCCGTGTAAAACTCCATTCAATCAATCAATCCAACTTTACACTTCCAACTTTTCACTTCACAATTCTTACTTTCAACTTGACAGTTCACCCATCTAACATCACACTAGCCGCCACCATAGTGCAGTTGGTTAGGCATAAGACTTCCAATCTGGAAGTCGTGGGTTCCATCTCCAGTGGTGGCAAATATCCTTTCCGACATTTGTCTCTCACCAATGGGTAGATAATCGTAAACCTATGTGAGATAGCAATCGAAGGCTAGGAAAGGGTGTAATGGTTGTACAGTTGAAAGAAATACCAGGAATCCATTGTTAGGTGCTCCGGCCGCCACGATTTAACTGCAAAATTGTTGAAAGTGGCGGAAAACCCATTCAAACAAACAAAACAAATCTAACATCACACTTCTAACTGCTTACTTCAAAGTTTACACTATCAACTTTTAACTTCACAATTCTGACTTCCAGCTTCACATTTCAAAGTTTGTTTTCACTTCAAAGATAAAATGTTTAAAGTATGAAGTTTACAGTGTAGATAAAAGAAGTCACCACAGGTCTTTCATATAATCTATAATTATAACCAGGTGGGGTTTAGGGGCCCGCAGGGCTTGAAAATTCTTGAAATTTCTACTCGTCCTGCTATACTAGAAAATGTAGTAATACATTGATTTCATAAGTGATATTTTGCAAAATACACTCGTCCTGCTTATATAGACAAAGAAGGAAAAAATTATGCAGGACGAGCGGATGAGTAGAATTTTCAAGCCCTGCGGCCCTTTAGTGGTTGATTTACAGCATTGTAACAGTAATGAATGTCACCCACCAACCAAGAAAAATCAAGTTTTCATAATTTCTGCACCTTCATAATTCATCATCAGAACAACTGTCACGCTCTAGTTCATCCAAGTCAGCCTCAAAGTCCTTTTAGTAGTTTAAAATGAAAATTGGAAAGATCTACAATCAAAATTTTGCTGACAAAATACATTGTATATTGTGCAGTAATATTATGTTAGTGTTGAAATTTTTATTTTTGGATTTCAGCCAAATTTCACCAGAATGATCCTTTGGTGACCCATTATCAGACTGCACAAAATTTTTGTGATTGGAAGAAAAATATGTGTTTTACAGGCAGAGGTCAATTTTCAGTGTTATTCAATGATCATGATTTTCTCAAACAGCCTTATCCTCCTCTAATAATCATTATCAGGATATTCCGGCCTGTGGAGCGAATCAGGAGCTCAAGCGCCTCTAATTTTGTTTACACTCTGGAGGCCAGAAATATGACACAATCTTCAGTACATGAAACTTGGTCAGTGTTGGCTAGGTCACAAGGATGGCATCTTTTGAAATTTGGATAGATCCATGTCTTATCACTGGAAAAGGGGCCATAATAAGAACTTCCTTGTTAACACTCTAGAGGCCACAAATATTGGTCAGGTCATACGGAATAACCCTATTAAAAATTGGAAGGATCCATGTCATATCACTGAAAAGGGTCCTAAATGATAACTTTCTTCTGTACATTTTATGTTAATATATTGATTGCCCAATTTTCATAAAACTTGGTTAGAATATTGGCCAGGTCACAAGGATAAACCCTTTTGCAATTGGGAAGGATCCATTTGATATCACAGGAAAATGAGGCCTTAATGACAATTTTCTTGTTTCCACTCTAGGAGCCACAATTCTGATATAATCTTCATAAAATTTGGTTAGATTGTATATCTAGTAAAAAAGGATAGTCTCTATTGAAAAATCTATTGTCCTATGAGAAAATACAAAGAAAAATGGGTGGAGGAGGCATATGTTAAATATCCAAAAATGGCCCCACATGGTAAAATCAATTGGCGGAATTCAACTGTATAGGGATAATGCTTTGGACACGCTCTTTTAGATCCCTTCATTTAATCTGCCTGATCGTGTGCTACAGGCTGTGGAGTCATCAAAAACTGGCCCCACATAGTGAATTATAAAAAAAAAAAAAAAAAACGCTGAAAATACAAGGTAGAATTCAACCAAAGTTCACAGGAATGATGCTTGAGAAATATTGTTTCAGATTTCCCTAAAACAATTCCTGATCTGAATGATATCTTAGGCTGTCAAAACAACCAAAAAAGACCCCATATCAGCGTTTTTTTCTCCTAGCTTTGGGAACGGGTCCGAGACCAGACCAATTGGGAAAAATGCGTTGTTTTCTCAAAAATTGGGAATTTTCATTGTGACAAAAAAACTTCTCCACCTCTCTTATACAATGTCATTACGATTATGCATGTTCATTTTGGTTCAATGGTCTCAGTAAATCTTTAAAGAATAAACTTCAGACTACTCAGAATAAATTGATTCGTTTTATTTTAAACTTAGAACATACTGCACATATTAGTCTTGAGCATTTTAAAAAATTGAATTGGCTCCCTGTGGAAAAAAGAGTTGAACAGATAATTCTGTGCAATGTTTTCAAAATAAAGCATGGTTTAAGTCCTGAGTACATGAATGATAATATTGTCTCTTTTAACGCAGTTCACTCTTACAACACACGCTCCCATTCCACTGGCGATTTTATTTTACCCAAGGTTGGCTCTACTGGAAAGAAAACATTTGCTTTTAATGGGTCTAAATTATGGAATGCTTTACCAAGTTCTCTTAAGGATGTTTCGAATTTAAATGCTTTTAAATCTCAACTAAGAACTTTTTTACTCAAATGACATTTTTTACGCATTTGACATCATTGTATTTTTACGAGCTGTGATTTGACTAGTCATTTATTTATTTTCCAACAATGTCTTTCAATTCTTATATTAATAATAATTTTGCGTAACAAGATGCCTTTCTATGCTTATATTCCCATTAAAGGACCACAATGGAAATAAGATTTTGTATCTTTTTTGTGTCATCCTTGTAGTGGAGTATATACATAGTTCTTAAAAAGTAATTCTTATTAAATTATTATTTATACTTGTAATAGACGTTTTAAATTTTAGCCTATTTACATGTTAAAAATTTTAGATACATAACTCTTTATTGTAAAAATGTATTTTTACTGTGAATTTGTACTTGAACTATGTCAATACCTTTATTACGAATAAACTATATACTTGTTTTTTATTTATATCATTAGTATTCATTACAATATGTATTATAGAAGTTCCTATGCCTCTATAGTCATATCTTAACTGAAAAGCAAACCATAGTCCTTAAACAAGGAATCTGAACAAAAACAATGACAAAGAATTAGTCTGATTGCTCTGGAATAAATCTTTTTTATATCAAATCCAGAAATGTCACTGAGTATTTTGTTAAAAAAAATTATCATGGTTAAACCTAAAATATAGATAAATCAAGTTCCATAATAAATTTGTGGGTTGAACATTTTTGGGTACGAATAAACAGAAAACAACTACATATTCAATCCTATTGTTTTTAAAACAGCTATAAATAAATATTTCTACTAAAATCATAGCAACTTTTTAAACATATTTTCAAAATAGATCAGTTCTACCTGCTGTAGAATGTTTGAAAGACAATTCAGGTTGGTTCTGAGAGGTGCCGAGATCGTGAATAACAGTCAACTTTGTTTACGAAAATTAAACAAAGATAAACAATTGT
Organism: Fragum whitleyi; assembly: GCA_948146395.1. NCBI lineage: Eukaryota > Metazoa > Mollusca > Bivalvia > Cardiida > Cardiidae > Fragum > Fragum whitleyi. Next base: position 4,953,908 of record OX411557.1, read on the forward strand.
ATTTTGGGTTATATAACAGGAAAATAATTTGCTTCAACCATGACCAAAATTCCTTCATCCTAGTAAGTTTTTATACGCCGCCGGAGGCGGACGTATATTGGCGTCATCTTCTCCGTCTGTCCGTCTGTCCATCCATCCGTCCATCCGTCCGTCCGTCCGTACGTACGTCCGTCCACATTTCTTGTCAACGCAACTCCTCCTAAACTACTGGCTGGATCTTCTAGAAACTTGGTCAATGTTATCACCTCAATTGGTAGATGTGCATGAAGGAAGGATTTTACGGTTCGTTGAATTTTGCCTGAGTTATGCCCCTTGATAACTTAGTCTCTGGGTCCACTTTTCTTGTCAACGCAACTCCTCCTAAGTTTCTGGCTGGATCTTCTTGAAACTTGGTCAATGTAATCACCTCAATTGGTAGATGTGCATGAAGGAAGGATTTTACGGTTCATTGATTTTTGCCTGAGTTATGCCCCTTGATAACTTAGTCTCTTGGTCCACTTTTCTTGTCAACGCAACTCCTCCTAAGTTTATGGCTGGATCTTTTTGAAACTTGGTCAATGTTATCACCTCAATTGGTAGATGTGCATGAAGGAAGGATTTTATGGTTCCTTAATTTTTGCCTGAGTTATGCCCCTTGATAACTTAGTCTCTGGGTCCACTTTTCTTGTCAACGCAACTCCTCCTAAGTTTCTGGCTGGATCTTCTTGAAACTTGGTCAATGTTATCACCTCAATTGGTAGATGTGCATGAAGGAAGGATTTTATGGTTCATTGATTTTTGCCTGAGTTATGCCCCTTGATAACTTAGTTTCTGGGTCCACTTTTTTTGTCAACGCAACTCCTCCTAAGTTTCTGACTGGATCTTCTTGAAACTTGGTCAATGTTATCACCTCAATTAGTAGATGTGCATGAAGGAAGGATTGTATGGTTTGTTGATTTTTGCCTGAGTTATGCCCCTTAAAAACTTAGTATCTAGGGCTTATTGAAATTGCAGCCTTTTGAACACAAATCCTCCTTACTTTTTGTCTTTATTTAAATGAAACTTCGTCAATGTCATCACCATAATTTGAAGATGTACATGGATCAAGGATTTTATGGCTCATTTATTTCCCTGAATTATACCCCCCTTAAAACTTAGTGCCTGGGGCTTATTGAAATTGCAGCCTTGTGAAGGCAACTCCTCCTAACTTTTTGTCTTGATTTAAATGAAACTTGGTCATTTTCAATTTGGTTCTGTCAAAATAAGTAGTGTCTACAATTATTTCTGTGAAACAGCAGCAATGTGGCGGCGTATTTTGTGACGATGGCACTCTTGTTTCCTTTAAAATTCATCTAACATCAATGGATAAATAAATGCAAAAAGATCGTCTACTGCAAATCAGGTCCAAAAATCGCAATATCTTGGCTTCACAAAAATATGCAGTTTTGTAATTCGATAACTTCCGAGTTATCCAAAATACACTGGGTTTCCTGCTTGGTAATTGTTTATGCCTATGAAATCGAGAACCATGTGACTAAAATAAACTGATCTTCAGAAATTCCCCTCTTGTTGACAAATTACAACACAGATATTTATTGCTAAAAGTTCTTCCAGGTATTCCAATAGGAAATAATCAAAGTTCATGTTTACTTCAAGAATTAGCTTTGAATTGGGAATTTCATTCTCTCATTTTGGGAAAAAATGGTAGTTTTCGTCATTGGGAACGGGTCCGTTTACCGGGGCAAAGTACACAAAAAAACTTCTCTAAAACTATATTTATTGGGCAGAATTCAATGCTACTTCAAAGGAATGATGCTTAAGACATGCTCTTTAGTTTCTTACCTTTTATCATGAATTATTACTTGAGTGCCTTGGGTTGTACTCCATTCCTCCATTAGTTCTGCATTGGGTGGGAAACTTGGGTTTAATGGACAGTAACATCATCTAAAAATGTTTCTATATAGTGAAGTATTAGTAAATATTAATTTATTGAAACTTCTGGTCAGAATTCAACAAAACTTCACCTAAATGAAGCTTAAAATATGCTTTCTTCCTAAATTTATGACTTGCAAAAATTGTGCTTATGAGTTTGCCTAAAATTGTTGCCTCAGAGCAAAACATATACCGAGCCAATTTAAAAATGCAATACTTAAAAACATCACTAAAATGCAAATATAGGCAAACAGACTCCGACTAAAAACATAAATATTTTGTTACCTAAACAATTCAATCACATGAATGATTCTTGGGTGACCCTTTGTCAGTACAAAAAATTATTGTGATCAGATTGAAATGCATATGCATTTTATGGGCAGAGGTCATTTCTCAAAATGTTATATAGTGGAAACTTTGAAAATCATTTTCTCAGAATGTAACTGATGGATATCAAACATTTTTGGTATGATCCTTGTCTGACCCATTATCATGCAGCCAAAAATTATTGGCATTGGATGAAAAATATGCCTTTTATGAGCAGAGGTCATTTCTCTATAATATGTTAAATAGTGGAAACTTTGAAAATCATTACAACATCAGTAGAACCCAAAATATCTAAAAATTTAGTCAAACTTAGGTTTGCTATTATAAGAATTTCAAGCCTGTGGAGCGACTCAAGCCATTTATGGCCATTTTACTTGATTATAAACTTCCACATATTGCGGCTTAGTTCATACCACCTGAATTTCATTTTAAACCAGGAAGGTGTAATACAATGCTCTTTCAAAATCAATACTCACTCACTTTTGTAACTTCCAGAGCTTTTAGCACTTTGATTTTACCATAATTTTGCAAAGATTTTTATGCAGTCAGACTGAAAGTCTGACTTGCATATAGTGGTCGCCGGCAATCGGATCCTCACAACACCAAATTCGAATAAATCCATGAGCGTGAAAAAGTAAACCCATTCATGATTTTTAGCCCGCGAAAATAATATCAGACTGAATGCTAGCTACCTAGATTTTTTGTGAACAATTCCGATTTCAAAGCCATATTTCTGAATTTCGAATTTGGACATCAAAATTCAGGGGAAAAAAAAAAGATTTTGAACGGCGCCGAAAAGCAAACACGAAATCGAAAGTAGTCAGCGACCGTTTTTTAAAGGGACTCGTCTTTTCGAGTTACTTCCCTTACTCAGATAGGTTTATCGTTTATTTTAAAATCCGGTGTAAGGGTTCTGTCAAGGCCGCGCGATTAGAACTAAAAAGTTGTAGACTGCGAATAAAAATCAAAAGGATGGCCCCTACGTCGCGCCGAATCTTAAAATACGATATCGACGAAAATCGGACTTCCGCGACGACCTGCCGTTTTGGCCTATTCCCAAATAAAAATCTTTATGGTACCCCGCACAGCGACATGATAATCGGTGCTTTATTATTCTTAATCCAAAAAATCGGGAACCATCCTATGTTAACATGTTCATTTACGAAATAGATCAAGATTAAAGGCGATCAAAGACAATTTATAACTTTTTCGCTGGGTCTCCCGAAAAGAAGGCAAAAGTAAATATAGAAATAGAATCTAATGAACCCGGGCCGATTTCACAGGGTCCACGTCCATATTACACAATCACCGGAAATCAGTCTGTCCTTCTGAAATTTCAGCAGACGAACAAGTGCCTTTTTCCGATCTAAAAACCAAAAAATAGCGGGGCTTTCTCACCTACTTGCTTGACAGATATTACTGGCTTAAGTATGGTGAGCAACCCAACGTTATGACATGTTCATTGTGAATAAAAAAAGAGAAAAGCAGAGTTAGATAGTTAACAATATTATGTTGATTTGTTGACTCGAGTGCAATTTTTGGGTTGGTTTTATGTCTGTAGCTATTTTCTGTTAACTCGGCATGAGTATTAGCCATACCAGGAGCTATCCATATTATCAAGGTGGATGACGATGGAAGATATAAGAATTAAGCCCTTATTATTTTTATATTATTATACTGACCTTGTAGTTAAGCATTGGCCCTCCAAGAAGTGCTCTTTTCATCAAAAGCAAGGGCTTTAAGCATGAATAAGGCAATATTTTGGAATGAAAGGTCAGAATAGAAGGCCAAAGATCTGAAGTGTAGATTTTAGCCTTAGATTTTAGAGAATTTGTTATAATTGAAATATTTCAATACTCAAATATTGTTCCGTCCTGACTGCATTCAGGCCTTTCAGGCCTTTGATTATTCAGAATGACAAGGGTTGATCTGCCCCATTGTTCCAATGAAGCCCCGCCTATTGGAAAAATGAATAAGGATTGAAAGCATAATTATAGTGAAAGTTTATTTATAGTATTTATTTTAATAATCACCCATCCCCCAAAATACTGCCCAATATCGGCTGTTTTTAGACTGTTTTTCAGAAAAATTTGACAACTCTAATAATTGCCCATCCCCAAATTTGAGAAAAACTCCCAGACAATTTTGATGTAAACTTCCGAATTTTCCAACAAATAGTATAAAATTCTTGCAACACATTTGAGGAATACAAAAAATCAGGATGATTCATGATTTGATGCTTTGGATAAACTAGGATTCATTTACGAGATTTATTGAAGATCGTGGAAAAATGCTTGTGGTCCTTTCAGTTATGTTAGCGATGGTCGTGACTGCATAATTACTCAGATTTTAATAACTTTGCTTCTATGTTTTATCTTAAACAATGATTATCAAAAATATTTTCAAATCGGATGTCAAAGAAAGATCGCATGCATGATAACAGGTTAGTTGTAGCTACAACATTTTATGTCCGAAACATGGTTACTATCTTTTTATCCAAAACTACGATATTCTTCAGAAACAATTGAATAGAAAGAATTTACCGATATTCAATGATTTTTGTTTCAATTTTCCGAAATTTAATCCAATTAGCAATCTGGTCAATGAATGCAAATTGAATTAATATTTTTGTTTCGCAGCAAGGTAAAGGACATGGAACAGTTTACTTCACGCAGAGGGTGAACTGGTGATCAAAGACGCCGACAGCTATTTTTGGAAGTGTTTCCAGAGCTAGCACTCACCTAAGGCTTGTCCCGTATGATGTCAAACCCTTTTAGAATTATTATTTAGCCCTCCCTTTGTGGCTTAGTTAAGGATTTTAAAATTGAGGAAAATAGACTTCTTAGTTTTATTTTCGCAATAGGTAGGCGATACAACTACCATATTTTCCTATTACGGCTTGATTTATTCTGTGTAGTTTCGGGAAAAAATATACGAGAAGCAAAGAATCAGTTACAATTGAAATTGTATATTAAAACAGGGCGTCAACTTCTGTCGTATATCCTATATTTGTCCTATATTTTGATGGCTGTCCTATATTGTCCTATATTTCAAAGGTGTCCTATATATTGAACACCTTAGCTATATTTCCAGGAAAAAATATAGTGAAAAAAATATGGTCATTAATACACTTAACTAGAGCTCCATTTTGATGTGAAACTGTATTGAAGCATCTGTAAAATATTGTACTATATTGAGATGATTGTATTTCTATTACCAATTTGTAAAGCAATTGCTTAATGAACAAGAGCTACCCTAGATTTCAAATTTTTGTTGCCACTTTTTATGCCCCCGATAGGGAGGCATAATAAATTTGACTTGTCCGTCTGTCCGTCTGTCCGTCCGTCTGTCCGTCCGTCCGTCCGTCCGTCATTCCGTCCAAAAACTTTAACATTGGCCATAACTTCCTTATTACTATCAAAGCGGTGTCGGGGGCATTGTCATCTTACAGTGACAGCTCTTGTTAGTTCTCTTGAGCAAGAAGTGCGCAAGGTGAACTATTGTGACCGTCAAATGTCTGTAGTCCTTCGGGTGTTGTTTGCAATTTCTTTATTTTCTATTCTTAAATTCGTAGGCCAATCTTGATGAAACTTGGTATCAATGTTCCTAAGGTTATGCTCTGCCAATGTTAATCAAAAAAGTGCAATCCACTCTCAAATTTCGTTGCCGTGGCATATATAAAATGCTATGAAAATCTCTTTGACCAGAATGCAGACAGCTTTCACATCTGGTATGTAGCATTAGCAAGTGGACCTCTACTAAGTTAGTTTTTATCATGTCTATCCTCTTTGGGGTAATGCGTGCACAACCCATATTATATAGAAATAAAGGAGGAAATCTTTAAAATCTTCTCTGAACTAGGCGGATGACAGCTTTCATATTTTGGTATGTTGCAATATCTAGTGGACCTCTACGAAATATATTCATATGCCCCTGTGGTCATATTTGGGCTCCGGCCAGGTGCATCCCATTTTACATAGAAATGGTTCTCTGAAACCAGTCGGCGGACAGCTGTCATATTTGATATTTATTTTTATCTATTTGACCTCTACCAAGTAGGTTCATATAAAAGCCTTGTGGTCAATTTTGTATGTAGCTTGATCAAGTTGACTTTAACCAAGCTAGTTCATATCATGCTACTATGATCATACGCTCCTCAAAACTCCTAAGTGGCCACTTGCATTCTGGTCATATGTTATAAATGCGACATTGTTTCAACTAGTTTTCACTGGATTAATGTAGCCAAGACATTTATGAAGTCAGCAAGCAAAAAAAAAAGCAAAAAAATTCAACAAGAACTGATTTAAAATTAAACTCATATAGAAGTACACTAGATTTCAAAGTTAACATTGGTGGGTGGGGTATTTTTGACATTTCTTATTAGAATAACAAATGGGTAGAGATTTGTGGCATTTCTCTTATTTTTTGGAAGTCCTCAGGCGTTTTCCACTGATATTGGTACATAGCATTGATTAGATTTGCATTTTTCAAATGTCGAAAAATTAAAAATGCACTAAAATCCTTTTATTGTGACTTTTGAAGTTGAGGATACAAGTATTTGATTACGTCTTTAGGATGGCTTTACAAAACAATTGAATAGGATGATGGCTGAATTACCACTCTTATGAAAGGCAATAGTCACATTTCAAAATAGAAGCGGAAAATAGGTGAAAAATGGAGAAATGTATTGTGGCCGCTTAGAACTTTTGAGTAGTGTATATATTGGCTTGGCCCTTTCTGCTTAAAAATTAAGTTGGAAATTATTCAACTATCATTGAGGGTATCTACCATAAAAATGTCTCTTGACATTGATATTTGGAATAAAAAATCTTCTCTCAATCTAACTCATGTTGTGTCCCAAGGGTCAAGGAGACTCTCAAGGTCCCTCTGTCCGTCCATCTGTCAACAATTACTTTAAACATCTTTTCCTCCTAACACCAGTCCAATCAAGCTGAAAGTACCAAAGTTGTTACAAGACACAAAATCCATCAACCATGGTAACAGAAGGCTGAAAATTGAGAAAATTTTAGAAAAAAATATTCTCTTACTAAACCACTCAGTCAATCCAGCTAAAACTTGGGAGAGATATTTCTTTGGTCAAGCTCTACCAAAAATGATAAAAAACTTTCTATCTAAAACTCTGGTTTGCCAGGTTAGATGGAAATGCCAAAAAGTAATGAAAAATCTTAGAAAAGATTAATCTCATCCTACCCACAAAGCCAATCAAGCTAAAACTTAACAGGGATATTTCTTTTTGAACCTCTATCAAATTTGTTGAAGGATTAAAATTCATAACAAAAACATTGGTTGCTATTTTAACAGATAGACCTAAAGTTTAGAAAAACCTTTCAAATTCTTTCTTTCAAATTCCTCTTGTATCTGTGGAGTGATATGCTTAAAGCGAAGATTTTAGTATACAACTATTAGCAGGCAATTGAAGGTCTTAGGGTTGTGTTTTGTTGCATTAAAATTTTCACAATATTTAACTAAACTAATTCTGTTTAATAAGAAATACAGTCAAACCTATCTTAAGCAAGCAGCAAAGGGACATTCAAAAAGTGCTTACTTAAGACAGGTGCTTGCTTAATACAGGTCAATTTTAGTGCAAATGCTTCTTTTGGGACCTTGGTGGCCGCTTGCTTAAGACAGGTTGCTTGCTGAATACAGGTGGCCGCTAAGACAGGTTTGACTGTAATAATGAAATGATGGAAAGGGATGGTAATTGGGACGTTAGTTGCCATTATTATTGTCCTGTATTTGTCCTATATTTTCACTCTGAAATGTCCTATATTTCTATATATTTTTCAAAATTTTGAGTTGACGCCCTGTTAAAATGCTAGCAACAGCTACGACTGAATGTAGTTACGATCCTTTGTAGCCATGAGAGCAATATGCCATATTTTTTAATCTTAAGAAAATGAAGAATAATACATGTTTCTGAAACTCGAGAATCATTTATTGAACATAAGTATGATTGTTTGGCAAAAGTTTCTTGCTCTATTGAATAGAACTTTAAATCTTAACAAAACCGCAAGGTCCTGGGCGTTATTACTTGCCTAAGTAGACAGTGTTTTCGGTCATCATATCAGAAAGGGAATTGTTTCACAATTTAATGATGAATTAACTTTCAATTTATTTTAGAAATTGTTTTATGGTAGAATATAAATGCATTCGCAAGAATCCCTTGGTAAAATAGCGATGTTATTTAAAGCAGCATATTGCTCTTTTTCTTGAATAAAACGATGACGATGAACAACCGGCAAGGTCTGAGTAGCACTATTATTATGCATCTTTGTTCCTTGTAATGGAAATTTATTTTGTTTTTTCCAGAAACGTATCATATTGACACTTTTTAGGGACATTGTAGGTCCGTACATAGGAAGTTTAAGTTATTTCCTAACTGAATACCTCTGATAATCACCCGCCCCCAACTGCGTCAATCATGACTTCTAATAAACGCCCAGGCAATTAATAGAATGAATACGGTATGTTTACTTTAGGTAATTGTTACACATTAAGTCATTATTTTGGCTTTTTCTTTAACATCTTGACATCTGTAACCTAAAACAAACCCCGACCTCCGTCTTGAAGAAATGTGATGATTCTAATTGACCCTAAGGCTGTTTTAGTGCTCATAGGGTAATTTAAATAAAGGTGTTAAAAGTTGTAAATTATAAAGGGTAAACATTCTTAAGGACGATTAGATCGAGGGGCTATCATAGCACAGTTGGTAGTGTTGAACTTTCAATCCAGAGATCCGGGGTACGATCTCCAAAGGATGGCCGCAATCATAGCAAAGTTGGTAGCTCGTCTGTCTAGACGCCTCGGGTTCGATCCCCGATGGCTGCACTCATTCTTTCCGACTATTTGTCTCTCACCAATGGGTTGATAATCATAACCTTATGTGGAAGCTGGAGGCTAGGAAAGGATGTGATGGTTGTACTGGTGAGAGAAATACTGGGACTCCATTGTTAGGTGATCCAGCCGCGCCAATATAACAGAAAAAATGTTGAAAGCAGTGTTAAACGTCATTCAATCAGTCAATCAAAGATCTCCAAAGGCGTCACTCATTATTTCCAAGTATTTTTCTCCCCACAATGACCTATATGGGATAGCGGCTGAAGGGTAGGAAAGGATGTTTTTGTAGTAATAGTGTGAGAAATAGGAGGAATTCGTTGTTAGGTGTTGCAGCTGCTGCGATAGAACTGAAAGAATGTTTAAAGTGGCATAAAATCCAATTTAAACAAACAATTGAATGGAAATTCATGATGTCTCAATATGTGCTTTTAAATTCAATGTCTATCAAGGATTTCTTGTAGAATCATCTTTTCAACCTGTTTATTGAGACAATTTATGAAAAAATAACTTAGTAGTTTATATTGGAATTCAAACTCAATCTTTTGGGACAAAAAAGGTTTAATGAATTTATAAGTACCGTATTTCTCCTATTAAACGCGCCCGGGCGCGATGCAAAACGTTGTGGGGGCGCTATTATTTCAGACCCTTTTACTTAATAAAAAAAAAAAATACGTATTTTGGTACCCGAGAGAAGCAAACTATTAACATGTTCGTAATTATCGATTGCGCTACCAAATACGCTTTCCTATTTATCTATTAAGGCTATGAATTTAAAAAATGAAATAAAAATGTTAGCTAATGAATTGTAATTCTGTCATTTAAAGTCATCTTTCGAAATACGGTCACTTGCGACCATTAATTGCAGCTTTCAAAAGCAAGTGATTGTGTTAGCAGAAGCCGAGATTATTATTATTGTTATTATTTGTACAAGATGGGAAGTTCCAGACGATGCAATATTCAATGTTCCGTTACCGATCGACAAAGCGGTCTAATAAATCATTACCTATTCACATATGAAATAAATAATCCTGTATTAAATCCAAAATTTTTGTGATGTGTAAATGCACCCGGTTCATGAAATGAAAGTATTTCGCAGTAAAAACACAACACGTCTGGAGCTAGCTAGGTCACCACGTGTCGGCACCCTTTGAAGTCCCCAGATTCTTGCATGCGGCGATGTCGCTTTTGAAATAAGTCACACACGAGATTTTACGGGGTTTTCCTATTTTAACAGTATGAATTGTGACTAGGATTTCATCATTTGACTCGGATATTTTGTATATTTACAGAAGGTAAAATGATTTCAGAAATATTTTCGTAACAACGTGAAGAAAGGGGATTTTGTTCACATGTGACTTATGAAGAATGACGAGAAATAGTTTTAATTTTGTGTTAAATTTTAACCTTTCTCCTTTCCGGAAAACTGCTCGATTTTGGACGCGCTAGTTTTTTAGACGTTGAACGACCTTTTTATGACGCAACCAGCCTTATCCTGATAGGAATTTAAGATAGTTAACCCACAATCTATTGAACATTACGTTGTGGAGTAGCAGCTAATGAAATTAAAATTCGAAACCGGATTTTTCACCACGGACCGTGGACGGTTGGATGTTGTTGATCGTATAGTCAAGGGCCTGGGAATCGTATTTAAGGGGGAGCGCGTTTATTAGGGAGGGCGCGTCTAAAAGGTGAAATACGGTATAGGAATTTTACCAGCACATCAGACTAGTCATTACCGAATTTTTGCAAGCCCAAAACAAAACTAATAGTTTTTGATCGTCAGGCTAGTGTGAATTTCTTATATTCTCTGAAACGAATTTTTGGGTAAGAAAGATTTTTTTCTAGATTGTTCTATAGATAGACATTTCTTGAATTTCTTTCTGAGAGATTGTTGCTCATCGATAAAGGGGCCCTGTGTGATGCAAAATTTCTTGTTTAACAACTAATTGTTCATTTGTAATTGACAGAATTTCATGAAACTTTCACAATTAATTTAAATCACAGCATCTGTATAAGTACTTTTTAGTTCAATTGTTGAAAGTGGCATAAAACCACATTTAAACAAACAAACAATTTTTCTAGTTCAAACTTGTCTATATATATATTACAATTAATCTCTTAGCTTTTTCATTTACTCCTAAAGAGAATTAAAACTACTCAGTGTCACACTATAAAATCTGTATCTTATTGGAAAATGAAAATAAGTTGGTTATCATTCTGTGTTTACATACTTTTTAATAGATTAATCTAATAGGTGTCCTAAGGTTATTTTTGACTTTCTCATAAGGTTTTTGGCAAAAAAAAAAAAAAAATTCAGTGATAAAGTAGATTCTGACGTTAGCCCAGATGGAGTTCTCACAGCCAGCACACCATTCTAAGCCCTATAAGGCTTCATCATCCTCTTTTGTTGTTTGTTCTTAAGAAATCTGTCCTGTTGAAATTTCATCAGGCTTGTTTAAGCTGTAGTTACAAGGTTTTGATAGAAAATCTGTGCTTTGAAAAACCAGGATTTCTTTATACCCTTTGGCTTTATTGTTTGATTAAATACAACTCATTAAATAATGAATAGAAACTTAATAATATATGAAGGCATGATCAATGAGTTGAAAACAAAAGAGTATTACTTCTGTTACAGGTGCTTGCTTTAACTTTCAGACCAGTATGTCAATGTGTCTTGCTGCAAGTATGAGGTGAAGTATAGAAGAACCTTGAGCTATCCAAATGGCTTATAAATGTACTTGTATGAATTGGCAACACTGGCTGGAAACTCTTTCATTCTTGAAATGTTTAGAAGATAGCACACTTAATATTTTTACCTTTAAGATAAAGAGGAATGTTTTTACTTGGGCGCATGCCCCACTGTAATATGGTTGACTTATTTAAGCCACTATATTCAGTCAAGATTGAAAAGGCAAAAATATTGTATCCATTCTGGACTCCGAAGCTATCCCACATTTTAGGTTTGTTATGTTTGGTTGCCTCATGTATCATACATGTATATATAGAAGTCATATCAGCTCTGTTGTATCACCAAAGACAGGCCAAGGCGTGCCAGAAAGGGCGTTGGTCTATTCAGGGATGACATCTGTATGACTCAAAGAGAAGTTGTAAAGTATGATAAATATTAGAGGCTTGAAACAAACAAACAAACATTAACAAAGAAATTAAAGCTGAAAAATTGCCATAATAATTTTGTCTTTTCAATTTCCTGATATACTCGATTGTTCGATGTTAGGGATGTGCCCAAGAATAGAATCTGATTTAATGGGGCCAAATGGTCATTAGGAACGTATAAAGTGGGCCATCTTCTAATGTTCTCAATAACAAAAGAGTTTCTAACCAGTACTGTGATCATTTAAGTATAAAAAAGCCTTTTGATTGCTAGGCACTTTTATCTTTACCATATGCTTACAGTATGACACATTGACATTATGTTTCACTTCTCTTCATTATTTAATGAGTTGCATTTATCAAGCATTAAAGCCACTGGGTTATACAAACCCAATTTTATCAATTTCTGATTTAATATTTATTTTGCAGAGGTTTATTTTGAGGTGAAATTTTTGGGTCAGATTTCCTAGAAACAAACAAATGGCAAATGATTGAAGTCTAACCAGGGTCTTTAGAACTCCAGGCTTAGGAGAGTCTATTATGCTTTTGTGGCCAAAGACCTGATGAAAAGTCAAAAATACTCTTAGGACACCTTTGAGTTTGATACAATGCTCCAAAAGAAGGTGACATGAAATGGTACCTGACTTATATTACTTTTGGATGTTAAGACACCACTTAAATAGTGTGGTGCTGGATACCATATTTAATTTTATTTTGAGTAAGATAAAATGCTAAGAGATAGTCATAGAAGTCATACTTTGAACTATTTATGCAGATGCTGTTTTTAGCTCCACTGGCAGAAAGCCATCTAGCTATTGTCATGGCGAAGTGTCTTTCATTTGTCTGTCCGTCTGTGCGTGCATAAACTTTTCTTTAAATATCTCCTCCTCCCAGACCAATGGGCGGATTTTAACTAAACTTGGTGGAAATGATCATCGGGAGACCCTCATCTTGAATGTTCAAGAAATTTTGATTGACCCCAGATATGGGTGTGGCGGGGGGGGGGGGGGGGGCTTGTTTTCACAATTAAATCTATATGCTCCTCCCAAATCATTGGGCCAATTCAAATGAAACTTGGCATGAATGTTCCTTGGGTGACCCTTAACTTATTCAAGAAAATTTTGATTAACCCCTAAATAAGACGCGGCAGGGTGGGGCTTATTTTCACTAAAAAATCTTTAAAATCATTCTCCTCCCATAACATTGAGCTGATTTTAATGAAACTTGGCATGGATGTTCCTTGGATGACCCTTTACTTAAATTGTTAAGAAAGTCTTGGGTTATTAAAGCCAGTGGAGCAATACAGACCCCCCTGGGCTTCTTGTTTTTATGCAATCTGCCCTTTTTTCAGCACCAGTGGTGCAATAGCAAGGCCTGAGCAGAACACTCTTGTTCTATGCTGATTTTTCCATTCCAAACTAGTAAATTTTTGATAATGTAATCTTGATGTGTAACCTTGACTGAAGACATTAAAAACACCATCAAAGCTCTTATACAACCCTTGGGATGTAATAGAATCATCACATTTCTTTAAAAATTGTATTCTATTAGAGGCCACAGATGTTAAACATAAAAAAAATTTAATAGCCAAATAAAACACCACATCATCGACGTCAATCTAAAACCTCGTAAGTACAGCTTTGATTAAGCTGTATTTACGATTTTTTAGAATTACGTCGACAATATACAGATTTTCTTTGGCTACGAAATCACCAATCAAAACCAAATGTGTTTCATGAATGAATGAGTGAGGTTTACAGGCTATTTGACATAATGTGGGGTACAGTACCCTCAGCAAACCATGGACCAACACAGAAATAATGATAATAATAATGACTATCTATTGAGGCTACACATTTGGGAAACCCAATCTTCCTAAATATGTGGGCCTCTAAAAACAGTTAACACAATGTTTACTACAAAAGTACAATTTAAAAAATATATACATTAGGGCTGACTATCAGCTTGGAAAATAACTATTGTAGTTTTACTATCGTAGCATTGATATTTTGATACTATCACTATCGTCAGAAATTTATCGTGATATATCACGATACTATCACTTATCTGTTTATTTTGTTTAATTTCTATGTTAATCTCAATAGATTCTATCAAAAATGACGTGTTCCCACAATGATTAAGAATTTTCTAAAAAAAGTATACAAGCTATTCTCTTCTAAGATCCCTCCCACAAACAGGCCATTTCGACTTTATTTTTCATTATCTCGAAATTTGAAGCCATGTAAGACAAATTTATCCATTCATTTGGATACAATAAAATAAAGTTTGGGTTAGGTGACCATCCTTGTCGAAGATCTTACTGATTTGTTTAAAGTTTGAATTCTGTGGAAGAAGCTTATGCCAGACGATAATATTATATTAGCAATTTTTTTATCAGAGTACTGATTTCAGGCGCAGAATACTGAAATTATTTGATTAATAATTGTTGATTGAATTATTCCCGCATCTCATGATATTGTTTTATTCTGTTTTTCGAATATTTTAAAGACCCTCATGCCGCCGCTTTGTCATCAAAAGATTGTAACCAAAGTCAAACCCAGCTCTGGTTTAGACTTTATAGCAATCAATCGATGAGTAATGAAGATCAAAACTAACGAGAAATAGTTCAAGCTTTCCCACCCACTCGATTGAAATAAGACATAAAATTATTCAAAATTTATCATCTGCATATTTTTGTATTCCTACCTGCTGTGAAAAATAAATAAATCCCGTTTTCCCTAATAAAATCAATCAACAGAGTCGAAAAAGGCATATCAATTTTATTCTCATGATGGAAAGGGTTTGACATCTCGCGAGGGTTTAAAAGCATACATCGCGTGTCAACTCCAGATCCTGACCCAAAATTGCTTTAAAACCTGGCGTCGGCACCTTTGATCACCCGTTCTCCTTTTGTGAAAAATAAACCGTTCCTTACGCTTTACTTGATTACGAGAATAAACTGTTTATTTTTTGTAGATTCGCCAGATCACCCTTTGGACTTAATATTTTTTATGGATTCTCCAGATAGACTCTCGGACTTGAATTTCCGATAATTTGATCCAGTGTTATTTCTCTTTTCTCTCTTTCCCTCTTTTGTACTTATTAACATAAAAGACCAAGGAAACAATAAAAAAAAATTGTAAGTAAGCTTTGAATATTTACTATCAAATCTATCAATAGCTGAACAAACTATTGCGATAGTTATCTATGTCGGGGAATTGCAATCAATACATCGTTATCGTGACTGTCACTATCACAATACATTGACCTATCAATCTATCGTTACACCCCTAATATACATAGCATTTCAATTAACATGGCTATTATAATTTCTCAGATAGACAATAAAATTAGTTACAAGAACTGGTTTGGGAGTATTCATAATATAAAGATTTGCTAGGCATTTTCATTGAAAGCTTATAATTCAAACACCCTGGCAATGAATAAGCTGTTTGTTTTTATTTTGTGCTATTAAATTAACTCAAAACATCCATATTTATATCTGGACTTTATGTGCTAAGCTATCAGAAATATATATAGAACTTATGATAGGTACTTACAAAAGCGTTGCACTCAGAAAAAAAATGAAACTACTGCTTTCACATGATTTCAGAGAATAAGTAGTTTACCCAGAGCTTCAGATTTACAGTGGGCCCGGGTCATTTCTCACATGATGACCCACAACTTTCCAACAGTTGGGGTCCTGTGACCCTGTCCTGCTTGGATATGAAACATTTTTACCATAATGAAAATATGCTTTGGCCCATCATTTCAGGAAATGACCCCCAACTTTTTACCTCATGGGTCAATTGGACCCATCAGTCTTGAAAAGAATCTGAAGCCCTGGTTTACCTTTGAATAATTTCCTAATAAAAGCAGAATTACTTGCATAATGATTAATACAATAAGTAGATTGACCTTTAAACTTAAACATGCATTCATTTAATCATTAAATTAACAAAGCTTTTATTTGGTTGAGGAAGCTAATTATTATGTTGATTTGACATTGATTTGATGGGTGTGTCAGTAAGGCGTTTATTAGAGGCTTCAAGTTTTCTTAAATCACTGCTGTCAAATAAAGGTCAATTTTGACATCCACATAGGGGGATGTATTTTATTAAGAGCATGGAGTTCTTTAAGGTTTACAGTAAGTGGATTGAATTATCAGAAAACAGATGGAGCATACAAAAACTAATTAGAACTCATATACCAGCAATATAATTTTTTCTGACCAAAAAAAATGAATTGTTAAATGGTTAAGAGATAGACACACTTGTCATGGCTCTCATTATTTGTACGTCAACATGATACATGTCCAAAATTGCAGAAAAAAATCCCTAAAAATAAGACCTGAGCAAAAAAAATGTTGAAGTTTGGTGGAAAAACAGCCAGTTTTTGTTAAACACCAACATCTAAAAAAAATTACCAAATGAAGGGTTTTATCGAGAAAATTAAGTCTATGTTCATGTCTGAGGCCAAAACAGAAGTCTCATGTAACAGATTTGTAAACAAACATGCAGGACAGAAACTGTATGAATTCTATAATTGGGTGGTTGGGTTAATAGATCTTTCTGACTCTGTGACAGATATTTGACTAAACCTCTTCATAGTTGGAAAGCCAATAGCTAATTATTGCCTTCTATTTTTATTGTATATCTGCCTTTTTAGCTCACCTGAGCACAAAGTGCGTCAAGGCGTCAACAATTTCTTTAAACCTAATATCACGGGAAAAGGGGCCTTAATGACAAATTTCTTGTTTACCCTCTAGAAGCCAAAAATATGGTCCAATTATCATGAAACTTGGTCAGAATGTTAGGTCATGAGGATGAACTCTTTTGAAAATAGGAAGGAACTGGCCATTTCATTTGAAAAGGGGCCTTAATGACAATTTTCTTGTAAGAGCTCCAGCCGCGGCAATAGCACAGTTGGTAGAGCGCCGGACTTCAAATCCAGAGGTTTATATTTGCACAGGTTCGATCCCCGGCCGCGACACTTATCCTTTCCAACATTTGTCTTCCACCAATGGGTAGATAATCGTAAACCTATGTGGAATAGCAACTGGAGGCTAGGAAAGGCATGTGGTGGTAGTACTGGTGTGAGAAATACCAGGAATCCATCGTTAGGTGCTCCAGTCGTCGCGATATAACTGAGAGATTGTGTAAAAGCGACGTAAAACCCAATTCAAATCAAATTCAAATTGTAAGAGCTCCAGACACCACAAATATGGTCCAATCTTCATAAAACTTTTTAAAATGTTTGCCAGGTCACAAGAATGAACTCTGTTGAAAATGGGAAGGATTAATGCCATATCACAGGAAAAGGAGTTCTAAAGATTATTTACTTGAAATATCAGGCGAGCGAATTAGGGCCCTCAGGGTCTTCTTGTATTTTGATAGTATTTCTTACAAAATATGAAAGTTACTATACTAATAATAATGATGATTTATTTATTGAGGCTACACATCTTGGAAACCCAATCTTCGATGTGGGCCTCAAAAAACCATTACACATGTACGGTGGCCTCGCGATAGCTCGAACATGCAGGGTACCGACAAATTGTCGAGTTATCTCATGAATTGAGATAATGCCAGTTAGTAAAATTGTCCCAATGTTCTCCCCAGGCCCCCTTATGACGTATTGGCCCTGATATACCTTTTAGAAATTTAGCAGTTTGTCGATACGCTTTAATTAATGATCACCAATATAAGTAGAATTCACTTTTCTGACTCATTGATTGTATACAAATGTACCGTAATCACAAATTGCAATTGCCTATTCGAATTGTACAGCTAAATTTCTTTCAAAACAAGCAATGAAACTGGTTGCAGACACACATTTCAGTCATAATCGGTTTCTGGAAAGTTTTATACTGTCAATTACACAGTGCCCTAATTGATAAGACCCTTACTAATTAGTGATTATCGATTTTTTTCCTTTACGGAACTTCCGCACTTCCAGTAACAGAGATGAACTAATGGATTCAATGTCCTCCTCATTTACCAAAAATTACAGATTTTTACCGAGATCCACTGGAAACAATGGAAAAAGAAATTTGATTTAACAGCTATCTTCTCAAGTCAAACTAGATTTGAGCCTGTGCGTGAGATTTTCAACAATTTCAAATATGCGCAAAGCAAAGACTCTGACCAGCCTGTGCATCCGCACAGTCTGACCAGAGTCTTCACTGTGCATTTAGTGGATAGATAAGGTCTCAAAGTATCTGTCCACCATCAGGTAACTTAATATTTACTGTATTTGGCTGTCAATGCTACTCAATGGTTGCACCTCATGAATGTTTCAAATTGTTGGGAATGTCACGCACAGGCTCATTTATCTTTATGTTCCAATGTGAATTTTGATTATATTAACCAAAAGATTGGCAAGAATGTGCAGTTTTTTGCGATCTTTCTACTGACGAGAATATGATACATCGCAGTTTGTCTGTAGGTTCAAGTTACACTTACTTCAAGCTTACTATCCAATTAATATGGACATTTCATCTAATTTAAGTTTGAAAGTTGAAAACAAACATACTGATATTTCTCCACAGGATAGGGGTGTTACAATAGGTCGAACTATCACTGTATCGTGATAGTTTACCTTGCAATAGCAATAGGTCAATAGCATTTTTTCAAGTCAATAGATATCGCAATAGTTCCTCAATATTTTACAATAGTTTTTTTGAAAATGAAAGCAGAACTAAATGTATTAACAATGCTGCCTTTCTGCATGTTTTTATCAGAGAATGAGGTCAAATCCAATTCTTTTTAAGGGAATATCTGTAATTAACTGATTTGATCAATTACTTGCCATTGACAAGGTATACAGCATCTTACAAGACCAATATACTTTTAGTTACTGTGTAATAAAAGGTGGACAGTTTCATAATGATTTTTATCTATTTTTCTGTAAAAACAACTATTGTGATAGTGTTGCAATAGTTTTCTGACTATTGCAATACTATTCCAATAGCAACTTTACTATCTCAATAATATTGTGATACTAATTTTGAACTCAATAGTCACCCCTACCACAGGGACTCCATTACTTAACCAGATTCATACCCTGATGTGTTCAACCCAATTTTTATGCCCCCTCAGAAAGATCAGGTCATATTGATGTACTGTTGTCTGTCTGTCTGTCTGCAAAAGTTAACCAAAAAACTTAATATTACCAATATCTTCAAGCCTAGTATTCAAGATACAAAGCTTATATTGGGCATGATGATAGATATCAACGATCCGCATCTGTTGATACCAAAGTCAAGGTCATGTGACAAGGTCGAGTTTATCTGTATAGGTCAAATAACTCAAACTAAACCAAAAAACTTAACATTGCCAATATCATCTAGCCTATTCATGATGATAGATCTCAATGATATGCATATGCTGGTTCCAAAGTCAAGGTCATGGGAGGTCAAGGCCATCTGTCTAGGTCAAACTTCTAAAAAAACATAATTAAAAAACTTTCATTGTTCAGTTTATGCGAGCAAAGTACAGTAAAATCTCGGTAGTTCGTATCTCAAGGGACCGGGGCAATTTATATTAACTAAACGTAGTACGAACCAACCAATGTCAAGCGGTTGGTAGTTTTTTGATGACTAAGATCGGACATGGTCTTAAGGTACCCTATATTTGTGGCTTTATTCTAAGGTCCTATGGAATATATTTTAAATCAAGTTCTTACGAGACCCTTTTGTAGCGAGTCAAGATGCAACAAATCTCACTTAAACAATGATCATCTTTCGTTCACTCCATATTTAAATCCTAAATTAAGTAATTTCGGCAATTATTTACATGTCATTTTTTTTACTACAACTGAGCATTTTCCCTTTTGATCAAATCACTTTGAGTACTCATTCATGGGACGATGAAATCTTGTCATTACGAGGAATCTGTGTTGTAGACAATTAAGTGTACGAAGATTTGCACATTCATTTATGCATGAACAGTAAGAGAAAACCATATGAAATACAATTAAGGTCACTGATTGATCCTTTATTCCATTAAACCCGCCAAAAATTACAAATCAAATAATGCCTGTAAATATTGATGCAAAACAATAACTTCGATTAATACCAATCAAAAGGTGTGAAAATCAAGGTAAATGTCAATTGTAACACCTAGGACAACTATAGATCGCACAATTCACACCTATGGATCAAACATATGAATTTTTGTTATTTTGAAACTCTCGGGACTTGACACAGGCTACGAACTATGAACCACCGACGTGCAAATTACTCGGAGCCTTCTTACAAAGATAAAGAAGGAAGAAAATCAGGACCAAAGAATCTATATGAACCAACACATACCTACGAACCACCGGCGTGCAAACGACTAAGATTTTACTGTATAGATACCCTGTCTAATTACTGGCATGATGAAAGATCCCAGTAATGTACATCTGTAGATATCAAGGTTTAGGTCATGCTAAAAGGTCAAGGTCATCTGTCATTGTTAACATTTTGAAAAAAAATACTATTACAGGGCATTATTTTGTGTTTCACAAACATCTTGTTTTTCCCTTTTTTTTCATTCCAGAATTGAATCAAGATAAATTCTATCATTTCTGAATGAGGTCATAGTAAATGAAATAGGAAATAAATATTGCAAAAAGAAAAAAAAAATAATAAAAAAAAAAGAAACTTGTACAATCAAAGTGCTGAAAGTCCTTTCACTGGCTTCTCTATAGAGAAACTTATCAACTTGTAAATTCATTCAATGGTTACTGTAGAATAAAATAATGCTCATGGAGATAATTGTTTTTGAAATAAGATATAGAAAATGCCTTGTGAACACATTAGAAAATAATTGAAATAGAATCTAATTTTACTTTTTTCAGAAGGGCCTTTCCTCAATCATACAAGGACTTTCCAAGAATTTTAAGAATTCCTTATTAGTCCCCTACCGGTGTTCACACCGGAGGGGACTATAGGTTTGCCCTCTGTCTGTCCGTCCGTCCGTCTGTCCGTCTGTCCGCCTGTCCGCTCAAATCTGGATCCCGCGATAACTTAATAACTAAGCAAGCGTTTTTGATGAAAGTTGGTATATGACTAGGTGGCAATGTGTAGATTATGCACATCATTTTATTTTTGTTTTTCGACTTAAATTGAGGTTGCTATGGTTACAGAAATAGTGAAAATATGGCCAAAAGTGGGATCCTGCGATAAGATAATAACTAAGCAAGCTAGTTTGATGAGACTTGGTATATGACTATATGGCAATGTGTAGATTATGCACATCATTTTATTTTTGTTTTTAGACTAAAATTGTTGTTGCTATGGTTACGGAAATAGTGAAAATATGGCAAAAAATATTGGATCCTGCGATAAGTTAATAAGTAAGCAAGCTAATTTGATGAGACTTGGTATATGACTAGATGGCAATGTGTAGATTATGCATATCATTTTATCTTTGTTCTTTGACAAAAAGTGCGGTTGCTATGGTAACGGAAATAGTGAAAATATGGCAAAAAATGGATCCTGCAATAACTTAATAACTAAGCAAGCTAACTTGATGAAACCTGTTTTAAAATGTAAAAAAAATTATAAGCCATGTTAGTCAGGGTGGTGATGCAGCAGTATTAATCACCTCCAGTGAAAGTTCTCATTTCTTACCAACAAGACTGAAGAAAAACATCTTGGATCAGACAAGGTAACTGTTATTGATACTATTTCTTGCATCTGTCTATTGCTTGCATGAATTGTATAGTGGGCACAGCAGAGACAACAACTCATGTAAGTCTTGTTTAACCCTTTCCAAAACAAGACCTGGTTTTGACGTCCCTGATAGAATTGGCGTGGGAAAACATTGAGACAAACGAAACCGGTAGGGGACTTTATGTGTTGCATACAACACCAGATACTTGTATTATATAAACAGAGACCTATAAAAGTTGACAATACATTCAATGCTGTCCTTGGACATCTCAAATACATGAGCATTGCACAGCCTAAGTGCAGTTGAATTACTGTTCTCTTTGACTTTTGAACTTTATTTTCTTAAATATTCCAATTTTCTTTATTTCTTTTGAAATAGTCTTTTAGTACACAATATATTCTATTAACTGGAAGGGATACAAGGAGAAGGAGAGAAGGGGGAAAGAGTTTTAGCCATCATGCAACATTTTATTGATGATTTGGGGATTTAGTTTTTTATGTAGAGATGCTAACTAGGTGTCAAAGAAAAAAAAATAAGTTCAAATCAAATTTTATATTCATCAAAAAGAAGTTATGATTCACAAAGATGAATAGCCTTTTCTCCTGTTACCGCTGTAATCTTCCTTTATTACCAACAGAAATACAATGTAATTGGGCAATATAGCTGTGTGCATATGTCACTACGTCTTAAAAAATTTCTGGGGAGGACCCTGTGTCCTTATGAAAACATTTAACTGCGTTTTAAGCTTTAACCTTTGTAGTACCTATGTAAAATACTCCTCTAGGAATAATTTTATGCAATATCAAACTCTGATTAAAAACAATTTGTCAAATCAGTCTATTTAATTTGGTCAAATCCTCGGCATTGAAAGAGAAAATCCAAAAAAATCAATGGAGGCGTCTGTGTCAATAAAAGTGGTGTCTGCTCTTTGTTTATTGGTCATTGAAATGACAAAAGTAAAGAGTTTTTAATTTTAATGAAAAGCACTATAATAATCATTTTCTTTCTTCAGTAAAATTTTTTTCGTAGCTATGCTTGCTTATTGTAAAAAATTTGGATGTTTTAACTGTCAGAAGATAAGCAAGGTTGCAAGCAATTTCTACTTTCTTACAATGTTTTCTTTAGAGCTTACTTCCTTGGTACCTCAAATTATTAAATAGTAAAGGTGATCCCTTAAAGGGCAACAATAAACAAAAAAAGGTGACAACTTTTTCGTGATTCTTTTTCCGAAATTTATCAAAGTTTTGTACATCACATAATTGAATTTTAGATGACGCGGAATTCATTACAATTCAAAATCAACACATTTTTCTAGTGTTGTAAAATCAGACTCGGATCAGAATCGATAATCGAATTGAATCGGAAACTGTTTTCAATTCAATTATCAATTTTAGAATCAAAATTTCATTTTTGTTAGCTCACCTGAGCACGAAGTGCTCAAGGTGAGCTATTGTGGTTAGGTGGATGTCCGTCGTCCGTCGTGCGACGTCCGTCGTCCATCGTCCGTCGTCAACATTTGCCTTGTATGCACTCTAGAGGCCACAGTTTTTGCCCCATCAACCTGAATTTTGGTCAGAATGATTGTCTTGATGAAATCTCGGATGAGTTTGAAATTGGGTCAACTGGGGTCAAAAACTAGGTCACAGGGTCAAATCTTAGAAAAACCTTGTATGCACTCTAGAGGCCAAATTTTTTGCCCCTTCAACCTTAATTTTGGTCAGAATGATTGTCTTGATGAAATCTGGGACGAGTTTGAAATTGGGTCAACTGGGGTCAAAAACTAGGTCACAGGGTCAAATCTAAGAAAAACCTTGTATGCACTGTAAAGGCCACATTTTTTGCACGATCAAGCTGAAATTTGGTCAGAATGATTGTCTTGATAAAATCTCAGACGAGTTTGAAATTGGGCCTACTGGGGTCAAAAACTAGGTCACAGGGTCAAATCTAAGAAAAACCTTGTAGGCACTCTAGTGGCCACGTGTATTGCCCAATCTAGCTGAAAATTGGTCAGAATGATTATCTTGATAAAATCTTGGACAAGTTCTAATTTGGGTCAACTGGGGTCAAAAACTAGGTCACAGGGTCAAATCTAAGAAAAACCTTTTAGGCACTCTAGTGGCCACGTTTATTGCCCAATCTAGCTGAAAATTGGTCAGAATGATTATCTTGATAAAATCTTGGACAAGTTCGAATTCGGGTCAACTTCGGTCAAAAACTAGGTCACAGGTAGGGGTGTAACAATAGGTCGAACTATCGCTGTATCGTGATAGTTTACCTTGCAATAGCAATAGGTCGATAGCATTTTTTCAAGTCAATAGATATCGCAATAGTTCCTCTGACTATCGATAGTTTACAATAGTTTTTTTTGAAAATGAAAGTAGAACTAAATGTAGAAACAATGCTGCCTTTCTGCATGTTTTTATCAGAGAATGAGGTGAAATCCAATTATTTTTAAGGGAATATCTGTAATCAACTGATTTGATCATTTACTCGCCATTGACAAGGAAAAAAGCATCTTACAAGACCAATATAAAGTTACTGTCTAATAAAAGGTGGACGCTTTAACATTGATTTTTATCTATTTTTTCTGTAAAAACAACTATTGTGATAGTATTGCAATAGTTTTCTAACTATTGCAATACTATTCCAATAGCAACTTTACTATCGCAATACTATCGTGATACTAATTTTGAACTCAATAGTCACTCCTAGTCACAGGGTCAAATCTAAGAAAAAACTTGTATGCACTCTAGTGGCCACATTTATGGCCCAATCAACCTGAAAATTGGTCAGAAAGATTATCTTGTTGAAATTTTGGTCGAGTCCTAAATTCGGGTCAACTGGGGTCAAAAACTAGGTCACAGGGTCAAATCTAAGTAAAACCTTGTATGCACTCTAGTGGCCACGTTTATTGACCAATCAACCTGAAAATTGGTCAGAAAGATTATCTTGATGAAATTTTGGACTAGTTTGAATTTGGGTCAACTGGGGTTGAAAACTAGGTCACAGGGTCAAATCCAAGAAAAACCTTGTATGCACTCTAGAGGCCACATTTTTTGCCCAATCAAAATGAATTTTGGTCAGAATGATTTTCTTGATGAAATCTTGGTCGAGTCCGAAATTGGGTCAACTTGGGTCAAAAACTAGGTCACGGGGTCAAATCCAAGAAAGACCTTATATGCACACTAGAGGCCACATTTGTTTCCCAATCAACCTGAAATTTGGTCAGAATGATTGTCTTGATAAAATCTTGGACAAGTTCGAAATTGGGTCACTTTGGATCAAAAACTAGGTCATAGGGTCAAATCTTAGAAAAACCTTTTAGGCACTCTAGTGGCCATGTTTCTTGCCAAATCAACCTGAAATTTGGTCAGAATGATTGTCTTGATCAAATCTTGAATGAGTTCAAAATTGGGTCAACTGGGATCAAAAACTAGGTCACAGGGTCAAATCTAAGAAAAACCTTGTTATCACTCTAAAGGCCACATTTTTTGCCTGATCAACCTGAATTTTGGTCAGAATGTTTGTCTTGATGAAATCTCAGACAAGTTCAAACTTGGGTCAACCGGGGTCAAAAACTAGGTCACAGGGTCAAATCTAAGTAAAACCTTGTATGCACTCTAGAGGCCAAATTTTTTGCTCGATCAACCTGAAATTTGGTCAGAATGATTGTCTTGATGAAATTTTGGACAAGTTTGAAATAAGGTCATCTGGGGTCAAAAACTAGGTCACAGTGTCAAATCTAAGAAAAACCTTGTTTGCACTCTAGAGGCCACATTTTTGGCCAATGAAATTTGGTCAAATTGATTGTCTAGATGAAATCTCGGACGAGTTCAAAATTTGGTCATCTGGGTTCAAAAACTAGGTAACGAAATCAATTATAAAAATCCTTGTAAATCAACCTTAAAATTGTATAAAAATCCTTGTAAATCAACCTTAAAATTGTATAAAAAGGATTCTCAATTTGTATAGAAGCAACAACTTTGTTTAGCTCAGTCATTCATCAATCTATTTCTCATACTTCATTTGAAAATTTTAGACAGTTCATTCAGGTGAGCGATTAAGGGCCACTATGGCCCTCTTGTTAGATAAGAACTTCTTTGTTGACTGATGCAGTTGTTTAGTACCTCAAAAGGCTAAAGTTTGTCACGTGTTGTCGAGTATCGACAGTAAGTGTTATTCAAGCAAAAATTGAATTCAAATCAATTGTACAAGTAAATAATTACGATCAAAAGTATTGGGGATGAATATATTTGAGACAGAAAATCATTAGAGCCTTAAAATTTTAAGTTCTATAATGTAATCTCATTTAGCAATCATACAAAGATGGGATAACAAAGTATCAAGTTACTTCCAAGTTGGTGATTTTTTATGCCCCCGATAGGGAGGCATCATAAATTTGACTTGTCCGTCCGTCCGTCTGTCCGTCCGTCCGTCTGTCCTTCCGTCCGTCTGTCCGTCCGTCCGTCATTCCGTCCAAAAACTTTAACATTGGCCATAACTTCTAAATCAAAGCGGTGTCGGGGGCATTGTCATCTTACAGTGACAGCTCTTGTTTGTTTCAGAAAATGATGATTAATGCACTTTGATAGTTATACAAACCAAGAATAATTACCATTTTTTATGCCCCCGATAGGGAGGCATCATAAATTTGACTTGTCCGTCCGTCCGTCTGTCCGTCCGTCCGTCATTCCGTCCAAAAACTTTAACATTGGCCATAACTTCCTTATTACTTAACATATTCGCATCATACTTTACCACAACATTCCTTGGTACATTACCTTTCTGTAGGCACATACTTTGGTGACCTTGACCCCTGGATGACCTTGACCTTCAACATAGATTGGCCATAATTTAAAATCAAAGCGGTGTCGGGGGCATTGTCATCTTACAGTGACAGCTCTTGTTTAAACCTTAATTGATCACTATCTTCTTGTTAGTCTAAAATGAGAACAACAACAAAAAATTACGAAAAATAGCATTTGGCTCTCTTAACAAAATATAACACTTTAACACTGTAACATTATAAATCTGTTTTTGAAATGAAAATACAAACTTAGAAAAGATATTATGAGAAAATAAGAAAATCACTAAAGGATAAATGTGCAGCTCAGTGGCTTAAGTATGATCACAGTAGTTTAAAGATATTAAGGTTAAAAAGTCACATGCATTTAAAGATTAAAACTGAAATTAGTGACAACAACATTTCGTCTTTTAATTTAAAAACAAATTGATGTCAAAACTACTATCTAGAAACAATTTGAATTAGCACTATGCGGAAT
This sequence comes from Fragum whitleyi, assembly GCA_948146395.1. NCBI lineage: Eukaryota > Metazoa > Mollusca > Bivalvia > Cardiida > Cardiidae > Fragum > Fragum whitleyi. The sequence goes on from OX411557.1 coordinate 4,981,059, forward strand.
CCTGGATGTGTCACAAATATTACAAGTATTGTTAAAAGTATCATAATCATCATCATTATTTTTATTATTTTTAAGAATTTTACAATTGCTGACATCAATAATTATTCCAAAATTACATGCATCATTTATATTTATATATTCATAATTGAGACACCATCATGTAAAAAAAATTCCGAACCTAATTGGTACTAAACAATCTACGGTAAACCTATGTGAGATAGCAGTCGGAGGCTAGGAAAGGTATGAATGGTAGTACGCGTGAAAGAAATACCAGGAATCCATTGTTAGGTGCTCTGACCACTGCGATATAACTGCAAAATTGTTGAAAGTGGCGTAAAACCCATTCAAACGAACAAACAATCTACGGTAGCGACTAGCAAGTCGTTAGACAATCAGATGTTGACTTATCTTTGTTTGTGTATGCCTTTTTGCATATTTTGCATATTACTTGAGAGAGAAAACTTTTAACTTTGTAGCAATAACATTTCAGGCCTAGGTAGGTGGTATAATTTCTCTCAATCTGTCAGTGTTTTTAGTGCTTTGATTTAAAAGCCGAAATTAGATTTACAAGAGTTGAAAAAAGAAATGTCTTTTCAAGTCAGAAGAATACAGGCACTTGGGATTTTCATAAAAATAACAAATAATTTGATGGGTCGAACATTCTTGGGTACGAATTAGCTTAAAATTATCATTGTCTTTGTGCTTTTGAAACTAGAAAAATAAAAAAAAATCAGGTAAAATAAGACTAGCTACCAGTAATTCTTTAAAAATTGGATTCTGAAATGAGTTCTAACTTCTAATTGATGCAATTTGTAAAATAGAATTTGCTTTTTCTAGCAGTGCCGAAAGTCGTAGAGAAACTGTTAACCGATTGTCAATCTTAAGATTGCTGTTTGGTTTTCGTGAGAAAGTTGACCTTTTTAGTGTTTTCATAAACATCAGAATGGATTTTCAGTTAAAAAGGCATTTTGCCCAGAAATTAGTGAAGGACACACGGACTGACAATCAGGCAAGATTTACCCGACCCAGGGTTTTTGTTTAGGCCATATCTGACGGTCACTTGCCATGACTGGATATTGAAAAATATCTGACAAAGAAGGATTATTTCCATCATCTGCCATTTTCAATTTGATTTTAAGAGTGATGTCCCTTTCATTTCAATAAACACAACAGATGAAAACTACCGGAAAGGAAAACGAGTATCGACATCGATTTTTCGAAGCGAGAATCGATTGTCACCGATCTCGGACTTCAGCGACAATTAATAGGTTATTTCCGATTATCGTTACAACACTACATTTTTCTTTAACAATGTTTTGATGCCAAACGCTATCGATGGGCCACCGAAAGATTGAAACAACAGCTGAATAAAAGTCAGTTATGGTGCTTCGGTGGCAATCATCCATATCTTTTGCTGAATTACTCACAAGGATATTTTTGAAAGACTTTCAAAATGATAATAAGCCTTAATTCAACAATAATGCTCATTTGTTTTATGATTGTTTCAAAGTCACAAAAATGTTTTTTTGATTATTGAATTCCCGCCATTTACACCCAAAAATTGAATAAGTTAGGCATAAAAAAAGGTGTGAAAACAAGTTGTCTTACTTGTCCAAAACCCGTGAAAAAAGGACTTAAGGTATTCTTAACAATAGGATGTAATAACAAATATGCACTGAAATTCTTAAAGACACTCTCTCTTGCTCTTATTTCTGTATGCAAATACAAATATCTACATTAAAATTCAGTAATATTTCGTATTTTGTCTTCATTGTTATTGGTTTATTTCTGACACTCAGTGTCTCCTCACTACGATAGCTCCACGAGAACAACATAGTTTCTCAAAACCCCCGTATCTCCACTCCGCCGGCACCCGCCGGTCTTTCCTAGCCACCCGCCGGCAACCACCGGCACAAGCCACGGCCCATTACAGCCCGTTCCGGCACCGACCGGCACCATGTTGCCTAGCAACATATATACCGGCACCACCCGGCACCCCCCCGGCCCTAGATACTAAATTATATATCACCGGCACCCGCCGGCACCACTGATCACGTGGAGCTATTATTAGTACTACCGGCACCAACCGGCACCGCTAAGTATATATAGCGGACTGCTCACTCTTTCTATCATCCAATACAAGCTAAAACCAGCTGACATCACCCTCTGATGAGTTCTAATTTGAACGAAACTGGTCAGGGATATGATGAAAAGTGGAAGCAACTCTAAAAAGAACCACCAAGACAGAAGCATGTCTCCACAAAACATGCTCGCCGATGACGCCCACCCGGTAGACAGAAGCATGTCTCCGGGACCAAACTGTCATGAGTTACCAACCGGCACCAGACAGATCAGCAAGGCTAATAGCTCGACTCCGGCAGGAGACTTGCTTCCTTGCAACCCACCCCAGACAGATTCAAGTGGTATTGTCTACACAACATCGGCACCCTGTCAATCAACAAGCACGACCCACGTTGCCTCTCTCCAGCCAACTTCCCACATTTACTCTTTTCCCAGAGGCAGTGGACCGTGCTTGTTAACTACACCAACAGTGAATCTCACACACACTGGGAGTGCGACTAGCATTAGCTCGAACCTGAGCAGTCTGACACTTGCCTCTCTCCCAAGTAGTACTAACACAGTACTGGAAGCAAGTAGAAAACGCATCAGATCCAGCGAAGACACGGATGAAACTCCACCCAAGATTAGACGCACTTTACAGATCAATGCAAACGCATTACCTTTATACAAAGTAACCAGAAAGATCCTTTACAAATACATCAGGACCCAACATCAAGCTGATTTCTTCCTTACATGCAAGGAAGGCGGAATAGTCCCAAAAGGACTTCGCATTCAGCTGAGGTCCAAAATTCAAGACACAGACCTACAAACGCAATGGAATCGTATCTTGAATGAATCAGCACTTAACCTCACAGAACTACTACTGTTCCACTACCAAAGGAGAACCAATGACCTGGAAAGGTCGTACTACAACACGAGACAGCGTCTACTTGAGACCTGCTCAACGGAGGAACAAGAAAATGTTTCGAATGCGCTCAGCAAAATACAAGAAAGGTTAACCTCAACCTTCCACACACAGTACAAAAAGCGACTAGACTTGGCTAATAGACAACCAGGGAACAAAAAATCCCAGTCCAACCAAGGCAAAAAGAAGAACAAACGCACGGACCAAAAATCAAGACCCAACACGATCCGACAAAACAATAACCGCGGCAGGACCCAGAACAGAGGCAGAGGACGTGGTCAAGACAAAGGGAGAAACAATCCCGCCAAACAGAACAATGACTTCATTAAAGCAATGAAATTTTTTGCAAACTTTGTAAATAACAATAACAACGCTAGCAATAATAACGAAAAAATCTACTCTGATTTCGTTGTTAATTTATCTAGCTTACCCCTTTCTAACGCTCAATTATCCCTCTTAGACAAAGGTCTCAATTTCAGCCCTGAACCTATGGAAGTGAATATGCTAAGCATCAACCAAAGCGTTGATCGTTTCATAAGAAATCTTAGACTTCGCTATTATTTCCATAACCCGGACTCCCAAAATGAATTACCGTCTTTTGAAGAAAGGCTGCTCAGTAGATACAAAAATCCTAGTAGCTGGCAACCTCCGGTGGGTAGTGACTGCATTGAGAGTTACAACAAACTCATTAAATCAGTCCTTATTCACCACGTCCAAAAACGTAGGAAAAGGACTAACCTCTCCCCTGCAGAGAGACAAGCCTTGTCTGATCTAGCAAATAACAAAAACATAGTTATTAAAAGAGCTGACAAAGGCTCTGCCATTGTCATTCTAGACCGTACGCACTACCTTCAAGAAGCGCTGACCCAATTACAAAACGAAAACTTCTACGTTAAAACAAGTAGGGATCTCACTGATAGACACTGTGATCAAATTCACACTTTACTATCACAACTACGCGACAAAGGGGAAATTAGCGAGAAACTTTACAAATGCCTCACCTCAGGCCCTTATAGAACTGCTCGATTTTACCACCTACCCAAAATCCACAAATGCCTCTTACCAGGGAAAGTCCCTGGTCGACCGATCATCAGCGGGAATAACTGCCCCACTGAGAAGATCAGCAGTCTTGTCGACGAACACATCAAACCGTTTGTCCCTCTAATACCATCCTACATCAAGGATACCACGGACTTCATAAACAAGGTAGAATGTCTCACCAACTTGCCCAACCATTTCTATATGGTTACCATGGACGTCACGTCCCTCTACACGAACATTCCAAATCACGAAGGAATGACAGCCGTTGCTAGATTACTGAATAAACATAATCCGCAATATAGTCTTTCCAACAAAAGCATTCTCGCTTTGCTGAAACTTGTACTGCATTGCAACAATTTCACATTTAACGACAAACATTATCTCCAAATAGGGGGAACAGCTATGGGCACCAAGGTAGCCCCTTCTTTTGCCAACATCTTTATGGGAGACCTAGAAGAGAAAATGCTCTGTTCCGCTCCAACCAAACCCTTGGTATATTTCAGATATATTGACGATATCTATATGCTATGGACAGCAGGACTTGAAAAACTACAGCAGTTTTTCAACCACTGCAATAGCTTTCACAGAACAATTAAGTTCACAATGGATTATTCCGAGGAAAAAATCACATTCCTGGATACTGTCACCATCAGAACAAATGATGGCAAAATCCTATTTGACTTACACTGTAAACCCACGGATAAACACTGCTATTTGCAATATAGCTCCAATCATCCGGATCACATCAAAAGATCCACTCCGTACAGCCAACTACTACGCATCAAACGAATATGCTCACGCCAATCTGACTTTGTCAGGCATGCAAAAGACATGTTAAAATACTTCAAGAATAGAGGTTACCCTGAAAAAGTCTTACATGAAAGCTACAACCGAGTTGCCAATCAGGACAGGCAATCACTTCTTACTCCCCCTCCTAGACAACCCAAACAGGCGGTATTACCTTTGGTCTTAACCTTTGACAGGCATAATTCCTTTATCAAAAGTGCCATCTTCAGCCTTTGGCCGCTCATAGGAATCACACTCACTGAAGTATTTCCTAATCCGCCAACAATCGCCAACAAAATTGGTCCCAAAATCCAAGACACAATCACATGTGCCAAATTCTCCAGATTCAACCCAGCCACATCTGGCATGATTATACAGAACTTCGTTGAAGATTGCCAGCTCACCAACTGCAACTTCTGTCGCAATATGAACAAGAGCAAAGTTTTCCAAAGCTCTTACACTTCGCTTAAATATCGTTGCAAATTAAGAGGACACTGCACGACAAAAAATGTAGTCTACCTACTAACTTGCAAAAAATGCTCCAAGCAATACGTGGGAGAAACCAAACGAGAATTCCAGATCAGAATCAAAGAACATCTGCGAGATATACGTCTGAAAAAAGACACACCAGTGGCCAACCATTTCAATTCGATTTCACATCAAACCAGCGATGTCGAATATCAAATCATTGAAATCTTACGGCATAACCCCGAATCTAATAAGAGCACCACTGCGAGACGATCGCGTGAATCATATTGGATCTTTCAACTTCACACTCTTCACCCAGTAGGGATCAACATCTCAGCCTAGTCAAAAAACATGCAGTCAGTCATCGTTTTCGTTTTTACCTTTTTCCCGTTTTTTGGCTGGGCTGGATGCGACGTTTCATTTAAATTTGACAAAGGTAGCTACCCCGACAAACAGGGTCACATACAGAAACACAGTCTACATTGATGGAAATAATCCACAACGCCGACGACGTCACATGACGTCATTTCCGAGACCGACGTAAACAACGTCATACGCGCATTCGACGTTAGTAACGTCGTCGCTGCACTAAACTACCGACGCCATGTACGAATGCAGCAAATGCAGTAAAACCTTCAAACATCGTGGATCATATCACCGCCACAATAAATCGGCACATGCAGGGAGGAAATTTGTTTGCACCCATTGCAACAAACCGTATGTCAGGAAAGATGACCTGACCAAACATGAACAAACATGCTCTAAGAATATGGAAATCACCATATATGTCGATCCTCCGGCGAAACCCGAAGAAACTCAACTGTTCCAGTGGTTTCAAACATTGGAAGAAGAACTTCCACCGGAACCCTTCAACCTTGATGATGGCCTCCCAATAGATCCGACACTCATAATTCACAAACAGTTTGAAACTCCACCACACTGCGAACGACTGTACAATCACCTAAAGACACTCTCTCTTGCTCTTATTTCTGTATGCAAATACAAATATCTACATTAAAATTCAGTAATATTTCGTATTTTGTCTTCATTGTTATTGGTTTATTTCTGACACTCAGTGTCTCCTCACTACGATAGCTCCACGAGAACAACATAGTTTCTCAAAACCCCCGTATCTCCACTCCGCCGGCACCCGCCGGTCTTTCCTAGCCACCCGCCGGCAACCACCGGCACAAGCCACGGCCCATTACAGCCCGTTCCGGCACCGACCGGCACCATGTTGCCTAGCAACATATATACCGGCACCACCCGGCACCCCCCCGGCCCTAGATACTAAATTATATATCACCGGCACCCGCCGGCACCACTGATCACGTGGAGCTATTATTAGTACTACCGGCACCAACCGGCACCGCTAAGTATATATAGCGGACTGCTCACTCTTTCTATCATCCAATACAAGCTAAAACCAGCTGACATCACCCTCTGATGAGTTCTAATTTGAACGAAACCGGTCAGGGATATGATGAAAAGTGGAAGCAACTCTAAAAAGAACCACCAAGACAGAAGCATGTCTCCACAAAACATGCTCGCCGATGACGCCCACCCGGTAGACAGAAGCATGTCTCCGGGACCAAACTGTCATGAGTTACCAACCGGCACCAGACAGATCAACAAGGCTAATAGCTCGACTCCGGCAGGAGACTTGCTTCCTTGCAACCCACCCCAGACAGATTCAAGTGGTATTGTCTACACAACATCGGCACCCTGTCAATCAACAAGCACGACCCACGTTGCCTCTCTCCAGCCAACTTCCCACATTTACTCTTTTCCCAGAGGCAGTGGACCGTGCTTGTTAACTACACCAACAGTGAATCTCGCACACACTGGGAGTGCGACTAGCATTAGCTCGAACCTGAGCAGTCTGACACTTGCCTCTCTCCCAAGTAGTACTAACACAGTACTGGAAGCAAGTAGAAAACGCATCAGATCCAGCGAAGACACGGATGAAACTCCACCCAAGATTAGACGCACTTTACAGATCAATGCAAACGCATTACCTTTATACAAAGTAACCAGAAAGATCCTTTACAAATACATCAGGACCCAACATCAAGCTGATTTCTTCCTTACATGCAAGGAAGGCGGAATAGTCCCAAAAGGACTTCGCATTCAGCTGAGGTCCAAAATTCAAGACACAGACCTACAAACGCAATGGAATCGTATCTTGAATGAATCAGCACTTAACCTCACAGAACTACTACTGTTCCACTACCAAAGGAGAACCAATGACCTGGAAAGGTCGTACTACAACACGAGACAGCGTCTACTTGAGACCTGCTCAACGGAGGAACAAGAAAATGTTTCGAATGCGCTCAGCAAAATACAAGAAAGGTTAACCTCAACCTTCCACACACAGTACAAAAAGCGACTAGACTTGGCTAATAGACAACCAGGGAACAAAAAATCCCAGTCCAACCAAGGCAAAAAGAAGAACAAACGCACGGACCAAAAATCAAGGCCCAACACGATCCGACAAAACAATAACCGCGGCAGGACCCAGAACAGAGGCAGAGGACGTGGTCAAGACAAAGGGAGAAACAATCCCGCCAAACAGAACAATGACTTCATTAAAGCAATGAAATTTTTTGCAAACTTTGTAAATAACAATAACAACGCTAGCAATAATAACGAAAAAATCTACTCTGATTTCGTTGTTAATTTATCTAGCTTACCCCTTTCTAACGCTCAATTATCCCTCTTAGACAAAGGTCTCAATTTCAGCCCTGAACCTATGGAAGTGAATATGCTAAGCATCAACCAAAGCGTTGATCGTTTCATAAGAAATCTTAGACTTCGCTATTATTTCCATAACCCGGACTCCCAAAATGAATTACCGTCTTTTGAAGAAAGGCTGCTCAGTAGATACAAAAATCCTAGTAGCTGGCAACCTCCGGTGGGTAGTGACTGCATTGAGAGTTACAACAAACTCATTAAATCAGTCCTTATTCACCACGTCCAAAAACGTAGGAAAAGGACTAACCTCTCCCCTGCAGAGAGACAAGCCTTGTCTGATCTAGCAAATAACAAAAACATAGTTATTAAAAGAGCTGACAAAGGCTCTGCCATTGTCATTCTAGACCGTACGCACTACCTTCAAGAAGCGCTGACCCAATTACAAAACGAAAACTTCTACGTTAAAACAAGTAGGGATCTCACTGATAGACACTGTGATCAAATTCACACTTTACTATCACAACTACGCGACAAAGGGGAAATTAGCGAGAAACTTTACAAATGCCTCACCTCAGGCCCTTATAGAACTGCTCGATTTTACCACCTACCCAAAATCCACAAATGCCTCTTACCAGGGAAAGTCCCTGGTCGACCGATCATCAGCGGGAATAACTGCCCCACTGAGAAGATCAGCAGTCTTGTCGACGAACACATCAAACCGTTTGTCCCTCTAATACCATCCTACATCAAGGATACCACGGACTTCATAAACAAGGTAGAATGTCTCACCAACTTGCCCAACCATTTCTATATGGTTACCATGGACGTCACGTCCCTCTACACGAACATTCCAAATCACGAAGGAATGACAGCCGTTGCTAGATTACTGAATAAACATAATCCGCAATATAGTCTTTCCAACAAAAGCATTCTCGCTTTGCTGAAACTTGTACTGCATTGCAACAATTTCACATTTAACGACGAACATTATCTCCAAATAGGGGGAACAGCTATGGGCACCAAGGTAGCCCCTTCTTTTGCCAACATCTTTATGGGAGACCTAGAAGAGAAAATGCTCTGTTCCGCTCCAACCAAACCCTTGGTATATTTCAGATATATTGACGATATCTATATGCTATGGACAGCAGGACTTGAAAAACTACAGCAGTTTTTCAACCACTGCAATAGCTTTCACAGAACAATTAAGTTCACAATGGATTATTCCGAGGAAAAAATCACATTCCTGGATACTGTCACCATCAGAACAAATGATGGCAAAATCCTATTTGACTTACACTGTAAACCCACGGATAAACACTGCTATTTGCAATATAGCTCCAATCATCCGGATCACATCAAAAGATCCACTCCGTACAGCCAACTACTACGCATCAAACGAATATGCTCACGCCAATCTGACTTTGTCAGGCATGCAAAAGACATGTTAAAATACTTCAAGAATAGAGGTTACCCTGAAAAAGTCTTACATGAAAGCTACAACCGAGTTGCCAATCAGGACAGGCAATCACTTCTTACTCCCCCTCCTAGACAACCCAAACAGGCGGTATTACCTTTGGTCTTAACCTTTGACAGGCATAATTCCTTTATCAAAAGTGCCATCTTCAGCCTTTGGCCGCTCATAGGAATCACACTCACTGAAGTATTTCCTAATCCGCCAACAATCGCCAACAAAATTGGTCCCAAAATCCAAGACACAATCACATGTGCCAAATTCTCCAGATTCAACCCAGCCACATCTGGCATGATTATACAGAACTTCGTTGAAGATTGCCAGCTCACCGACTGCAACTTCTGTCGCAATATGAACAAGAGCAAAGTTTTCCAAAGCTCTTACACTTCGCTTAAATATCGTTGCAAATTAAGAGGACACTGCACGACAAAAAATGTAGTCTACCTACTAACTTGCAAAAAATGCTCCAAGCAATACGTGGGAGAAACCAAACGAGAATTCCAGATCAGAATCAAAGAACATCTGCGAGATATACGTCTGAAAAAAGACACACCAGTGGCCAACCATTTCAATTCGATTTCACATCAAACCAGCGATGTCGAATATCAAATCATTGAAATCTTACGGCATAACCCCGAATCTAATAAGAGCACCACTGCGAGACGATCGCGTGAATCATATTGGATCTTTCAACTTCACACTCTTCACCCAGTAGGGATCAACATCTCAGCCTAGTCAAAAAACATGCAGTCAGTCATCGTTTTCGTTTTTACCTTTTTCCCGTTTTTTGGCTGGGCTGGATGCGACGTTTCATTTAAATTTGACAAAGGTAGCTACCCCGACAAACAGGGTCACATACAGAAACACAGTCTACATTGATGGAAATAATCCACAACGCCGACGACGTCACATGACGTCATTTCCGAGACCGACGTAAACAACGTCATACGCGCGTTCGACGTTAGTAACGTCGTCGCTGCACTAAACTACCGACGCCATGTACGAATGCAGCAAATGCAGTAAAACCTTCAAACATCGTGGATCATTTCACCGCCACAATAAATCGGCACATGCAGGGAGGAAATTTGTTTGCACCCATTGCAACAAACCGTATGTCAGGAAAGATGACCTGACCAAACATGAACAAACATGCTCTAAGAATATGGAAATCACCATATATGTCTATCCTCCGGCGAAACCCGAAGAAACTCAACTGTTCCAGTGGTTTCAAACATTGGAAGAAGAACTTCCACCGGAACCCTTCAACCTTGATGATGGCCTCCCAATAGATCCGACACTCATAATTCACAAACAGTTTGAAACTCCACCACACTGCGAACGACTGTACAATCACCTAAAGACACTCTCTCTTGCTCTTATTTCTGTATGCAAATACAAATATCTACATTAAAATTCAGTAATATTTCGTATTTTGTCTTCATTGTTATTGGTTTATTTCTGACACTCAGTGTCTCCTCACTACGATAGCTCCACGAGAACAACATAGTTTCTCAAAACCCCCGTATCTCCACTCCGCCGGCACCCGCCGGTCTTTCCTAGCCACCCGCCGGCAACCACCGGCACAAGCCACGGCCCATTACAGCCCGTTCCGGCACCGACCGGCACCATGTTGCCTAGCAACATATATACCGGCACCACCCGGCACCCCCCCGGCCCTAGATACTAAATTATATATCACCGGCACCCGCCGGCACCACTGATCACGTGGAGCTATTATTAGTACTACCGGCACCAACCGGCACCGCTAAGTATATATAGCGGACTGCTCACTCTTTCTATCATCCAATACAAGCTAAAACCAGCTGACATCACCCTCTGATGAGTTCTAATTTGAACGAAACCGGTCAGGGATATGATGAAAAGTGGAAGCAACTCTAAAAAGAACCACCAAGACAGAAGCATGTCTCCACAAAACATGCTCGCCGATGACGCCCACCCGGTAGACAGAAGCATGTCTCCGGGACCAAACTGTCATGAGTTACCAACCGGCACCAGA